>JAYKQN010000020.1:6605000-7187500 GCA_036785175.1 Eupleurogrammus muticus | reverse complement strand
AATCATTATGTTCAAGACTGACCTACTGACTCGTGTCACTAGGAGAAGGCTGCGTTCTCCAGACAGAATAATCACTGAGCAGCAGATGGTGACACAAGTAAAGGTCTAAAGTAAAATAAATAAATGAATAAATGAGTCGATCTGATTAATCGATTGACAGCAACCAAATGTACTATAAAACACAAATAGTCTCACTTCAGATGAGGCTTTAACAGTCCTGACCGTGGCTTTATTTCTTCACAGCAGTTAGACCAAGTAACACAATGACTTTGACAATGATATATAATTAATAATACCTCTAATATTCATCTTTTCATTTGATTTCAGTTTCAACTAGAGGGTTTAATGGGAGACAAGGTGAGTGATTTGAGAGTAATAAGATTGTTCATCACGTTTTCTAACAATGTCCCTGTTGCTGAAAGTATTAATCACTTGAAAGTATAATTAATTACCCTATTAAAAAAAAATATATATATATATATATATATGATATGCTCAGCAGATTCTTAATGTAAAAAATAACATCAGCAAGTACATCAGTCGACAAACAACTAAACAGACTACTAAAGAATGTTGATTTAGTGGGCTTCATTTACTTGGCTTTTTAATTGATTTATGTTATGAATTAGTCTATTTTCATGTGCTTCACCATCATGACAAATGTAGGGTGCAAATTATGACATCTAAAGTACTGTAGCAACAGATCGTATAAGTTTAACACATGATAAGTAATCTATTTGATCTGTCTCAGGGAGAATCTGGACCTCCTGGGCCTCCAGGGGCCGACGGCCCCCCAGGACCACCTGTAAGTATCAGGATTCATCACTTCCTTCTTGCACGTTCCCTCTTTTTAAGGCTGTTGTATTTGATTGTTGTGGAAAAGCCACCTGTTCAGGTGCGTGCAGTGCAAACTTGTTCTTAATGGAACTGTATGAACCATAGCTGATTGTTAACATTTCACCCCCAAGGGTCCTCCCGGTGTTCAAGGTCTGCCCGGGGAGCCTGGAGAGTTTGGCCAGAGGGTAAGAGTCTTAGTTTGATGAAAAAAAAAAAAAGAAAAAAACACTGACAATGCACATAATTGTATTTGTATTTGTTACCTACTTTCATTCAATCATTCTTTACTTTTACAGTTCATTTGCTAACACTCTACTTGAATGGGGGTAGCTAACACGGTCATAATCACACCTGTCCTGAACATTATTAAATGCTTATGACATGTCTTTATTATGGCAATAATTGACATAAACCAAGACAAAGTTTTGACATTAGCAGTCATACACACACACACAAACACACGCACACATTGATTGATTTAAAGGGCCAAATTTTGGCATTTTCTGAGATTAATATTTACATTTTTGTGGAATATTTATAAAAATGCTTTTGGTTTTATGGTCCAAGATCACCTAGTTAAAGCTGTAGATGTTAGTTGAACCCTGTTGGAAAATGTCACATCCCTCAGGGAGCTGGGGGTTGTACTGAGAAACAGAAGTCAACTACAATCACTCCACAAGGGGGGGGGGGGCGGCTAGATGGATCCAGTTACTATTAACTTCCACTCCTGTTGTGACATCACAACAGATGCCGTTTATAAATGACTTGTGTTGAGCCAGATTTCGGCAGCCAGACCACAACAGAATGAGGGTGTGGTCTCATTTCCCAGTTTATGTGTTAGCAGGAGACATAAATGATGTATGTACAAGCAGTGAAAAAGTGAGTTTTTTGTGTTTGTTTGTTGTTTTCTTATTTAAGTCATGTCATGATTAAATGAGCAGATAAGATGCACCTTGTAAAGTTAATGTGTTTTCTTATCACAAAATAATAATTTTGCGATAATGAGAAATGAGATTTTTATGCATGAAGGGTTGGGGGCTCTGCTTAATCAGATTTTACATATGCAGAAAAAAACAGTTGTTTCTTCGCTCTGTCTACTGAATTTTGACTAAAAATTAGATTTCATTGCCTCTAGAGATTCTCTCCTGGAACAAAAAACTCTAATGCGCAGTCAGTAATTGGACATTTACACTGTAATCTCATCTCTGTGTGTATCATATTCCAATAGGATTATTTAGAGAAGAAGAAAACAGACATTTATTTTTCATGCTAATGAGAGCTGCAGCCATTATTGGTGCTTGTGCTCTTCACACTGGCCCCGTCACACAGCAGTGTGTAATTAAAACAGACACAGTAGTTCTACATAATTTGTTCTTCCAAAACATTAACAAAGGTAGTGACCTCCCTCACCCCTTCCCTACTGGGAGCAATTAACTTCTCGTCAGCAATATGTTGGAATCAACATTTGCAGCTGCTCAGTTTGGCAGCGGAGTCAAGCCAAGCCTCCTCTGGGCATGGATGGATGACTTCCTACCACCAGAATACACAACCCCCCCCACCCCCTACCCCCCAGCCAGACTAGATTTCATGAGATCGTGGGATTTCAAGTTTCTAGTTTATTAACATAAATAAAGTGATTACACTGTGTCCAGACTTCGGTATATTAGAAAACCACCTTTTGTTTAGTCTTGCTTTTTTATGTTGTAATGTTGCCTGGGGTCCTGCTGATGGATTTTACAGCCTTCCAAGTGAATCCTACTATAGAGACACAGATGGAGAGGAGCTTGACCTGTTTTCTTTTTGTAGGTTTCGGTTGTTGTCAGCTGTGTGTGTGTGTGTGGCGGGCAGGGGTTAAAGGTAGGCTAAGAGTTGTGATAAAAAACGGCGGCCTCCCCCCCTGCCCCGCGCTGATAGAGTTGGCGGTATGGTTGAGTTGCTGTAGATCTGCTGCTCACCCTCCTCACCCGCAGCACTCATCAGTCGTCCGTGTCACCGCCGCCGAGGCCTGTCCATTTACCTTTATCTCGATATGACAGCTGAGGGCAGCCTGAGCATGAATCTGGACTGTCTGAAAGGATAGCATCAATAAACACGGCGTGCGGAGGAAAATCTGAAGATAAATGATTGAAGGACCGGCTAGAATTTCAGAGACACTAGAGAGTCTTCTGTGAAAAACACAGTATCCGTTCGCGTTCTTGTCTATTTGAGTTTGAAATAAAAAGAAACAAAAAACTAACCTTATCTCAACTTCAGGTATTTCATTTAGACTTTTTTTCATGAAAATAAAACAAATTATACGTCTATATCTATACAGTGATCCCTCGCCACTTCGCGGTTCACTTATCGCGGATTCGCTATTTCGCGGATTTTCATAATGCATTTTTTTTTTTTTTGGTGCATTGTGTTCTGCATTCTGATTCGCTAAAAACTCACTCCCGCTTCTTGTATCAAAACATGCTACGAATTGTGCTATCATTTTGTCGTCTCGTTTGCAAAGAAGAAAAAAGAGCGACAACAGCTGCCTATCACTATGTTCTTCTCCCGAACAAACACACCTGCACCGCGGGCTTCAGAAGAAGAGAACACTGCAGAGCGCAGTCAGGATGCAGCGGCCCAGTCTGAAGAGCAGTGAAACGGCCTACACGCGAGTCACTGTATTTGTAGACATGTAATAGTTGCTAATTGTAAAAAAAAATAAAGTTTTCTATTTCGCGGATTTCACTTATCGCGGGTCATTTTCGGAACGTAACCCCCGCGATAAACGAGGGATTACTGTATATACGTAATATGTCTGGGTTTTTGTTGCTGCTCTGTTTAGTTAGGTGACTGAAGAACACCTTGTGTTGTCTGCAAATTTATGCAGATTTAATTCACTATGGTGCAGCTACACTGAAAAAAGCCTCTTGACAACCTTCATTGTGCTTTTACTGCCATAGACGTGCAGCTGTGTCCCATACAAGTCATTTTGAATGCTGATAAGACTGAGCTGATGGTACTGTTTTTACCAGAGCGAGGTGAAAAACAGATTCACGTTATTCGGATGCAGGACACCTCAAAAAACTCCAGTTTTACTCTAATAAGCCTTGCTTTGCTTCTTTGCTGAAAAAATTATTTCCCCCGCTACATTTCTAATGACATTTTAAACATATATTTTCTTCACAACAACTCATTTTGTTATGAGTAACCAGACTCCTGTACATAATATTTACAACTACTCTAGATGAGGTTTAATAAAAAAATGTTATTTTATTTGGCTATGGCACGCATTTAATACAAATATAAAATAACTAATTGAATTTCAGTAGGTCTGTGAAATAGGCCCTGAAACATGCTGTAGAATAGTAATTAAGGTTTCTATAAATGTTTTTTTTTTTTTGACATTTAACATCTTTAGCGTTGTGCTCTTTTACTTGGCCCCTAATGAAGAAATTCATTATTTTAATAAGGCTAACCTGAACCTAACCCTCTACAGCACACTTTTGTGAATTGAATAGTGCACCAGAATTGGCTTCTAAAGTATTTGTGATGTCAAAATGATGTTTGTGAAGTCCTGCTCTATAAAACTGGATCTGTGCAGAGACATTTTCTACATGCAATGGTTGAATGCATCTGTCACGATCTGTCACTCTCTTGTCTCGTCTTGTGGTGTTTAGTTTGTTCTGTCTTCCTTTTGGTGTCTATTTCCCTTTTTATTTTTCAATAAGTTCCTTTTAAATAAGCAGTAGGTGGCGATAGCGCTGCTAACAGAAAGGACATGTTAGCCAATCGCAAGGCGAGAATTTGCCACGAGTCTCCATGGATACTTACTGTTTACATTGACTTGGAAGAGATATCAAGGAAAAGAATTTTAGAAATGAGGTCAACTGGTATGAATTGTGGTATGCGGTTGAACCTAACTTGAAGAAACCTGTAGGAACTCTGCTTAACTCTGCCTCTCAGCATAAATAAAGATAAAAACGTCTGCCTTCTGTTGTCAAACTGCACCTCCATCATTGTGCACAGTGACGATCAAACATTCTACTGTAGGAATGACACATTTTTGAGTGGAGGGGAACTTCACCTTTAACAACTTTGTGTCTATTTCCCTATAATTTGTATCACAATACATAGGTTAACAAATTAAGATGCCTGTTTTGTCTCTACATTTAAAGTTAAGGTGTTGAAAAAATAGTGAAAGGTATTATATAAATACATTTTTTACAAATTCACATGATCGGAATGATCGTAAATGTTTGCTATGGCCTTAATGTCGCAATTCACTATATGCACTAAATGTTTTATGATATATTTTTTTGTTATTTGTCTATTCTCTTTCAGGGAAAGAAGGGTGAAAGTGGCTTACCTGGAGTGGATGGGCTTCCTGGACCTCCTGTAAGGACAATTTAATAGTAGCAACAACGAGCACGAATATCTGTAGCAGGAGAGAGTCACTTGTTTGAAATGACCCCTTGTTAGTGTACAGCTCATGCCCGTGCACCTCAAAGACCTCTCAAGGAGAACTGAGGGGAATTAATTAGTTGTTTTTAATTGTGTTGGGCTACTCAATATTTGACGTGACCCATATAGCAGAACATTAGTGCTCCCTCAAAGGTGTTTTCAATGTGTATTTTAATAGAGGGCAAATAAACTGGCTAGATTAAAACCAACGGGTTATGCCAATTAATTTTCCAAATTGCTCCCTTGAGCAAAATAGAAATACACCTCTTCAGCTCGAGTGAGCTCTAAACAGTGTCATGGCTCCCTCTCGTGGCTGCTTGTGGGTACTGACACTGATCTTTAATCTTGTGTGGAAAACATCCTGACTATGAACATTTTTCGTATAGAAACATTTCTTGGTTCACTATTTCTATGCATGCCAAGAAAATATATATTAAAACATGCAGTGTAGAAAGAATAACACAGAATGAGGTAGTATGGGGTATTGTCTGTAATAATAAGATAATGATCAGCTGATACAAATGTTCATTTTTTAAATTTTTTTTTTGAATTTTGCAGGGTCCTCAGGGTCCGGCTGGGTCACCAGGAAGCCAAGGACACACTGGACCACCCGTAAGAGATCGCAAACAGAACACACAACAATTATTCCTAATGACTATGATGAATGCTACTGTCTGTTCCTGATAGCCAACTTTATCTTTAATTCCGCAAGGGTCTCCCTGGTGAAATTGGATTTTCAGGCAAACCTGGAGAGCCTGGAAAGCCTGTGAGTTGCCTTCCCCCCCCCCCCGGAAAACAGAAATGGAACTTTTAGTCATGCATGTTCAACCTTATTAATTTTACTGTTCACGCCACTAAATGTCAACCCACTGATCTTCACAGGGCCTTCCTGGTAAAGACGGTCTAGACGGACTTCCTGGAAATGACGGCACCATGGTCAGTATTACGTTTATTTTTTTTGACAGCCATGCTGAAGGCATTTTTAAAGAAACGCTTCAAAGCTGAAACATTATTATTATTATTATTATTATTATTTTTTTTTTAGGAAAAATGTGTAATGTGCAAACCGTCACTTGAGATGAGGAACCCACAGTTAATTATCCCGTGACTCGCTTGCATCAACCTTGCAGCAGGAAAAAAAATCAATGATAAAATGATAAACCCACTGTACTAACCTTCCTGCCAAGCAACAGGCAACTGTTTGTTAACATGGGAGAATTTACAACTTTATTAATCTGTGTGTGTCTATGTTCAGCTTCTTCCAAATGACCCAAAAAAAGGGATTAAGTGTATTTCATTTGACCACTGACATGCCAGTCACACAACATGCCTTTGCTTTCGTTCACTGATTCAAATATCAATCAATTACTACCTCTGTAAGCTTGTTTCACACATGGTTCTTAAATTTATATACATGCATTTTATACAAATTGTGTTGACTTTTAACTACATGCAGGACCATGCAAATATGAACATGCCATCTAATTCAGAAATCTTGTGTCTCTGAAGGGGCCCAGGGGAGAGCGCGGAACAGATGGTTTTCCTGGAAAGCCAGGACCCAAGGTACCGTGACTTAATTTCACCCAGAAACAGACCGGCCATGATGAAGACTTGTGCATCTCCCGGGGTAGCATGTGTGTGTGTGTGTGTGTTTTCCATATGCAAATCTGGCATTTGAATGTGTTCTCCTCTCCAGGGTGATGATGGGCCTCCCGGACCAAGAGGACCTCCAGGGGAGAGAGTGAGCCCGAAGCTGTTGACATTTCTTTACTTTTTGGATATTAAGCATAATGAAAGATATATTATATTATGTTGTGTGTGTTGTTTGTATAGGGAGAAGCTGGCTCACCAGGACAAACAGGAGCTGTTGGAACAAGAGGAGAAAGGGGCATTCCTGTATGTGTACCTTTATGATTGGTAGATTATTTATTACAACTGGTGATACATAGGATTTTTATTTTAATGACTCCTTTACCCCTAAACGCCCGCTAAAGGCCACACATACAAGTTTATGAAGTAGAAACTACTTTAGATCTCCTGAAATGAACCTTTGCTTATTTGGGACCTCAGCTGTTCTCAAACCCGACTTTGACATCCCTTGCTCTTGAATGTTGTTCCAAATAATAAAAAAAAAGAAAACGATTCCCTCTTTGCTTTCACTAATGTGCATCTATCATCTGTGGAAATAGATTTATTGTAATTTGGATTTTGCCTGCTCTTTTTTCAGGGGGAGAGGGGAAAAGATGGACCAGTTGGGCCAAAAGGTGAAAGGGGCGACAAGGTAAAAAAAAATACGATAAGAAGCCTTTTTATATGTTGGATGGTTTTATAAGGTGCAAAATGAATAAATAATGAGAAGTACTGTATCAATACAGAGATGTAAAGTGATCCATTACAATTAAAAGTCCTGCATGAAAAATGTTGTACATAAGTAAAATGTACTTCATAATATTAAGCAAATGTATTCATTTCTTCCCTCTGATAAATTATTATACATGACATCATTAGAATAATAATATTAAAGCATCAGACTGAGAGCAGCAGGGCAGTGTTGGAGCTGCTAGAGGCAGAACTAGTTTTAACTACTTTCTATACAGTTTAGTGAAGTGGTTTCCAACGGTTTACCAAAGGACTTTCTGTATCTTTTCTCTAATCTTTGATTTTTGGTGAAATACTGCATCATTTGAACATTTATTGTAATGAAACCATGTGAGAAGTTGAGAGCGAAAAATGTTATTTGGTGGAGCTGATCATATCATAGACCCATAGTGAAATGTGATGGAAAATGTCAAAATGGTTGGAAACTACTAGTTGAACATTCAAAGTTAATAAGGTCTTTAAACAACATTAAGAATATATTATGTGAGAGGAAAGTGATTATAAAGGAAACAAAAAAATACTATTTTAAAATAGTTAGTAGTTGCACTTCTACTACTGATATTATATTTAACTATTTTTTTTATTGTATTTGATAATGTTGATAGTGACAATATACACCCACAGGCATAGATGGCAGGATGGATCTATGTCCTGTCATGTTGTTGACCCCAAATTTTGACCCTACAATCTGAATGTCATAGCAGAAATTGAGATTAATGACTAGCCAATGTTTTTCCAATTGTCTATTGTCCAGTTTGGGTGATCCTGTGTGAACTATAGTTTCAGTTTCCAGTTCTTAGCTGACACCCGGTGTTCCACCTCAAGGTTGGACGTGTAGTGCATTCAGAGATGCGTTTCTGCATACCTCGGTTGTAACGATTGGATATTTGAGCTACTGTTGCCTTTCTATCAACTCGAACCAGTTTGGCCATTCTCCTCTGATCTCTGGCATCAACAAGGCATTTTCGCCCACAGGACTGTCGCTCACTGGATATTTTTTCTTTTTCAGACCATTGTCTGTAAACCCTAGAGATGGTTGCGTTTGAAAATCCCAGCAGCTCAGCAGTTTCTAAAATACTCAAACCAGCCCGTCTGGCACTAACAACCATGCCACGTTCAGAGTCACTTTAGTGACTCTCTTCACCCTTCTGATCCTCGGTTTAAACTGCAGCAGATCATCCTGACCAGGTCTACATGCCTGAATGCATTGAGCTGCTGCCATGTGATTGGCTGATTAGAAATTTGCATGAACGAGCAGTTGGACAGGTCTACTTAATAAAGTGGCCGGTGGGTGTATATTGACTTTTATTGTTGTGGCTCAAGTTTTCTTATGCAATATATGCATAAAACTCAGTGCTGCCCCTGTCTTGGGTGTTGCATCTAGAAAGTGACTAAAGCTCTAGTATACTATAGTGGAGTAGAAAGTACAACATCCCCCTCTGAGATATAGAGGAGTGGATGTATGAAGTGGCATGGAATGGGAATACCTAAGTAAAGTGCAAATAGCTACAAAATTGTACAGTACTTGAGTAAATGTACTTGGTTATGGTGATGTTGCTTCAGAAGTTAAAATCCATAGACTCACATATCACAGCGCTATCCTGCAGAAGCACTCTTTGTTACAGTGTAAAGCTCCGTATCATGGCTCCTCCTCATGTTGCTTTCCAGTGCTTTGATTAAAATTCAAAGCTCCGTTGTTCGTTGTTCTATTTTTTTTTAACTGCATTGATCATGCAGCCAATATTACAAAAATAAACAAAAAAAAAAACTTTCATTTATAAACACATGCCCTGGTTGTTACAATATATAGAAAAAAGTGCAAATAGCTAAAACAAATTGTACAGTACTTGAGTAAATGTACTTGGTTATGGTGATGTTGCAGCTTGAATTCTCTTTATGTATGAGTAGATGGAGAATGGAGGTTTGTCTGAATAATGGTTAGACCGCGGTGTATTAGCTGTAATATGGTAATGCGTATGCAGAAGAAGTTAACATATTGTCTCTTGCCTCAGGGTGATGTAGGAGCCAGAGGACCGCCTGGCGTCCCAGGTGATGTAAGTAATGACTTCCGGTTTGTATTGGCGCACATCGACAACCCTGCAGCGTGTGACAGGGAGCCAGTGACACTGTATGACTCAGCATCTCCTGCCTGTGTTTGCCTTCCAGGTGACAAACCTCATTCCTGAGCCTGGTGAACCTGTGAGTAGACAGGCCAAACTAATTCAACACAGATATATACATATATATTTTTATGCAAAGATAACGTTTTGCCCATAGTATTTTTCTTTCTGTGGATTCATAAAAAAAGTTGAAACTTCTGGGCTGCTTCTTAAAATGTCTGACTGCATTGTTTGGTATTCCCTCTAGGGAAAACCAGGAGAAAAGGGAGAAAAGGGGGAGCAAGGAAAACCAGGAGAATTGGTGAGATCTGACACCCCATTTTTTTGATGATGTGGTGATGATGTAACCAGTGTACAATATGCAGAGGAATCCACTAGATGTCAGTAGAGATCCTGTATGGAAATAGTGCTGGGGACTATTTACAGTGTGGGAGCTCACTGCTTTAATTGGCTGTCTAAATTCAACTGTACTAGACAGTAATGTGCTGGCCTGATTCTGCACTTTGCTTTTAAAGATGTTCACTATATTGTTTAGGCCAGAATAAAATGCAGAATATATGTGTGCAGAATGATGTAGTAAAAACCTTTTTTTTCTGTATGAATCATATCAATCCTTCATGCATGGGTAATGTAATAATCTATAACCTCCTGTGTCTTTTTTTTTCATCTGGAATTAAATGAATTCTTGCAGCTTTGGAGTTTTATGAGAAATGTGACAGATTAGAGGAAGAATATGTATAAATAGGCTTTTTTTGCATTAAAGCGTTAATTGCTGTGTTTTCTCTGAAGGGTCAAAGAGGATTACCTGGTGAACAAGGCTTTAAGGGACCACCCGGACCAGCTGTAAGACACTAGCAATCCTTCTAGTAAACATTTAGAACCAAAACAACAGTTCAGATGATTTAGATACTGATGTGTAAATTTAAATAGAATATATCTGTTTTTTTTCCATTTCAGGGTCCAAAAGGTGACACTGGACTCAGAGGGGAGGCAGGACGTGTTGGAGATCCTGTGAGTTGTCTGAGTTAACGTGATTCACCTCTTCACACTAGAGCTGCTCTACATTAACTTTAATGGCTGACATGCTTTTTTCTCCCAGGGGCCACCTGGCCAAGCTGGAACTCAGGGTTTACGTGGATTACCAGGGAGTGTGGTAGGTCTTTTTTTTTTATAGGACATTTTAATTTCCTATGCAAATCACTGACATCCACCTGCAAAATTTGAGCTGCGTCGGCATGATGTCAGTGCGTTAAATACACCCGCGCATAATGAATCCATTCTGTTCTGTCTAATAGGGAATACCAGGAATCATTGGGCCTCCCGGTCCAGCTGGACAGAGAGGAGACAAGGTCAGTCACCTGTCTTTTAAAGCCACGGGTATAGCCGGTTGTTTCTGAAACTATTCAGAAGGCTTTTTGGCTAAGCAGAGTGAAAATAAAGACCATAGAGAAGAGAGCGTGACCTTGAGTATTGTTACTGTAGAGACGTCTTTGAATTAAATTCAACCCTGCAGCAGCTACTGGTAGGAGTCTCACGCAAGCAATTCATTCCGCTGCCGTTAATGGCTTTTTCATTTTCGAGCAGCAGTGTCCTTTCACCTAAGCTAGGTTGGCAATTCACCGCAATACAGGACATGATATGAAACTGTTTCTGATCAGTATGCAAGTACGCCTTTACATTTTACAAGATATTCCCTGTAATTACATTTTGCAATGAAAAGTCTTTTGTATTCTGAGCATCAGAATACATTCATGGGTCTGTCATTGTTTCAACACTTTTATTGTAACATTTTATTTTAGGGTGAAATAGGTAAACCAGGGCAAGCAGGTCCTCAGGGTTCACCTGGAGAGCCTGGTTTGATTGGACCTCCTGGACCAACAGGGAAGGGGAAAGATGGGCAAAATGTAAGTCAACCACATGCACTGTCGCTCTGTTTTTTCTTCAGGTTTGCTCTTTGTATTCAGAGAATACTAATAACCACATTTTTAGTAAAACGGAGTACATTTTTACCTTTTTGAAGTACATGAAAGCATTCTTGAGCAAAATACTGAACCCCAAATTGCTGCCAAAGGCTGTGCCATCGGTGTGTGGACATGTGCGTGAATGCAATAGATGCTCCTGATGAGCTGTTTAGCACCTTGTATGGCGGCCTCCACCTCCAGTGTGTGAATGTCTGTGTGAATGGATGACTGTCAGCGTGTAGTGTAAAGTGCTCTGAGTGACCGCAAGACTGAAGAGGTGCTACACAAATGCAGTCGATTTAGCATGTCATTTAGTTGAAAGCGCAGAGAGCTTTGGGCTCAGATTATATTGCTGCTTTTACCGTTTTATAATAACAGAAGCGAACAAGGTTTGTTGAAAATGATTTGGATGATATTAGGGATTGTTTGTCTTGTGATGCTCATAATCATAACTTAGCCTGTTTTCTATCAATTATTGGAAAGGAAAAATTGATATGTGGTTTCTCAACCCAAGTCACAAATAAAAAAAAAACACAACTTTATGGCAAATAAAATGTTATTTTAATTTATTATGCTATCCTGCAGAAGTACTTTTTGTTACAGTGTAAAGCTCCGTATCACAGCTCCACCTCATGTTGCTTTCCAGCGCTTTGGTTGAAATTCAAAGCTCCGTTGTTCTATTTACTTCCTGCATTGATCACGCAGCCAATATTACAAAAATGTCATAACTTCTGTCAAAAAACACACACACTAAGACCATGGCTGCTTTTTTTCCCTCACTCTAACACAGGCTACTGTGGGCTGTAGCCATTTTACTGCAAGACATGTTCACACAGACTCAGAAAATCCCAGCACTATCATCTGACAGAACAGAATTTAGGCCTAATCCTTTATTTATAAAGACATGTAACAGTAACATGCCCTTGTTGTTACAATATATAGAAAAAAGTACAAAGTAAGAGATTTACTGTATTATAAATCTAATTACATTGGGCCTATTAACACAGTTTTAAAACTTATATGTAGATTGAGATCCACACTTTCAACATAATTTGTACCCTTTTCCTACAATAACCTTCTTTGCATCTCTCTCCTTATCCAATGTACAATTTGTCTAATAGGACAGTGTGTAAGAGACCAACACACCTTTTATTTGGCCAAACATGTAAAAAACACTTAAGCTTGCACTTTTTATGAGAATACATACTTCCCAAGGGCACCAGTTAGTAATAAAAAGCAACATTTTCCCATGTATCCCAGTCTCAGTCTCACATATTCCACACGTGTTCTGATTCTTCTACTCGCCTGTAATGCATGTCGAACCACAGCATAATATGGCTGTATGGAGGGGGAAAACGAGCCTGAGTCGGCACATTTCACGCCGCAGCCCAACATGTTTCCTTCATCATTTTTCACCTCCGACATGTGGCTGTCCTGCTGACGGGGCAGGAACAAACAGGAAAAACATTGTTAAGACATATCGCATTAAAGGCAGCACAACAGATTTGACTCTCCAGCAGTTCTGCCTTTTTTACGGCTGCCAGGTGCGGCCCCCGGGCCTTCCCACAATTACTGCACAGAGAATAGCAACTCACTCGCACTGTGACATTTGAATGATTTATTCTAAAAGAAGCCTAATTCCACAGTTTGAGCACAGAGCAGTTTAATTGATGTCATTTGTGATATTACAGGGGGAGCCGGGACCACAGGGAATTCAAGGACCCCCGGGGCTAAAGGTAATGTAATGTAAAACGTTTGCAGGAAAGTTTTGCGTGTGCGTGCGTGTGTTTGAGCCCTAGGTGTTTTTTTTTTTCTTTTATCATGCACAGGTGCTCTTTTGTTGATGTGAAACCTTTTTTTCTTTTTTTTTTTTTCCTGGCACGGATGAAAAAAACAATTCATTTTTGATGAAAGCAGCAAAAGCAATTTCTGTCCACTGTACTGTGACCGTTGCTGATTATGAGCAGCTCTGAAGAGCTGTGAAGAGCTCGGTGTCAGGGGCACACAATGGAAGAGGCTGGACAGGGGCATTTGCTGGATTTATGGTGTTAAACCGCTCACCCTTATCATCACTGATACATTTTCTGAGTAACAATATGTCAACTGCAGATTTTATTTCATATATTTATACTTTTTCTCATCACTGATTAACAAAAAAAGCAGCGACGGATGAATGTCTGTTTCTGTGCAAATTGAAAACTTGTTTTCTTCTGCCAGGGTCAACCGGGGTCACCAGGAGAACCGGGGTTACCAGGTGACAGAGGGTCGCCAGGAGAAGGGAAAGTGGGACCACCGGTATGAGCACCCACGCCAGTTTATCATGCGGATTATCTCTTTTTAATGTATTCATTTCATATTTCTGAAGTCATCATTTTTGCCTTTTACAGGGGCTTCCCGGAAAAAGTGGGCAACCTGGCCCTGCGGTAAAGACTCTTTTTTTTTTTTTTTTCCAAAAAAATGACGTTTATCCCCAACAAATGACTTTTTTTTAAACATGTCAGCTCATCTGTTTTTCAGGGTTTAAGGGGTCCACCAGGAGTTGCCGGTCCTCAGGGACCAGCAGGACATAATGTAAGTCTAAAAATGAATAAATACATGCAGTAAGAGTAACTACTTGTCTTATTTGTTTAAGATTCTCCTCGGTTTCGGATCTGTCTTTCATCTCAACTGTTACAGTTGATAAAATGTGATTCCTTGCTTTTCCTTTAAATGCAGGGTCTACCTGGGAGACCAGGAGAAAAGGGAATCCAGGGGGAGCCTGTAAGTACAGACACAGCTACACAACAACCATCATCATCAAACTGCACTTTACCTGGATTTTTTTTTTTTTTGAGTCAGTTCTTTTGTTTTTAAACTAGTAACTTTAATCTTTTGCTCGAATTTCACTACTCTCGTAGCAATGATTTTAACCACAGTACGACTCCACAGCTGGAATTAGCAGAGACTAAACCAGTCAAAAGCTTAATTATCTGATTTAGATTTGCCAGGAACTCCAGAAGATTCCATAAATACTGCATATATTCTAATATATGCGTAGATTAAACAATGATAAATTAGAAAAGCGTTCTTACAGAAAATTGAACAGAAAATTCAAGCCATCCAAAACATTTCTTCCAGGTCATTATAAAAAATTAATTATCTGTTCATGGTACTATTCCCAAGATTTGCTGAAATTTTTATGATAATCTGGCCAAAAGTTTTTGAGGTATCTTATCAAGAATCAGACAAAGAAACAGATGAACGCCAGAGAAAACATAACCTCCTTGGCAGTAATGATGAGTGTTACAATTATGTTACCTTGCTTACTTTTTCTTTTACTTCTTTTTTTATGTCCAACTGCAAATTTTCTTATGCACCATTTTTCCATGTTTTAAAATTGCCTATGGATTATTTTTTAAAATGTGTTCCTATTCATTGTGCCTGATAAAGTACAACAGAGATTACACTATTTGGCCAAAAGTATGGTGACACATTCTTGTAGTTGTAAATAGTCTGGGTTAGGCCTTTTTATGGTGATAAAAAAATATTAGCACTTTATTTAATGATATTCTAGATATGTATTTCCAATACATCCAAGACAGATCTATGAAGAAATGTGTGAAAGAACCTAACAAGGCCTGATCTGAAGCCCTGTATGGTGTTCAACATCAGAACTAGATAGTGTTTATAGCAATTTGCTGTTAGAGAAATGGAAATTGTTTTAAGACACTTCCCTGATGACGTGCAGCTAATCTGTGCGATGTGGTTTTGTATAATTTTGACGGATTGAAGCTCACACGGGTCTGCACCTATTTAACAGAAAACCCTAATCTCGCATTCAGTCGTTTAATTCCCTCTTTTATTTACTGTCTCAGGGGAAGGCAGCAGACCTCTCGGAGCTAAATCTCAAGGTAAGCGCCGCGCCACCTCTGCTCTTGCTCACTGTGAAAAAAAGATCCTGCATCCCGACCACTATACCACATACGTGCCTTTTCCTGCCTTTAAGGACGTATGCTCGGACTGCCCGGCGGGTCCGCCTGGACCACCCGGCCTTCCCGGAATCCCGGGGGACAAAGGACACCAGGGATCTCCGGGGAAAAACGGTCAAGATGGCTACCAAGTAGGACAAAGCCATTAATATTCAATCATTATTGTTCATATATCACCGGTCCTCTAATGCAAAGTCTATTACAACGACTCTACCATCTATAAAGTGTGTGTCTCCACTATATTAGTCCTAAGTGAGGTATGGGGTGCGGGCTGCACATTAGTTATCATCAATCACGGTTGGTGTGAGGGATGGGGAGGCTGTGTCTGCATCATTAGCTCGGCCTTCTCCGGGGGCAGCGCTGAGCGATAAGGACCCAGCGACGGGGCCCGGCGCTATCTGCCGGGACAGAGACTGATGGCGTGCCGTGTCATTACAGGGCCCACCGGGACCGGCCGGACCTCCAGGGGCACCCGGAGGCGACGGAGCAAAGGCAAGTTGCGCACTAAACGTGTCGTTATCGCTCCCGCGGCTAAACGCTAATTAGTCGCCGCCGTCAACTGTTTTCAAAGTTCGGGCAACAGGGGGTGAATTAATTTCAAAATATTGGCCAAAATAGCTCACATCCTGACTACAGTCTCTTCCCTGTTGATTTTTTTGTTTTGTAATCCACAGGGAATAAAAGGTGATCGGGGACCTAGTGGCGGACCTGGGGACAAAGGAGAGAAGGTCTGTTTGTTGTTTGTGACGCATAAGTCTGCTTGAGAAAACATCCATTACAGCGCTGTCTGCTGTGAGTCACATAATCATATCTTAATCCCTGTTTGTTGTGTATTAACAGGGTCACCCAGGGCCCCCCGGCCACCCAGGTCCTCCTGGATTAATGGGCTCATCTGTGAGTTGCTGCTTCAGTCTCATTTCCTCAACTTTCAATTTGCACCTGAATGGCCGTGGTTTTGTCTCACGGTCAGGCTTTTTTTTTTTTTTTCTTTACTTCTGTTGACCTCCACTGACACTGTCTCTTGCCTCTTTAGGGTAATGACGGGCAGCCTGGGTCCATGGGCCCCCCAGGACCCCCTGGAGAAAAGGTCAGCCTGCACCCCACGTACTTTCCCCTCAGAAAACGTATTACCCGTGTGTCATTATTGTACCAGCCTCCTCCTCCCAGCATGTAGGTCAGCCAGCCTGTGCTGTAATAGTGGCCATTAATCATTTCTTTTTCATCGGTGACGGTTGTTTGTTTTCACCAGGGCAAAGAGGGTCTCAAAGGAATCCAGGGACCACCAGGTCTTCCTGGCTTGATAGTAAGGAAAAAAATATTTAATGCACATTCATGAATACACACAGCGATCTAGCAGTGCAGCATAAATTCCTCTGATCTGCAGGGTCAACCCGGAAAACAGGGAAAAGACGGCAGGCCGGGTGAAACAGGAGAACCTGTAAGTAGATGAGGGTGATGAACAGGCTGTTTGTTTTTTAGATGATACAGGAGTGTAATGAAGCAACACATGATGCCATAACTATTTCTGTTTTAATTTCAGGGCAAGCAAGGTGAACCTGGAGTACAAGGAAATCCTGGGCTCCGGGGGCTCCCGGTAAATAACCACCAGTAAACATATCTAATGGCAGAGAAAACGACCGTAGCCCGATTCACTGCTGTTTCTCTTCCTGTACAGGGCTTCAAGGGCCACAGAGGAGAACCTGGTCCTCCAGGACCTAAGGTAAACCATGTTGTTTTTTTCTTTTAATCATCCGAGCAGGTCACTTTGCAGCTAACGGCCATTATGTATTACTTGGTTGCATTTTTCCTGCCTAATGATCTAGCAGCTATGAGCGTACAGCACACAGGGGGCCACATTGACTTTCTGTCAAATTGCTCGCCTGTTTTCTGTGATAAAAATAGCACATAGCACCTTTTAAAAACAGGGATTACAAAGTGCTTTGACAGACAGACAGACAGAACAAAGGCAGGATAGACAGAAGGCAATAAAACAGCAGGGAGCCTCAGAGTAAGGGCAAGGCAAAGGTTGAGACTACAGCCGACAAAAAGAAGATGACAAGAGCTAAGGAGGCAAAGAGATAAAAGACAATAAAAACATTTTAAAAAGTTTAAATCGTACAAATGAATCAATACAAATGAGTTCAAAAGGAGTCAAATGCAAGTATCTACTCAGGCGTGTGGGTGCAAAGCTGAGGGGCCCTGATGCTAAACGCAGCTTCACCTTTATATTTAAGCCTCCACTTTGGAACTGGAGCAACAAGAAGTGCCTCATCTGGGACAAATAGTGAGGAAAGGGACATATCCCTGATTTGATTACATCGATTTTACTTTGACCCCGTGCCAAACAGTCATAGTCAGTCATAAATCACACAGTGTTTATTCTTAGCTCAATTCTGCCCATATTTGGTGATACAGCTTCCACATGGTTTTCATAATGATCTGCATTTCAATGTGTGTGTTTAATTTCACCCTCAGATAGTCCCCCTTGTCATTACAGCCCCTTTTTTATTATTGAAAAGTATAAAAGTGAATCAACCACCCTCCATTAGTACTCCATGGTCTGATAACTGATGATTATGTTCTCAGCACACTACATGATTAATATCTAGATCAAGCTCAACGTGATTAGCAAATAAATCAAGGCTCATGATTATACTTTTAAGTCTTTAAAAGATTAGTCAATGAATCAAACAACTGTGATTATATCCATACTTCCTAAGAGATTAATAACAAGAATCAAACACATGATGATCAATAATTTAATCAACCACTGTGATTATATTCTTACTTACTAAGATATTAATAAACCTAATTAAACACATGATGATGAATCAATATTTAAATGAGCCGTTTTTTTTCCACACATGGATCTTTATTTTTTTTTAAATTTTACTCTACCTGTGGGCATTGTGCAATTGTTTTGTAGTTTTGTTTGTATGTTGTATGACTCCTAAGGGAGACATTAAATATGTATCTTATCGTATCTTCATCTTTATCTTTTTCAAAGAACCAATAAAACATATGCAGTTGAACTGATTTCCACAATGCCAAGAATAATCTAAAAAAAGCACATAGTACTTAGGATTTTAAATGACAGGACGTGGTAGCAGGACACTGGATCCCAAGTTGATGGCAACTAGGGTCTTGCATGGAAGCTCTGCCATGCCTGGTGTGTGTGTGTGTGTGTGTGAGAATGGTTGAATGAGAGGCAAAATTGTGAAGCGTTTTGGACAGACAACATCAGGAAAAAAGCACCATATAGGTACAGTCCACTTTGTGCGGCAAGTCACGGGTGGAGCAGTGGGTAGCACTGTTGCTTAGTAGCAAGAAGGTTGCAGGTTCCTCCCACAGTCTAATGCTGAGGTTGATTAGATATTCTAAATTGCCCGTAGGTATCAGTGTGTGCTGTATGTGCCCCATTAGAAGCTGTCTGGGGTGTCTCTTGCCTGTAATGTGCTGGGATTAGCTCCAGCAGACCCCGTGATTCTAATGAAGAATCAGTGTGTATAGGACATGACTGACAGAGCTGGATGCTGGAAGCAGCTACACCAAAGCCAACTTAGTGCCTCCACAGGCCCAGCTTCATGACATGTTAGAATAATGTATGACTGTAATCAACACAAAATATCCACACTGTTGAAACAGGGAAAAACAATTTTGTCTTTCCTTTATTCCTTAGCGAAAACATCCGCAAATTAGCAACCTCTCCATTAAAGCCCCGGAAATGAAAGATTCGCTGCAGCAGTTCGGGGTCTAGCACATGGAAGGGAACAGTTTGCGATGTCAGGGCATGTCTGATGACTCTTTCTCATTGTTTTTGAGACACACCTACTCTGAAAGAGAGAACCGCTGCAGAGAACCACCACACCTGCTGCTTTTGTCTCTTGCTCAGCACACATCCGCAGGAAAAGGCTTCTGCCGCGGCGCCGTGACCAATAGCACGGCTCATTACAGCAGCCCTGGCTGAGGCACGGCGAGGCGGGCGGCCTCCCCCTCAGCCCCTGAGCCTACGCTGCCCCCCCCGACAGGAGACAACTTATTAGTGGAGCTGTGAAGTGTGTCCATAGACACACTGAGATTTTCCCTCTGCTGCTTATAATTGCCGTCAGTAAATATCAGTGGCACAGAAAGTGTTTTTCCTTGTTTTTGGGGGAATTGAAAGTTTGATATATGAGTCAGTGCCAAATCATGGTTGGCAAGATGAGAGAGTAAAAACTAATTTAAAATTCAGTTTTAGGAAACATTTATCAGGTCTCCCAATAATGCACATTTTGTGTTCATGTTGTTTTTTTCATTTGAAAGTTGTTTTCTTTCTCTCTTTGTCTTCTTTCCTTCTCACCATCCACTTCCCTCATGCATGATAATGTAACTCTTGAAATTTGCTACTCTGATGTTTTCTATTGACTTTACTTGATCCTTTACAAAAATATATTCTTCCTTTCAAAAAGGAATTATATATCCTTAAAAAAAATTAACATTTCATAGATAGGATAGATATTAATATAAACCTCTCCTCAAATTCGTTTTATTTTGTCTCATGTGCCAAACAGGCAGAAGATGGAAAGCCTGGATTATCTGGACGCGATGGCAAACCTGGAAAGGAGGTACGTTCACTCATATTCATTATGTGGAGTATTTTCTCTACCTGCAATGTTTATTTTTCTGCATGCGGACTCATAAAACTGATGATAATCAAAGGTTAAAAAAAAATATATACATTTCTCCATCCACAATTCAAAACATAGGTGGGAGAGGGTGGAATAAAGGCTTTATTCATATGTTTTTAAAAATCGGAGGAATAGCTTCAACAGTATAAAAAGCACATGAAGGAAAAAATAAATTCATTAATACAATGAACCTCTCCTGTGGCTCTCTCTTAAAGGAACGTATAATAGTGTCCATACAACACTAACCTCGTCCCATTTATCTTCCCCAAATGACAAACTGAAATCCTTTCCACATGCATTGCAGCACTTTTATTCCTCCATTTGTCTAGTGGCAAGACGCATCTCTTTGCCAAAAACCTTTTTACCTAAGTCCCCCCCCCCCCCTGCTGCCTGTGAGGCTTGAAGACATTATGTTCTCACAGAATTACTCCACTTCCACGAAAAGAGCAGCTCAGCATTTTTTTTGTCTGTATGTGCTGCTGAAATATAATGAAAGTTTCTGTCTCTGCGTTGTCAATATGCAAACTATGGAATAAAAATGCTTGTTGTTTTGCGTCGGTAGGGCCCTAAGGGACCCCCGGGACCAGAGGGAGTTGCAGGCCCAAGAGGGGAGCAGGTGAGTGACACAGCACAGCGTCGGGCAGACAGATAGACACGGACACAGAGTGGCACCGGGGTCATTTCTCTTGCTGTTCTACCGAATAATATATCTTTTTTTTTTTGTTTTTTTTTGTTATGCGTCTTAGGGAAAGCAAGGTGAACCGGGACCATCAGGAAAAGCAGGTCTCTCTGGATCTCCGGTGAGTTATCTGTACCTTCTACAGTATCTATCTACAAATTCAGTTTGCTGTCTTGCTTTTTTTTTTTTTGCATCCCGGTCATGTTTTAGCAGAGAAGGGCTCCGTACTAAATAAGAAAAAATGGGGAAAGGGCATTTTTTTGAGAGCAGCCGCAGCAAGCAATTTTTATACAGGGGACGTAACCTAAAGTGAGAGGAGGGTGGTGTATTTGTATTTGTTGAAGAGATAAGCTGTCAGGCTATGATGGAAGACTGAAGTAACGGCTGTCCTGGCCGAGGAGGGTAAATCCGCCAGGTTGCTGTGGGAAGGAGACATTTCATTGCCAAGTAATATCAGAGAACAGGTTGGAGTGGAGCGTATCTGAGAGGCGCAGGCCTGTAATTCCCCCCAGCAGGTCCCTGCACCATGCAGAGGTTCCATAGACACATACCTACGCCTGGTCTGCGGTGACAAAAGGGTCTGATTCATCAGATGATGCAGAATGAGGGGAAAAAAATGGTCATGTGGGGATTTGGAGAATGCAGCAAGGGAAATAAGCTCAGACACGTCAAGGTTGTCCTGGATTTAAGGACTTCAGCCAATTGTGAGGATATAATATTGTGAGGAATACATAAATAAATACCCAATGAAAATTGTGATTTTGTATAGCATGCTTCACAGAGCAAAATGTAATATAAAGTCCTTCACACAACAGAATAAATCAAAAATAATAACCCCTGCCACACATGAGAGTGACAAAAAAGGATAAGAAATTACAGAGAAGCTATACTGGCTTTCAGAGAACAATAATCTGAATAAATCTAAGGAAAGGGAAAACAAATATAAATACAAAAATACCTAGAGGAGGAATTCTAAAGATCTAAGGTAAGCTATGAAACTTCATCAACTAGCATGAGTTACTATAACTGAGAACCTAAACCGAGATATACAAGTTACAGATGCACAGGTGACACCTGAGGAAAGGCAAGTGCTCTAAAATGAGAGGAAGGTTATTATTTTCAAAATAAAACAGGAAATGACAGTAAAAAAAAAAAAAAAAAAAAAAAAAAAAAAACAAGACACTCATTAAAAATAAAACCAGGAGTACAATTTGGAAATGAATCAAATGAAACATGGTATTTTTTTATATTAAGATAAGTAATAAAAACTCGAAACAGCAGTAGATATAAATAAATGAAAGGTTAATTCCAAATAACAATAAACAAATAGAGAGAATAAACAAATGTAATAAAAGAAGGAAATACTTCTCCAATATGGCAACATTCAAGATTAAATAAAGAAAAGCTTAAGAAGCCCATGTTACTGTCATTAGCCAAATTATCACACAATTGCATGACTTGAGTACGTGTACAGCAGGGTAGTAGTGTCTACTGACAGAAATCATTGTGATTACCTACCAAGCGTGCAGGTCAGATTACAGTAAAAGTCTTAAAGCAGGAGAGTCGTGATTTTTTTTTTTTAATTCCACGAAGGCATGACCTTATCTTATCTAAGCCACATAGGAAATCTGAAACTTGCACTTTATTGGCCACAAAAAAGGCCTCTGTCCAGGTAGCACGCCACATTTCAAAGTGGCGTCCCTTTGAAGCCTCTGCACTATATCCACTGTCGCAATTTGGCCGAGCAAACAGATGATGTTGATTAAAGCGTGCGAGGGTTCAGTGGCAATGGGACCGAGGGCTGGAGATGAAGAGAGAGTTGATGTGAGGCGGCACAGGGGTCAACCTGACGGATGTTACTAACAGTGAGTAGCATTCAGGATAACAGCAGCTATTCAAAAATGTGGGTAGAGCCAAAATCCCTGTGATGATGTTTATTATATTATTATAAAAATCAAAATGCGAAGAAAAAAAAGTCAATTTTTAAAATTACTTTACAGATGTTGACAAATTAATAATAGCCGATTTTTTTTTCTTTACAAATTCAAATATTTACCATATGAACTGAAATATCTTCAGAATTACTAGTTTTTAGTAATATTTATATTTAGTTATAGTTATAGTTAGTATAACTGCTTCACATTCATTTCTGGCACCTATGAATAGGTATTATAACCATCGCCAATTCCTCTGCATTTCTTGGATTTGGCCTTCATGCTGAAGAGGATACAGTTTGCCAAAGAACACATCAACTGGCCTAAAGAGAAATGAAGACGCATTTTGTGGATTAATGAATGTAAAATTGTTCTTTTTTGTCAGACGACACCAAACATTGATTTTAAACCACAGTTCACTCTGAAGACAGTGAAACGTGGTTCTGCAAATATTATGATATGGGGATGTTTCTCTTACTAAGGTTATCGGGCCTATTTATCACATACAAGGAATCATTGATCAGTTTGCCTTTATCGTATTTCTTCAAACATGGCTAATATTAATTTTCCTTTATATGTGAAGTAATTCCAATATGGACACATTTTTCTGAGCAATCAGTGTTCCTAATGCACCAAAATAGAAATTATTATACAGATTTTGGCTTTACTCACATTGCTGTTATCCTGAACACTACTGTATATGTAAAGAGGGTGAAAAGGTTCGGATAATCCCACTTTAGGGTGTTGTAATTGAGGGGATTTTATTTTGACACGTTGCGTTCGTGTTTTTTGAAAGAAACCAGCTGCAGACTGGTGTTGAAGGAAAGGTTCCTGGGAGGAGGAGGAGGAGGAGGAAGCGCTGCTAACTGGAGGGCAGGCGACGTGCAGCCAGCTATCAGAGTAGGAGTTGATGATATCAGACAGCAGAGGGAGCAGATCATCAGGAGTAGCCCGGAGGGGGGAGAGGAGGGCAAGGAAGCAGATGCAGAAAGGTTAGAGGAGGTGATAAAATATGCAGGATCAGATATTGCAAAAAAAAAAAAAAAAATGTCATGAGACGGGCGAATTTACCGCACAAAGACAAGAGGTTTGTGGTGAGCCGAAGCAGGTGCAGAAGAGAGAGAGAGAGTTTTTTTTCTTCTCTTTTTCTGTAATTTCTGCAAACACCAAGGTTATCTCTGCCCACTATGTCGCCCAAACGGCTTACAACCTCCCTGTAAATATTCATTCTGTTCCACTCACGTCACACCACACGGCTGGTTTGTGACATTTGTCTCCAGGCCGTGCTGTGTGTGTGTCAAGAAGAGCTGCGACTGCTAATCATGCCGAGTCCTCTGTATCGAGCAGTGTTAATTAGTCATAGTGACTGGTTACTTCTCCCAAACACTGAGCAACTGAGTTACTCTGCTATAAAAGTAACTAGTCACTAGGGAGAGTGAAATCCTTTTTTCAGGCCAGGTGCATAGGGAGTAGGTACTTGCACACACAGGTTTTATTATATCTATTGCAGCTCAACAGGCAAGGAGTCTGAATTCAACAGGGATGGGAGTAAAGCGTTTCAGAAGTAGGGAATTACTGTATTGCATTGATTTTTGCTGTAATGCATCAAGGTAAGACGTTGAAGAAAAAATATTTTACTCGATATAAAACTTCGAAATCTTTTAACATAGTTTTGAAGTGTTGCCATGAACAGCCATGTCTCTGCCACCATCCAGGGTCTCCCCGGAAACGCAGGAGAAGTCGGCAGCCCTGGGTTACCAGGTTTCAGTGGACCTAAAGGCCCTGCGGTAAGCGCGTGTGTGTTTATTTCTCAACACATCATCAACACATCGGGACAGCTGGTTGGTAATGTCATTTTTTTTTGTGTGTGTTAATATCCAGGGCCCACCCGGTCCAGCTGGCCCAGAAGGGAAACAGGTAAGCTGAGGTTATGAAATGTAGTTCACGCTGTAATTGGATTTCTGGGTCACACCCACTGTCTTTTTTATGTAGGGAATGACAGGCAGACCTGGTGATCGAGGAATCAAAGGAGAAAAGGTGAGTATAAGGAATGTAAATTAATACACTACAATTTTTTCAGTTTTTATTGAAATTTGTGTAGTTCAATGTCTCATTTAACAGATGATGATCTGATAGCTTAGAGGTTTGATTTTGATTATCTTGCTGTAGAATAAACCGTTTAACTAGGTGTAGACCATCATCATTTTGCATGTTCTCCAGATGGGAGGGGGTATTTAAAGAGCAAAAATTGCAGCCCTTAGGGAATGTTTGAATCAACTTTTAAGACTTCATTTATGCCCATTACAGCAGAAAAGCTATAAGTCTAAGTTTAGATAGTTTAGATAATTTCAGATAATGCACTCACAACAAACAAAACTGATTTTTTTTCTATAATTTATCCCACACTGAAAACAGATTTTCTGATTTATATCAGGAGCGTTCTTATTATTTTTTTCACATATGCATCAACTTTACATTCATGAGGCTTCTCCCCATTATATGTGCAACCTTGAGTTTACTACACTCATTTGTGACTTTTATTTTCTCTCAGTTTATACCTCATGTTATATTTCCTCTATTTATTTCCACCTGGACCAAAGGGTTGAAAAGTGGGAGAGGGCCCTGGCTGTATGCCTATGTTGGATATTTAACACTAGAACGACCACGGAGGGGTCAATTGACCTTTTTACCTAAAAAGCCCACAAGAGGGTCATTTGACCCTTTGGACCCCCTGTGGACACTCCTTTTGTTGTGGAAATGTGGCTGTTAGCGGCTCAGAGAAGTCACTTGAGTCACAGAGTCGCTTGAGCCTGTGTGGGGGAGGGGAACCCAAGGCAAGCTTTTAGTACTCAGGTAGGTTAGTGTGTTTTTGCATGTGTGTGTATGTGTGTGTGTGTGTGTGTGTGTGTGTATGTGTGTGTGTGTGTGTATGTGCCCATATGGTGGATTTTTATGCAGTAAATCATCAGGATGAACGAGAATTTGGGATCAAAACTCTTGACATTTATTGTTAAAAAAAATCAAAACAAAACATATTTACAATGAATAAAAAAGCAACTGTTTTCCCAGTTTTCGTGTGGAAGGTTTTTGCAGAAGTAACTGCTATTGCTATGACATTCACACGTTCATTGAACCATTGGCACTCACATGACTCGTTATGGTCACATGGGACATTCACATACCCGCCGCCATGGGCGGGCCTTGGGGGGAATGTGCCCACCCAACAAGATGCGTTAGCCCGCCTGCCCCACCCACCCAAGCCAGATCACATCACTGATATTCCTTATATAAATAATTTCAATGTCAGTCAGTCATTTTCTATACCTGCTTATTCCTCATTAGGGTCGCAGGGGTCTGCTGGAGCCTATCCCAGCGCGTTACGGCGAGAGGCAGGGATACACCCCAGATGGTCGCCAGCCAATCGTGGGGCACACACACCATTCACTCACACACTCACACCTACGGGCAATTTTAGAGTTGCCAATTAACCTGAGCATGTTTTTGGACTGTGGGAGGAAGCCGGAGTACCCGGTGAAAACCCACGCAGACACGGGGAGAACATGCAAACTCCACACAGAAAGGTCCCAGACCCAGGCCCAAGGAGGTCTTGAACCTGCGACCTTCTTGCTGTGAGGCATCAGCGCTACCCACTTCACCACCATGCCGCCCCCTAATTTCAATGTATATAATTTAATTTCAGTTTATTGTACTTGCTATTTTGTTAAAACGTATAGCCTCGTGTGGCATAATCGTTCAGACATCACACATAAAAACAAATCAGAGATATTTTGTCTCTGTCCTGGTCACCAGCCTCATCTTTCTGGCTATTCCCATGCTCTGTTTGTCCGCAGATTCTGGTCAACATCCCCTCTGATGTTTTCTCTTGAGATGCAGTGTGGGAAGAAGCGTCAATGCCTTAGCCCTCCTCAATATTGAGGAGAGACCTCTGTTTTTTGCCATGATGTTCATACTCTCCACCTCCAAGCAGAGAAAAACACCTTCTATGGTTTCAGGAGAATATGATGGTAGCAAGGCATTATGCATTCTTGGATGCCATGTTGAACCATGCCTGGATGTGTGGACCATGGCAGAAATTGTGGAAACATTGCCCCATACAATGACAAACGTGGGTATGTCTGCAACATGATCTCCTAGAAATCTGTGAAAGCTGGCAAGGATCATTGTGACACGAAATCTGTGGTACTGGCACGGATTTTTCCAAAATTCCCTGTTGGGGGACACGGAATTATTTCATGTGTCCAAAGTCTTATTTTTGTCTTTGTTTTTTTTCTGATTTCAAAGATTATTTACCCTCAAAAACATTTCTTACTGAAAGGTTAGGGTTAGGGTTTGTTTAGATCTGATCACAATGTGTCCTGCTAGGATTCTTGTGATAGGATTTTGTTGCCAATCCACCACGTTAAAAAAAAAAAAAACTGACAGGATAAGGTTAGGAATTGTTTTGATCAAAGCACAACGTGAATTGCTTTAATTCATAATATTATATGTATTATATACAGTATACTGTATCAGTTACTATTTACCTGTGGTGATTTCAGAGGCTGACAGCCCTTCGTAAGAAGCTATCTGCCCCTGTTTTTCTTGGCTGTTACCTGTAAGGTGTGACCCCCTCACCCCACACACTGCCCCTAACAGCCTCATTACCATAACAAAATGAGTGATTAGTGTACTCGGCAAAAGCTGTGTGGGTCAAATGACCCCTCTCTGGTCCTTCTAGGTAGGCAGAAAAATTGTGGTCTTTCTACTTTCTAATCAATATCCTATATTGCATCGTATCCTATTACATCTCAAGTTGTAAAAAAAAAATGCTGTCTGTGAATATACTTGCAGGTGATGGAGGGGTACAAAGTGAACTTATTTACACAGTAGAAGTAAAATCTGCTTCCTAAACTTTCTACCTACTACCTAGCCTCTGCCTGCTATTAGCAGCACAAGGGAAAAAAATCAAACTCAGTTAAATTTTTGTGCCAATGATCCGTAAAGGTGCTCAAACGGTCACATGATATTCTTCATTCGTTTGTTTGTATTTGATTTCCAATTACAACTTTTGAAATCAGAGAGACAAAATGTAGAGAATAAAGCTTTAAGAAACTTAAATCAACCTGCCAGTCCAGGAAGCTCAGTATGTTAAAAGGCTGACTGGAAGTTTTGAGTGTTCGTTCCTCAAAGGATGTCCAACATCCAAAGTGAAGACTCTTCTATTCTCCTGGTGCATGCCCTCATTCCACAAAACCACAGTTTCCTCCCTTTCTGGGCAACAACCAAAGAGACTACCAACTACACATTGGACCCACTAAACCACTACAACTCAAAAGATCAAACTTCCCCTTGGTTTCACACACTAAACTACCATTAAATAACTATGTGTTGATGTGAGCTTTATAGAGCCCACTGGTGCAGTGCTGCCTGTTGAACAGATTAGATCAGCTTCTTTTGTAGTTCAATGTGTGTGTAGCTATATGGACTTAAATGCAAACACACTTACATCAGCAAGACAGAATGTGAATATTTGGTGTCAGAAAGTCAGAAACCTGAACCAAAGTGAAATACTCAAAGATACTTGCATCACCATGTGAGTCCACTCTGTCATATTCACTTTGGATGTTGGACTTTTAAACTCAAAAGATTGACAGCTCTTACTTGGTGAGCCGTTGTATGCTACAAAAAATGTTTCACTCTTTCTGCTTGACCTACTAATAAGTTACCAGTCACAAAGGGTATGTCCTATCAGAACCTAAACCAGGATTGTATAGGAGGAGAAAAAAAAAAAATTTGCCCATCCAGATGTTACTGATATCCAGTCTGACCTCTGGACTGGTCATGGTGGAATTTTCCTGAACAACTTTTTGCGTTCCCCCCCAAAGGAAATCTGAGCTCTGATAGTATACAGTCTTGTTTGAACTACTTTACAGTTATTTAACTAAGTCCAGTGGTTCCCAACCATGACACCGGGCCCCTTCAAAGGCTGACTAGGTAAATCAGAGGGGGTCAGGGGGTGATTAATGGGAGAAAAAGTAACAAAAGTTCTAACAAATCTGGTTTTACTTTTTCGGATGAATCCAATATTTACAATGAAACCTTGTGAGAACTTTAAAAATCAATATTTGGCAAAGCTGTTGTTATATTATCCATTGTGTCAAATCTGCATCTGCAAGGTAAGCAAAGCTTCCAAATAAATATAGTGGAGTGGAAAGTACAATAATTGTTATTATAAAATGCAAGTGGAGGCATAAAGGAGCATCAGCAGCTCAAAATTAAACTTAAAATGAAACAGATGAACAAATACTGATACAGATAGTATTCAAGCCTAAACATGTACAAACACTGCCATTTAATCCAGGGTGACACGGGTATAAAGGGAGATAAAGGACAGTCTGGAGAACCGGGTATACCTGGAAACCCTGGACCCCCGGGCAGAAAGGGCCACACGGGGATGATGGGCATGTCAGGACCACCGGGAGAAATTGGCTCTCCTGGCCCACAAGGACAATCCGGAAACCCCGGTGCCCCAGGCCCACGGGTGAGTCACATCCCTGAGAGCATCCAACTTAAGTTTGATTTTAAAACGCTGCTGCGGGATTTTACTTTTATTAAATGAGCTCACAGTGAATGTCTCTTCTTAGGGAGAGTCAGTGTCACTGGAGCAGATGAGGCGGCTCATCCAGGAGGAGCTGGCTAAGCAGCTGGATGGTGAGGCTGCAGCGTCCCAATCAGTCACTCTGATTGGTTGGTTTGGTTTGTGAGATTAACACCCGTTTTCCTCTCTGTGCGACCGTGTGCAGCCAAAATGGCTTACCTCATGGCTCAGATCCAGCCAGCCCACGTAAAGAGCACAGTAGGACGCCCAGGACCTCCTGGTATGCCAGGTAAGGACGGCACCGCTGGACGACCCGGACCCCCTGGAGAGCCTGGTATGCCTGGACAGAATGGAGGAGAAGGCCCGAGGGGACCAATGGGTCCTAAAGGTAAGACAAAGTTTTATATATATATATATATACTGTATATACATAAGCTGTAGACTTATGTATTTGTGTCATTATTATGACAAAAGACATGGGTATGTCCATCAACACAGCAATAATAATAATTTCTGTGTGTCATGCGCTTCCAACTGCAATCCACTTGTTGATCCCCCGGAATTCTTGAACCTGGTCACACAACTTACACTTTTGCGTTGTCATTGTCCAGTTTTTAAAAATGAACCCATGCAAAACTAAGCGCAAGTCTAGACATCATTAGTACAGGTCTGTTGCTGAATATAGTGAGCCTGCGTTACCACAGCTACGGCGGTGCCGTCGCCTCCATCAACATTACTGTATTAAATGCGCACCATTGATTTTATCAGGCTACCGTCCCTGTTTCCTGTCATAACCTTTCACTAGGAATGAAGAAATCATTTTGATCAGAATTCCTGGGAATCCCAGAATTAAATCTTAATTATAATCAATTTCTGTATTAGTAGTGAAATATATGAATTATCAGGTTATGGTTGTTCTGGTATCATCGGCAGAATTTTTGGGTCGGTGACAAACCATGTTTGGCAATATGAGGAAGAAACTTTTATCCAAAAAAATACACTTTTGTAGAAGCATTCATAAGGTCTCTCAAAATGTACACAATGTGGGTAGTGGGTAGTTTTTACATTTTCACACAATAGGGACATACAGTTGAAAAAAATTTAAAACAAAAAGTATATTTGCTGATGGCCAAAGTTCAGGCTAAACATCACATCACGGTCACATCATGGTGACCGTTTATTTTCCTGTTGCTTCCAGGTGACAAAGGAACAGCAGGAGAAAAGGGAGAACCTGGTATCGGTGAAAGAGGAGAACAAGGTCCTCCTGGTCCTATAGGTAACAACTAGCCTCTCAACAGTCTCATTAAGACTATTATCAGGCCTGAGCAGTTCATCTCAGTCACTAACCTACCTCTCCCTCCGCCCCAGGTCCGGCTGGTCTGCCCGGTTACGGTAAAGATGGAGGCCCAGGACAAGCCGGACCCCAGGGAGAGCCAGGAAACCCCGGTCCCCATGGTCTGCCCGGCCCCCCGGGGCCCACCGGCCAGTGTGACCCCTCACAGTGCGCTTACTACGCCAGCCTCGCACAAAGACCCCACACCAAAAATGTCAAGGGGACTTAAAAACGAAAAAAAAATAAAAAAAATCACAAAAAAAATCACAAAAAACTAAAAAAAACAAAAGAGACACTAAGAGCTTGAAGTCCAGCTGTATTTATGAACTTGGCCACGACAGAACGTTTCTTTCTCAAGATAACCTCAGCGTGGAGGGCTGAAGCAAAAATGTGCTGCCGGTCAGATTCTTTGTTTTGTTTGTTTTAGGTATGACGCTTGGGATGGATGGGGATTCAACAGCGGGGACTTTTTTTTTCAGCTCTGATATGGGGTAAAATATGGGGCAGCTAAACACTTTTTTTCTCCCCCTGATTTGCATGCTTCCTGTAAAATAATTTATATAGGGAGATTACAAAGGGGATGCAATACCCTCTTCTTAACCCCTCCCCTCTGTTGGGATTGAAGATTTTGGAGTCTGATATTGTATTGTCTCATCAGTAATTATCTCAGAAGTTCAGCCAGGCATTTTTTCTTTCTTTAATGCAAGAATACGTCAGCACCACAGCCTTTTTTTTTCCTTCTTGTCTCACAATGTTTTTGCATCAATTACCCTTCACAGGCCACGCTGCGTCTAATAATAGATCCAGCGCCGTGACACTTACTGCTCACTAAATCGATCTGTTGCTGGGAATCTTCTACCAGCACGTTGGTTAATTACTTACTCGAGGGAATTATTTGTTTGGTTGCAATTGATGGGAAGGGCAGCGTAAAGCAAAATCTCAAATACCAATAGTGATTTAGTGTAGTAAACCGTAATTGTTGCGGTTGATGGATGGCCACGTTTGGGCACTTCTTGCCTCTAAAGGGACAGCTGTGTTACATGTGACATTGTTCCTTATGGCATTGGAAAACCTAAAATAACATTACTCCCAGACAAATCACCTCTTAAACAAATTGATTTTTTTTCCCCTCTATATGTAAAAGTGAGCAAATGTGATGTATATAGACAGAAACGAAACAAGACTTTATTCCAGGAATAAATTAAAGGCTGCATAAATCACCCCCCCTGTCTCTCCCTCTCCTCAACCCATAATTTAGTCCTGGCAATGTTTTTATTCTTCTAGCCTTGGAAGAGAATGGAAGGATTTCGCCCGAAAAATTCGGTCTAATCATCGCGAAAAAATGCAAAACGCTGCCCACTCGATCAATTATTTTTTATGAAATTTGCATCATTTAAAAGCGAATATCAATTTTGGCCATGCTAATCTGTCCCGAATACATGGCGTGTATGCATTATTCATAAATGCCATGTAATGATTTGCTCCAACCCTCACCCACAAGATTCTTATTAAACTCCCGGTCTAGAAGACAGAACTGGAGACGGGCGGTGTTAGATTTGTACTTGTACGCTTAATGAAGTGGATGTGGTCATTCTCTCTCGAGGTATGCATGGACCCGAGCAGTAAAACAGCTCTGAGGAGGTGGTATAATTGCAGCCTTTGTTCAGGCCTTTCTTGAAAAGCGGCTTGTTTCACGCTGCTCTCTCCAAACGTGTCACTTCCTCTCTGTTCGCCGAGGCTTATTAAGTGCGACGGGCCCCGGCCAGCTCAGCCCTGCTCTGAAAAGACATCGCTTTATTTGTCCCCTGGAACCCCAATATTGGAGAGTTGCTTCCCTGCATCCTGATGACCGCCGTATTAGGCGTTTGAAAGATGTTCGCCTTAATGTCCCTCATGGACCAATTACACCTCCTTCCCTTCATCCGCAGATACGCCGGTCATCTATAACCTATTAAATAGCTCCCACAAAGGTATCAACATTTGTCTTACTTTCAAAAAATTTAACAACAAAAAAAAAATGCTTCAGTACCTATGAGAGCAACCGACAGGTGGGGAAGCAGAGAATGCAGTTTCACCATAAACAGAATATATAAAGATCCTACTCACATGTGCCAAGACGTGACCTACAGGTCAGTGGATGGTGCCGGTCACACTCACCATCTTTAGCTCAGGTTACCTGGTGGAAGGTCATTCATGAAGAATGTGAAGTTGTGGCTCTGACGCGTAGTTTAGAAGTAGCTGGTGAGGCAGACTCTGGGTTTTTGGTTTGGATATTTCTTGATTGCTCTGGAGACAAAAGATAAGTTAAAGCAAGTAATTTTTGACAGAGGATTTTTTTTCTTTCTCTCTTAGAAACTGAAATCCAGAATTTCATTCAGTACGTTTAGGGGTTTTATTGCTACAGCCTCTGCTATGACCAGCATCCTGGTCCAAGTCATTTAAAATTACTGCATAACTTGAAATTACTGCAGTACTGTCAGTTGCTCTTACATTTGCTGCACAGCTACATTTAAAAAATACTAAACTAAAAAAAAAACAAATGTTATGCACGCTATCTTTAAATTACATTGTTATTTTGGAGAGAAAATTTACATGGGCTAAAGGAAATTAGTGAATGCAATTGGTCATTCAAGTCTACAGGGTAATGTAAAGATTAGCTCATCCAGATATTTAAAAGAAACTATAAATCAGATAGACAGGTCAGTTAGGCTATCTAGCTACTTAGACAGATCAGGACAGATCATGATATTGACTATCTTTTCTCAGATTTAACCAAACCAATGCATGTTCTTTTACCTCCAAAGCAGTTCTGCCTAATGAGAAATGTCACAGAAACGTCACCCTGCGTCATCAAATATCGTCGCCTACATGCATCTACAATACTTAGTGGTTCCTTTCATTTAGGCAAAGTGGTAGAGAGCATCTTAAGATGCAAATTTACAGTATGTTCAGGGTCAAATTTGGTTTGAAATGTGTGAATGGAATAAATGACCTGCTCTGTCAACATTCATTTCCATCTAACGTGTCCATTAGCTGCTTCTATGTAAATGGTTTACTATTGAAGAATCAAGCCGTATCAGTATTTCTATTTCTTGGTTTTGTAAATGCTAGTCGCCAGTAGACTTCAACACCTGCCTCACAGGGTGGGACGATTTGTTGCTGCGCACAGCTTAAAATGGTATAATTCATACAGAAGGCCATACGCAAATTAGTGATTTTTGCTAAATGATTTTTTTTTTAAGTTATACTGCTAAATTATTGATTAAACATGTGTTTTAACGCATTACCTAAATTTATTAACCTGTTTCAAACTGTTTTTTTCCTGATGAATTGGTGCTAAATATTTTAAATCAGTAGCAATCGAAAGTATAGTACTGGAAAGACATGTGTACTGTATTGTATAATAAAGACTGGAATGGATTCATTTTATAATACTGGCTTGGCTTTGGGTGTTTTTTTTTAATTTACAATACTTCTTTCGATAGTTTTTTATGCATCATTTTAAAGGAGTAGTTTATTATTTTGGACCTCTAGCCCCATTTCCCACATTTCTGGCCTATATCAGCATTTTCTCCGGTGCTGATTTATATAGCGATTTCTCTCTGACCAGATTTTCAATATAATGGAAGGGCACAGAGCAGATTTTCAGGAGCTCCTTTCCCAAGCAGGAAGCAAAATTGGAAGTTCACAGTTTAATCTTCTTCTTGTCAATATGATGTCCCACAATTTATGGTACAAACCGAGGCAGGTACCATAACAGATGAAACTTCCTAAAGTTACATAGGTTTTTCCACTAAGATTTAAATCTGCCCTGAGCAGTTCCATTATAATGTCACTGTATTGAAATAGTGGCCTACGTCACAATCAATTATCAAATGCAGAGAATATTACTTTATATTCATTTTAATCAAAAAAGGTCTAGAGAGTGAATGACTGTAGACATACAGAGAAAGTTAATTGACACTTATGTAACATTAAAGAATAAAGTGATTTTAGAACAATATCGTGAGCATTCTAACATGACTTCAGGCAACTTTAAACCACTGTCCATTTATTCCATAGTGCAAACTCAAAACCTACATTACCTGGAGTTAAATTAAAGGTCAGGTCTCTTTTTCATAATTTTCCCAGGTAATGGAATTTAACTAATTTCCAACATACTTTTTTAATGACTTTTTCTGAAACCTGAGATGTGGCAAGTTTTCAGTGAAGTGATGACACAGGTTTAATGGACTGAAGATCCTGGAACCTCCTTAGTTTCTTTGTATTTGGTTACATATTTTTTGAATTGATTGATATGCAGAACACTTCATATTAAATTATTATTATAGTATAACTTGCGAAATTGAGATTGATTTACTATAAAACATTATAGCCTACAGCGTTTATCATTCATCAGTAGAAACTGATTCAAGAATATTGTTCATCTTCTGCAGCATAGAAGCTTCTTGAAGGAGCTATCATAATGATTTTTAATTTTACCAGTTGCAGCAGCATCATCAAGACATGATTTAGGTCACTTTCATCAGAAAATTTACTTTGGCTATCATTTCAATAAGTAACATAACAAAAACAAAACTCGATACTTGATGCAATCAGTAAAATAATGAGCTCTATGTTTCAAAAATATGCCAGGAACACGTGAAATGGAGCTAGAGACCAACAGGTCAGTGATAAGTACACAATAACACTTAAGCTTATTTTTAACATGAAGTAATGAATGAAAGAAAATTAGAGAAATTATCTTTAACGACATGAACTATTCAAGTTATATCATTGATGAATTTAAAAGTAAAAGCATCCATTTGAGGCAAACTGTTCAGGTGCAAGGTGGAGGTGGAGTATGCAAAACAATCCCCTCTCCTTTGCTGAATTAAATTCTGTGAACCTTTGTGTAGCCTTTTACTTACACACACACACACCCTAAAAGAACTGGCTCTCAGCCATGAGAGCATCCATTAAATCAGAGGGACGTCCTTGAGACGGCCGCGTCGCTAACTCTTTCCAGCTGCTTGGCAAAGGTCATATTTGATCTGTGGATGTATTTGTATTGTGCAGACAGGAGGGCCGATGTTGACTCTCCTTTGTATCCAGGCAACAGTGTGAGCCCTTTTGACTCCAGATTATATCCATACAGACCAATTCTGGAATAGTGTGAGCCATTGCCTTCTGCTCATTTTAAAATGTTAACACTTTTTAGAAAACGGAAATCACTGCATGATTAGTCTTGGTTTAGCACTTCACTTATGAAACACTTCCAAAACATATCACTTTATTACATTGTTTGAAAAACAAAATATGACAAAACCAGGCAAAACAAAGTCATGATCCATAACTGTTATTTAGTTTTGATCTCTAAAGCAAATACAAATAATAGTTCCACTTCACCAGATCCTGCTCCTGATTGGCTCATTATTGCATTGAGACTCACTGGGTCAAAAAGGAACCCAGTATGCAGCTTTAGTAAAATAGTAATGTTTTCAGTTCATTTATTTAAGAAAAAAAATACATGCATAGCTTGAAATCAAAGGTGATGTACCTTTTAATATTTTACAATCTGCTTATATTTGTTCTGATGAAGGTACAGAAGGATGACGATTGAAATCAGACAAATCTTGGGCTTCGGGGCCTGTCGTCAGCTGGAAGAAGTTGCTTAGGCGTCGGTAGCGGCCATCTTTGATTAGACATCAGATAAGCTCTCACATACAAGTTAAAAATGTCTATACAGTATTCTACAGTTGTTGCTTGTCTCTGTTTTCCTTTTGTGTCTCTTATGTCCGTGGTTCCGTTGGAGACTCCTTAAGATCACCGCATCTGGACTTATGAAAAGCCCTTTAACTCTGGAGGGATCACTGCTGGATGAGATCTGAGTGTGTCAATGAGCTGCGATGACGTCTCATTTCTTTTTGTAGCCGGACGATTTCTTCCCGCTGACCATGTAGAGAGGTGGAAGTCGATTTATGCAGGTGGACGGGTCGCAAAGGCCGGGCGGCCCCGAGGGCCCTTTTGGACCGGCTGGTCCCGGGATGCCGGGGCTTCCCGGCTCACCACGCTCTCCATTCTTTCCGTCTTTGCCAATGCCAGGAGCACCTGCAGCACCTAGGAGGATGCACAAAACAGGATTATTATTATTATATTGAAGACAAAGCCAAAATAAAATGACTTTCTGCTACTATAATTAAACACTTTCTGTATGTTTTGACTAAAAAAATGTAATGTAAATGGAAAAAATTATTCTAAAAGTAGTTGATTTTTTGCAGTCATCAGTCTGTTAAAACTGATTTGATTGGTGCAAAATTTGTGTTGGACACTAAAAATACAAGCAATGTCATTAGATTCAAACTACCATTGCTAATAGCATTTTTTAAACTGCTCTGTGGCTCTATATGTGACTTTGTGATTTTACTCAGAGAGAAATGGAATGCGGAGGTCACAGGATTACCAGGTGTTACCAGGGTTATTTGCTATCACCAGAACTGGAAACATGGGAGTTAGAGTTCATGCTAGTTAGGCCCCCTCTCTGTTTAACAGTCAGACAGTTAAAAAAAAAAGAAAGAAAAAAAGCTTTACACTTGGCCTGTTAAGGACTTGAGTCCATCTGTTACTGTTGACATGCCACCACTAGAATCCTAGCTATCTTATACATCCATTTTGTGAATGGAATATAAGCCTAACTGCATGAAGTTTAACACGTTTGTTATGTACCAAGAACCAAACAATTTAACTTTCATTAATATGCATTTCTCTGACTGTGCGGAGATAATTTACATTTTATTTAACTTATTACAGAAGAATAAGACAACATTTAAATTATCACACAAATGTAGCGTTACCTGGCACACCAGGTGCTCCCGGGCTTCCTTTGATCCCTACACCGTTCTCTCCAGCGTCTCCTTTATCTCCCTTTTGTCCCGCATCACCTGCAGAACGGAGTGGCACAGAGAGGACATACAAATTAATGGCATGATTAAATGGAGAGGCAGAATGTTTCCACAGTCATGGGGATGCAATTAGGAAGCATAATGACTCCGCACTCATTCAGCGTTGTTTGGTGAATCATTAATTGTATACTGTTATGCATGGATGAATCCCTTCCTTCAAACTATTTGACATGGCTGCTTTTATTGTGTCCTAAGATTCTCAGCCATTCTCAGATCAGGGATATCCAAAGAGGGTTTATCAAATGCTTTTGAGAATCTTCTGTAGGTGTGAAAGCTGCATCTTTTTTCACATGGTTTGAACCCTGCTGCCTATACAACGGTGCGGCTAATCCATAGATTTGCAGCTAACGGCCACTGGGGGGCACTCTAGTAGGAAGTGCAAGACGTGACAAGGAACACAATATTTTTCAGCTGATGCTGTTTGATTCTGACACTGAAAAAAGACAACTGTGGTGGTTTTAGATGAAGACAGAGGGTCAGTTACTGATATGATTAGGTAGGTTATGTTTTTAAGCAGCCATGTTGTTTGCATGTTTACTGCTGTGTTATATGCACTTTTTGTAAAAACACATTTAACATATTTAACGGTATAGGAGACGGGTGTGTGGCTTGGCCACATGCATCGTATTTTTTAGAGATTTGATTGATTTACAATAATGTGCCTGTTCTCTGTCCCTGAAATGGTGATGGCAGGACTGATAGAGGACACGTCTCAGAATTCTAATGCCTCGTCAAGCACTGTAACCTTTGTTTTTTTCTTAGATCACTGCAGGGACTTTATTATTGTTTGTGCATGCTCAAATTCAGGTGTGTTCAGTAGACCGGAAATTAGGATAATTTCCCTGTTATACAAGCCTGTGCATCCCCTGCTGCTTCAGATTGCGTAAAACAATTTTTCACGATGTTCTTGTCTTTGTGTGTGCAGCTCTTTGAGGGAACCATTTTTCCATCGCAACATGCTGCTGGGTTTGGAAAACACAAGGATGCAGTGTTTGTTGAAAATCCACCCGAGTTTCTTAGATACTCCAGACATGTATGGCATGACAATGTTGTTGCCTTTATCCTTTTTTTCCTCCCTCCCCCCCTTACAACCTAGATCTTGTGGCTGTTTTCACAAAGGTCCAGTTCAGGCATCCACAAGCTTTAAGTGCATCCTTTAAGTATTCTTCTTCGTCTCTTGGGCTTGGCCACTCAATAGTAGAGAATCAGCTTGGCGGTGCAGGCTGTCTAGACAAAGGTGTGTTGCGAGCCTTGTTTTCTAAAGGCTTCATTTAATTTTTTGCCACTGTACAACTTCTGGATGCTCTCTAGGTTGGCTAAAGCACAGCCTATCTATCACGGTGCTAATGAAATACATAGTTTCCAATATTTGAAAACCACTCGAGGGTTTTGAAAGCAGCAGCTGTTCTCTCAAGACTGGCATAGTTGCAGATCAGTACTGAGGGGTAGAAGATAGACTTGACTGACACCTGACTGACCTTTTTTGCCTGGTGCACCTGGAAGCCCAAAGAATCCTGGATGGCCTTTGGAACCTGTTGGCCCCGGAGGCCCCGCTGCACCAGCTGCTCCATCTGCTCCAGGGGGGCCAGGAGGTCCTGGTGGCCCGGCGGTACCAGGTGCACCCATGGGTGCAGGCTTTTTCAGAAGGTCTTTCATAAACGCTGCTAATTGTTCTGAGGGAGGGAAGTAAAAAAAAAAAAACATTTTAAATTAATTGTTCCAGCATGTTCTTATACGAGAAAAAAAGATGAAACCAAAGTGAAAACAGCACCTTCGACAACAGCAGAGCATATTTCCCGAAGCTTCTCATCACTCACTTTTGGACCCTGAGAGTTCATGGATGCGCATTAAAACTGATCATTGTTTCAAATATGTCCAGTTTCAGCCATTTTAGATATCATTGTATATCAGAGTAAACATTATGGATGCTGAATATATGTCAACACTTACAGGAAGACCTCTGGGGCCTGGTGATCCAGAAAGACCCGGTTCCCCCTCTAGCCCTCGAGCTCCAGGTGGACCAGCCAAACCCTCGTGGCCTGGCTGACCTGGTCTGCCATCACTACCGGTTGCTCCTCTATTGCCTTTCTCTCCCATCTTGAGGTGAAAAGAGGAGTCATTATCAGAATACTATTTCCATATGTGATTTCTGAAATGCACTAATTCATTAGCATTAAATGTGACTGTGTCGGCTTGTATATCCTGCCCATTGTCATGGTTGCATGTCCAATTTAGTCTGAATATGTCCTTTAAGAAGGGTTCTGAAACACGTTCCTACCTGCCCTTTGAGTCCAGTAATACCAGGAGGACCCTAAAAGGCCAAAAAAGATTAGTTTGACTTCTTTTAAAATTATCACACATGTAAGAATGGGAAAACAAAACAGGAATTACATTTTTATATATACACTTAAGCTCCAAATTATTCATACCCCTGTCAAATACAAGGGATTTCTTTATTTTTTCACTCACAAATTAGTATTTCACTTCAGTTTTCTACTTAAATAGGACACAAAAGAAAGTCTGAAGCCATAATTCATTTGTCTTTCGTTAGAATGTGTAAATAAATGGAGTGAAAAAAAAAAAAAAAATCACATCCAACAAATTACTATGATATAGAAAGCTCTTGGCAGGGCATGTTTTGTGAGTGAAATTGTTCTTTATATACACACTTTATAGCTGAAAGACTTTCTTTTGTATTTCCATTTAAGTAAAAACTGATGTGAAATACTAATTTTTAAGTGAAAAAACAAGAATTCCCTTGTATTTGTTAGGGGTATGAATAATTTTGGGTGTGTAAAAGTGTATATATATATATATATTTTTTTTTTACCTGGTCTCCCTTGACCCCAGGCTCTCCTGCCATGCCTATGTCCCCCTGATCAAAAATATAATGTTGAGTCAGTATATTGTGGTCTGCGTATACTGCACATTTAAAATGCAGAATATATGCATGGCTCTTACGATGCTTCCTTTTGGTCCAATTGGTCCCATAGGTCCCTGAAGGGCACATTAAAAAAACATAAGATACGCTGCACTTGAACATTTTTATAACTTAATATACGTCTGCAAAGTAATACTGGAAAGAGTGGATTTGTCTGACCTGGTCACCTTTGTGTCCAGTGTGACCCTTTAGTCCTGGAGCACCAGTGAGCCCTTTATCTCCTTTGTCACCCTGTAAATACAACCTATATTATAGACATTTATGCATTTTAAATGGTTATGGTTATTAATGTGTTATAATAAAAAATGTCTCACTTTGATGCCTTCAGCACCTGTAGGCCCCACTGGCCCTTGTTTCCCTGTTTCACCCTGGAAATTGATTAGAGATACAGTTTAAATTTAGAAACATTGACATAACAAAAACCTTGTAGTGCACAGACCTCAAGTAGAAACACATACAGAAACCCAAAAGGAAACGTGAACTCACGGTGGCTCCTTTATCTCCTGGTTTGCCATCGGCGCCGTCTGCCCCGGGCTCACCCTGTCCCAAAACAGAAGAGGACAGGTGTCACATGACGTTAACATATTAACACACAACTGGCCTGGTCGACAGAGGCGTGACAGAAGGTCTGATGGAGGCATCTCACAGTTTTCCCAGGAAGTCCCACTGGCCCGATAGGTCCCTCTGCACCATCTTCACCCTAAATACACAAGAAAAATTGGCTTAGTTTCTAACTTCATATTTAGCTCCATTACAGTATCAACAGTTAGTTTCTAGTAGTTCATCAATAATTTTTTTTAGGATTTACCATGTGGACTTGCTGTATTAAATATGATATGATATGATTAGAATATGAAATTACCTTTTCACCAGGAGGCCCAACCACCCCCTGCTTGCCTGGAAGACCCTAGAATTAAACACATTGTATAAAAAAAAAAATATTGTCATTATCCTCCATGGTACATTCCATTAAGGGAAGGTTTTTCTGTGATGTAAAACATTCTTGTTTATACAGTAGGTATAAGTCAAATCCTTACTTTTTTCAGGCCAAGAGATGGTTGATAAATTTTAGGTAATTTATTAGTTGACAAAACAACTGCATTCATATCCCTGCATAAACATAATCATCATCTAATATGCAGCTATTTTTCTATTGAAATGATTCACAAAGTGCATAGTTAAGAGTACGGTTAACATTTTATACAGCAATTTTCTGTCCTGTATATAATAACAGACTAGACTCTTTGAGGGTATTGTGCTGAAATGGTAGCAAACACACTGTTTCACTGTTTCTAGAGTCATTAATGTTACTATTCGAATCTCATACCTCTACAAGCAAAGGCAGATGTGGCCTTAGCCCTAGATTATCTTCTTGAACCGTAATCTTCTATTTATCTGACCTGCTATTTCAGAGATGAGCTTATCCTTCATTTATGTCCTTGGCTTTCACTTACTTTATTGCTCAAAATCATTATTGGAAATACAATCTTTTGACTGAGTGACTTGCAGCAGATCGTTAATGTTAAAGAAGCAGATTTAGTCTAAATGAAATAGGACTTACAGGAATGCCGACGATCCCCCTGATACCAACAGCTCCAGAAGCACCAGGCTCTCCCTGTTGGGGAGATTCAAAGTTTATGCATACAAGTATGATTATGAACAGGGCCTGAGGGATATATTTATTTATTGGCTTCAAGTACACAAATGCTACTGCCTGCACATTAGGTTCTTTAATTTGTTGATATATTTTCACTTTTTCTTTTTAATTAACATTATTTTGCAACTGTCGACAGAAAAAAAAACAAGCAATCACTGGCTTTACATCCTGTTAAAATGAAAAATTGTTGAGTTTGCTTTTGAAAAAAAGTTAAGATGTTGAATACTAAAACAAAATATAAGCTTGGATGTTACCTTGGCACCATTAGCTCCCGGAAGCCCATCCACGCCATCTTTGCCAGGCGCTCCCTGCAAAGTCACAGCACAGAGTTATAACTTATCATCGAAAGGCACTAAAAAAGTGCTCTGCTGCAAAATTAAGACAAATCACAGAAAAACAATCTAACCGATCCAATCAATCCTCATTAGCAGACTTACAACATCTCCTTTTTCGCCTGCAGGACCCTGCTCTCCTTGAGGTCCCTCGGCTCCCTAATTGACATCGAAGTATTGATTTTGAACAGAAATGGTCTTTTTTAAATTATGCTTTGCATTTAAATGCAGGGGAAACATCGATAACAGTGGAACTCACATCATCACCCTTAGGCCCCTCCAAACCCTGACGTCCACGGATTCCCTCTATACCCTGAAAGAAGAATTTAGAAATTACTATTTCAAAAACGGTTTTGACCCTGTTTCTGTCAGAATAAATACTGTAAAAGCAGATTAAACAAAGATATAGAGCTGGTCAGAATAAGACGGCTTACAGGGCCTCCAGGTGGACCAGTTGGCCCGGGGATGCCATTGAAACCGGGAGGGCCCTAAAAACAGAACAGGTTTTATGTATATGTTTAAAAAAAGGATGGAATTCACATCTTTACCTTTAGGTTCTGCCCGCTTAGAAAATATGAAGAGACTCTGGTCTAACTCACTCTGTCTCCCTTCTCTCCAGCAGATCCAGGAAATCCAATGGGTCCTCTTTGCCCCTAAAAAAGACACATTTCTAATAATTCTAGAAAGAAACATCTCTGTCGGCCCGAACCGTAAATGTGGAAAACATTTCCTTACATCATCTCCCATGCGACCTGGTGGACCCTGTTCGCCCTGTGGTCCAGGTTCTCCCTGTGGAGGAACAAAGACTTCCTGATATAATAATCATATTAACAGCTGTAAAGGCCTCACTCAAATAGTTTATGCACAAGTTGCTCTTCTCTCTGGTTTCGTTCTCTCCTCAGACAGAGGAAACTCACGTTGTCGGGTCTTAAACTGTTGCTAAAAGGATACAGCTCCATGTTTTCACTCTTGTACGCACCTTATCTCCGGGCACTCCATCTTTTCCATTCTCACCCGGCGCTCCTGTGTGTCCCTGAGGATATCAGTCAAATGCTTTACTTTACAAAAAAAAATATAGTACAATGTTTGATTTCGTTTTATTGCAGGCACAGGCTAATCCCAGAGTTCCCTGTCCTGTAATACTACTAAAGCACAGTGGATTTCTGACTTTCTTTTGGTTTCCATTTTTTTCATCTACAACAATGGCACCAGCCCAGGGTCTAGTGTGATAGAATGATTTGACTTGAACACTTGATATTCTGAACATTAGATGTTGATGATAAAATTACCAAATACCCATTATAAAAGAATATTTACCACTAAAACATGTTTTTTTGGTTTGGCTTTTGTACATGTAAAATGATTTAACAATCCTTCATCGTCTGTCCTCACCTTCATCCCTGGTAGCCCGATCATCCCCTGAGGCCCTGCAGGGCAGGCGGCAGGACACTACAAACACAAAGACAGGCGGACATGATAGAAATGAGTCCACATAGAAATGGACAAAACAGACAGACAGATCCTCGGGGGCCACTGCAGAGCAGCTCAACTTCAATGGCTCAATTTCTTTGTGCTGAGAAATTCACAATCAACCAAATACAATTGCCATGCATCCAGGAAACATTTGGCAGCATGAAAGACAGTAAAACACTCACAGCTTCCCCACTCCCCTCATTGCTGGCACCAGGAGGTCCCTAAAACATAGCAGAGTCACATCTAAAACATCCGCAGGGGGGGGTTTAGATGTCCACAGAAATACACCACAGCGGAGATTCCCACAGAGGTAATGTGAAAAGTGGGCAGCATGCAACTTCATGTGTAAGGTAGGATGAAGGCTTTAAAGGGTTAGTTCTGTACAGCAGTGTGTGGTCCACACTGGCCAAATATGTCATGATACATATGAATCAAATTGTTTGAGTATACATTGCTATACATTATTAACTTTCAGATTTGGGAAATGTTGACCACCAGCAGCTATAATATAACCCAAAATATTAGTATCTGCAGAGGCTTTGGAAGTAATAATAACTGCATAAAGGTTAGCTACCATTGGTCCTGGTGGACCAGGAGGGCCAGGGGTCCCTGGGGTGCCGTTTGCCCCTCTGGGCCCAGGTGGACCCTGCAGGTGCAAAACATATATTACCAAAGTAAGTAAGCATTTGAAATATGGTCAAACATCTTCAAAATAGCAAATTGTTTAATGAACAGAAGCATAATTAAAATTGTATTTGTATTTTTTGGAAATGCTTTCAAACTGATATTAAGACTCAGGTCCCTTTCATAGATAGAGTACAACAATTTTACAACAATATTCTATTGCAAGTATAGAAGTAGAGCTACTTTAATAGTAAAGAGTGAAGTGGTGGGACTGGTCCCTGTCCAAATGGTCACCAATAAAAACTGTCAGACAGTATACTTTTAAAGCTCTGTCTAGAGCTTCAGATTTCCAGTATAAAATAGCATGAATTGGGAATATTCAAATCAAGAAATACATTAAGTTGACTTATTATTTTCACATTGGTGCATATCAGACTTGTGTTAGAACTGACCTCAGGCCCGATATTTCCTTCATCTCCTGGGGTTCCTGGTTTCCCTGGTGATCCCTGTAAGAAACAGACAGGATTGGTACAGGAGCACAGTCATTGCTAAGATCATATCTAAGAACAAGGCTTCAGAATAAAGGTTTAACAGGGAAGCTGTAGAGACATACAGGGGGTCCTTCACTTGCTGGGCCCTGTGAAACGAGAGACAGCCCAGATATAATTCATTTGTCAAGAATACAGGAAGAATGTAATTGAACATTGATGAGAAACTTGCCCACTTACAGGTGGACCTTGTGGTCCAGGAAAGCCAGGAAGTCCCTGTGATCAAGAGAGGAAACAAATCAGTGACAGCAGGTCAGTGGGTTGAAAAATATCAAAAATGATCTAGATGATTTCAAATATTACTCACTCGCTCCCCCACAGGCCCTCTGGGACCCATCGGAGCAGGAGGACCCTGCAGACAAAAAACACAAAATCAAATCAATGTTGACAACTGTGGCCCTAAACTCCTTCTACCCTTACACACTCACACTCAATCATGCACACACCTTACAACCAAAAATTCACTCACTACACTCGATACCAAACACTAGACAACCTGCTGACTGTTATGGATTCATATTTATTGATATAAATGGGACTCCCGAGCACACACACACCCACACACACCCACGCACACATCCACGCACACACAGACAGTAGCAGATACTATTAATAGCGTCAGTGGTGTCAACGGAGGAAGTAAAGTTTCCTACAGCAGGTCCTGGAAGGCCAGGCAGGCCTCTCTGTCCAGGAAGACCGATCTCCCCCTGCTCTCCTTTGCCGCCCTAGGAAACAGACACAACAGAAGACTAAAACAGCTTCATCTCTTTCCTGCGCCTCACCCGTTGCTAAGATACGCAGAGGCAGCGACTGTCAACATTTAATCAATTTAAAGGTGGGCCGCTCTCATTGTTCACACAGACCAAAGAGAGCCCAAGCCCAAGGGGAGACATGCAAATGCAACTATTGCAAGAAAAATGTCAATCTACGTATAGTATGTGGGTTTTTAAATTGTAGTAATAGGCCAAGTGAAACTGGATTTATGATAAATCTCTTACTTTGTACTATTTCCTCTATAGTGTAACAACATGGGCAGTTACTGTTATATCAGGTTTTGTTTGTGATAGTGCTGGGATTTTCCTGAGGGCCTGTAAAAGCGTCTTAGCGTAAGGCAGCTGCAGGCCACAGTAGCCTGTGTTAGTGTGAGGAATAAAGAAGCAGCTAAACCGTGTGGTTTTTGAGAGACGTTACAACACTTTTGTTATGTTTGCTGCACAATCTTTAAATTGTAACAATAGCTCTGGGAAGCAACATGAGGTAAAGTGCCGTGATACTCAGCTTTACACTGTATCTAAAGAGCTGCTGCAGACTAGTGCTGTGATACGGTATGTTTATGCACAAGCTCTATCTGAAAGCTGAGGTTGATCTGATCTGACAAACAGTCAGAGAGATGTGTGAGGCACAGACACACAGATGCTCATTGCTTTCATAGATAGTCAAAAAGCAAAATTCCTTCAACAATCAACTACAATATAATGATCGTTTGGGAGGTTAGTTTTCCTGAGCTTGATAGTGGGTATCTTGCTGCATGTTAGGCAGTAGCATATTCTTTACTAAAACACTATGTAACAAAACCTTCAAAAGTACTCAGAGAATGTAGGTAGACATGTTTGTGTTGCTGATGGCAATAAACAGACTCCCTGCACTTCTGTATCAGACACTTATTTATCGACTACATCTACCAAAGACCGTTCTCTCCCACAGTATTATTGCATCCCTAGGCTATTCACTAGAGTCTTGTCTGAATAAAGTGTCTATAAATACATTTTACATTATATCATGTTCACTGTTTACTAATAGCTTGCTGCCACTGTGCTGTGGCCCTAGCTGAGCACAATAAAGTAGATTTACAGTGCACAGAGAAAAACGGTGGTGCACCCAAGCTAAAAATAGCTCCATGCCGCTCTGTGACATGGAGGACACCTTCACCATATCATGGGTGAAAAGTTCAGGTCTCAAAATAAGCAGTTTAGGCTGGGTTTGGGCTGTATGTATGTATATATGTATATAATATGTTAAACAGTGGAGGCAGATAATAAATGCAGGGAGGGCTGATGACAGACAGATGCAACAAAAAGGTCTGGACCGAACTCAAAATCTGAAATGCTGCAATTAAACCCCTAGGACAGAGTATGTTTTATTCATGAAGAAATGTTTCTCCTCCTTTCTCTGATTGTGCCAGTTGTGCAGGTCATGTGATTCCAGTAGCTATGAAAATGCTCCATGGGAAGAGAGAATGAGACGGAGGCTTGTAATGAAATCACTCTCTCACTTCACTCGTTCACTTTCTTCCTCTGTAATCAGCAGCAAACTAAGATTGATTTTAATTTTTGCATTATGGGAGTGCAGAGAACAGAGAGGAGTGTACTTGCCATGGTCTTGTTGCAGTGTGGGAATTTTTATGGGTAATATTGCATACCATACAGACATTTCACTCTGGAGCTATTCGAAGTGTAAATACAGTGGATTATATAGAAACAGGAAGTGATCTCTTTAGCAAATGTGTGAACATCATGTGTGAGTGCTATAGATCTACCAACCAAAATATGTGATCGGTAAAAAAAAATACCTCTTTGAAATGCTTACCCCGAGGTATCACATGGCAACAAAGACAACTCTTTTCTCAGTTAGATCATTAAATACTTACAGGAGTGCCTGGGCTGCCAGAGGACCCTGGAAGACCCTGGAGAGATGGTGAAGCAACACAATCAAAGGAAGCAAAGACGTAGACAGAAGAACGCTTGGTATCTTAAGATAATGTAGACATTTTGTAGAAAGAATTATTGAGGAAAAAAAAAAGAAAACACACTTACATCTCTTCCATCTCTGCCATTTTCTCCAGCGGGCCCACGAGGTCCCTCTGGACCAGGGGCTCCGGGGGGGCCTTGGATTGACTTGTCAGGCTGAGACAGAGAAAACAGTCAGTCAGATATACTATTAAAAAAAAAAAAACTTTTAAGAAAAGACTGTAGAATTGTGTCAAAATACATTTGCAGGGATTGGGAAAATTTTCATACAAATAATTGGAGAAATCCTTGGACTAAATAGAAACAGCCTGCAAGCATGCTTCAGTTATATTCTATGCATCTTTGTGTTAACTTGATGCCGTACAGTCAATGGTCATAGTTATTAGTGTTAGAAATTCATGAATGTCCCAGTACACCTCCCTGAAAATATAAAGAAAACCACCACCTCAAAATTAGATACAGAACAAAGCAATGAGGCAATTAGGCAAACAAAGCACAGAAATAGATTATTGTCTATTGTCTAAAATCACACAGCAAAAAAAAGAAGAGTAGAGTAGAAATGAATAAATACCTCAGCATTGGCATACATCTGAAGAAGCAAGAAGAGATCAGATAAATGAAGAGTTAGTGAAAGTAGTCACACCACCCTCACCAAAAAGTGTCAGCAGAAAGCGCACCTCATATTCATGGTAGTGAGTATATCATGCTGTTGTTTCAATACACGGCCCGTAGTACCAACGCTCCCCACCTCACAGCTCGCTGCAGACATGTTAGCCTCAAATCTAATAGAGAGCACCAGGCCAGGAAATGTTTCTGTCTACAGTGGGTCGAAACATTTGGATCTTAATGAACATGATTGAATAAAAACACTCTCTCTAATCCTAATCCAGTGCGTCGCAGACTACCCAGAATGAGAAGTGAGGCGGCAGATGGGCGTTTTCATTATGGGGCTACAAGCATTTCTCTGAGGCAGAAATCTGATTAATTGTGCGTGAGCGACGCCGAATTGAAAGATAATATTTAATCATAAATGCTGCAAAGCTTACATGGCTTTGCGTTGCACGATGTGTGTGCCTTTTCATCTCGGGGTCTTATTCTGTCATTTATTCCCTGAAACACAGAATCACTGTGCTGTAGGCAAAAAACAAACTCGCATTCTTTATCCACAGTTTACAATAGGGATTGATCCCCATCTACCTTACTGCAGCAAAATTCCCATGTTCGCACTTTGTGGATGTTGCAGCGACTGCAGTCATTTGCATGAAGGTTAAAAACCCAGTGAGTTGACAAAAAAGCGCTGTCTTCATTTCATTAAGGGTTTAATTACCTCAGATTATGGCCAATGTTACTTAGCAGAAAGTCTGTGTCAGAGTGTTCTGTTTCAGTTTCCCAGTAGTAAGTCCAACCTGCATGTTGCTGTGAATACTAATCATGATAACTCACATCTGTCACCAAGTGCTATCTTGGAAATCATTTAACAGATGCTAGATGTTTTTAGAATGTTTCTGACATTTGAATATAGGCCAAAAGTAAGAACTAACATTACTTTTATTTGTTATTGAGCTTTGCTATGAATACAGTTTTCTACTTTTACTCAAATAAAGAATCTGAGGACGTTGTCCTCCCCTGCTATATAGGTATTCAGTTTGCTGACGTTTAAAATTTGCAGTCAATACACAGTGAATACAATTGAACTGGGATGAACACATGCCAACTTATGCTGCAAGGAATGGAGAAAACCACCTTTACTTGCTTTAAGCAGCAGTTGGCAGGTGTTATATAATGTTTCTTACAGCTGATTATTAATCAGCACATTTATCAGACTACATCTAACTACAAGAAATTCACCTTGGTATATGTGTAGCTACATTTGGATTTCCAGATATGACTATGTAAATGGTTGCTGCCGCTATTGGAATCTGTGGTACCTTTGTCGTTGCTTTGTAGCTGCAAAAGCTAAAAACTGGGCTTTTTAGATTTCATACTGTTAAATTTGATCATATCTCCATTTAGTGATTTAAGTCTACTGAGGCTTGACACAGTCAGTGAGATCATGTCTGCCAGGATCCGAACAGGATCTCTGCCTCAGTGAAATGTTTGTAGAACTAAAACTCTAATCTGCTCTAATTAAAAAAATACACAAATAAATATCTTAATTGTCCAACTGGCGAAATGACATGAATGAGGTGTGGAAGTACAACTTCTGGATTGCAGGGGGGGGCTGCCAGGCAGAAAACCTATTTGTCACACTTCTGCAACTCCACTGCAGCATTCGGGCCTTTTCCCTCTGTTTCAGCATGCCGGAAGCTCTGATCCACCTGAGCAAAAACCACAAACCACAGCAGATGCGGAGCAGATCCGTGTCCTTGTTACTGTACCTCGGTGGCAGGCAGCTCATTGCAGCTCTCTCTCTGGGCTCTCTTCGGGTCGCAGTGAATCAGCATCCACTGGAGCTCGAACTGAAAGGAGGTGTTATTGTTAGTGCACGCACAGCGGCTGGCAATCATTCTTCAAACGTGACATCGGGGAAAATAAAATCTTGAAACGCTTTGTCATGTCGAAGTTATTTCTTTGCAGTTTTGAATCAATGCCCTATATGGGTTGTTGAGCTTGATTTTCCACCAGTGCGATTTTCTGTAGGGATTAAGTTTTTTTTTTTTTTTTCTTTTTTCCCCCTCTCGCTGGAACCCAGCTGAGCAGCTTTGCTGTGACAGCAGCACTTCAGAATTATAGCAGAGCTCAGCACACACATAAACCTGAGCGTGTTTGCTCGCGGAAAGCACCATTTGACTGGTAGCGTTTGTAAGGGAAGACGCTGAACGGGATTAAAATCTCCATCCTCACTTACCACTACAGAGGCGTCCGGATCGGCGTCCAGCCGGCCTATGAGAGTGTCTCCCTCTGTGTTGATGGGGCCTTTACCCTTGATGGGTTTCCGGTCCACGGGCTGGCAGTCCACGTACAGGGTGACCTGCTCACGCTCCACGCCGATCATCACCTTGTGCCACTTGGTGTTGAAGAGCACCGACAGCCCGGCGAAGGTGACGGTCTGCAGGTTGCCGTCGGCGCCCATGAGGAAGTACTCCAGGGCCTGCTGGTCGCCGTTGAGCCGCAGCCCGGCCTGCTTGTAGCCGTCCTCGTCCACTATCTGCCACACGTTCCACACCTTGTTCACAGTGTTTTTGATCATGCGGAAGGTCGCCATGAAGGAGTACTCGTCAGGGAAGCCGCGGGGAAAGTTCAGCCTGTAGGGGGAGGGAGGGGGGGGTGATCACAAAACAGAAATCAAATCATCTCATGTATCAGAGTGCTACCCAATAACAGCAGAATGTTCAAACCTGTCAGGGAGAAAGAAAAATATTTAGGCTTGCTTTTATTGATTGACAATTATTCATTGATTTTCAATAGGGGCGCAGGGGTCGGCTGGAGCAAATCACAGCACCTTTCAGGCAAGAGGCAGGGAAACACCCCAGACACCCCTCTCCAAAGCATGTTTTTGACTGTGGGGGGAAGCCAGACAACCTGGAGAACATGCAAACCCCACACAGAAAGGTTGCAGCTCAAGGCCTTGGCGCTGTGACCTTCTTTCTGCGAGGCAACAGCACTGCCTACTGTGTCACCATGTTGTCCTGATTGAAGCTCAAAAGATCACAAAACCAACCAATAAGATCCAATAAGATAGGTCCCAAAACGGCACAGGAACAATTTTGTTCCGGCTGCTATTTCTCTCCTAAATAAGTCTTGATCTAATCCATAACTTATTGATTTATTCACTATACTTTTATTTATTAGAAGCCCAAAGTGGTCTTAAATTAAAGCATGTACCAGGTTCTTATCAGGTTCTTATATTGGCATTTTGGATTTACTGATTACATTATCTTGTTGTATTTAAACCATGATTAATGAGTTGCTGTGAGCACCCATCCTAATGTTTAAAATGTCCTCTCTCCGTACTGTGGGTCCTAATAACGTCAACTTGAATATGGTCCTCAAATCGAGTGCACAATAAAAATAACTTCAAAGTTCATCGCTGTTATGAGATTCAAATACGAATGAATTAGAACTACATTCTTCAAAGAATAAAATGCTATTACACAAGTGAAATACTGTGGGAGAGTTGCCTCGATGTATAAATCACTGTTTCAATTACGATGTGCAGTCGTAGTTAGGATCCGCAGTCTGCTGCTTTCTGTGTTTTTAACAAGCCAGATTCCCAGTAGGTGGTGCATTCACGGCTTTACCAGCTTGTAAACGATCAAGGTGAGGCAATAAAGAAGGAGTTTCCTGTAACACGGTAACGCAAATTAAGACCACTCTCTGGCTTTGGCTGAGGTGAGAAGGTCTGAAAAGTATGTGCAGCTTTTTTTGCCCTGCAGAAGAAAACAGGGAGTTGCAGCTGAAGCTCGCTGCCAGGGACAGACTTCAAAGTGCAATCTGTGCCACTGTACTCCGTGTATGGGGAAATAAACACGTATTTGCATTCAGCGTGACAGGCCAGAGTGGCGCAGATGCCAGCGAGTTACATAACGGCTTCCGAGAGAGAGCTGGCCTGCAGGAAACAAAAAAAAAAAAAAGATTAGCCAAAACAGGGTGGACAGACACACTGGGAAACACCAGGAGGCGTCTGTGGTTACGTAAAGTGATAATAAGCCACTAACCAGCACATGCTGTACTGCAGCCGGTTATTCAAAATAACACCTTGAACAAACTTTGAGCAAAATTTACAAATCTGTAGCATATCACAATGGGTCAGGTTGTTAGTTTTTTTATAATTAATTCCCATAACTGTTTCCTACAGCCCGGTATATTTGTATTCATTTTAAATTGATAAATCCTCACATTTTGGTAGGTGTATCATAGCCATTTCTGCTAAATAATTTCTTTCAAGGGGCACTTAACCACTTAGATCTTTGTCAAATCTGAAAAAAAAAACCCTGAGGATGTAACTGTGAGATGATGATGTACAGTCAAGCAGGCAGAAAATGCTGCCATTGGTTGCATAATAGAAAATGTATGGCCCAGTGACATTTAGATCACAGCTTGTTATGCTCCACATTTAACTCTCTCAATGAAATCTGATTCTTGCAAGTACTCCAAGTTCTAAATACCCCTTTAAATAGTTACTATCAAACTTGTTTTTTTTTACTTTTGAAAAAATGTAATTAATTAGAGTAATACAAATTATTTAGGTTGTTTTTTTTTCTCCCTAAGGGGGTGGGCTGTTCCAATAGGCCCATAGTGCATTCTTACCCCAAGGCCCCCAAAACACGCCACCTTTAATTATAAACTGGTGGAAACTCTTCACAGGAAGCCAGTGATGTTGTCAGCACCTGTTATTTTATTTCATTCTCTGAACTGTCTTTACAGCAGAAGATTTAAACTATCGCTAAAAAAAAAAAAAAACGCTTTTTACAACTCCCAGAAATAGAACCTGCCCGTTGAAGTGGGGCTTTTCCGATCTCTCCTCTTACACGTGACCAAAAAATAAATGCCTTTGCGGTCTAAGGCGAGACACATAAGTTCAGACATGCTTTTTTTCGCTACCAATTATACGTCGCTTACCATGCTGTAACATCTGTGCCGGACCTGTAATAATGCAACACCTGCGTCGGCAGACCACTGCTGCTCTTCAACATTTGTCTGTGTTTTTTTTTCCACTTTACTGTACTTACATGGTTGGAATTTGGAAGTTGGCCTCCTTGTCAAGGCGGTAGGCCACCTGGTGGGGAGTCGAGCCGTCCACCTTCCTCACGCCTTTCAGGGGGATCACGTCCAGCTGGAACTGGGTGATCAGATCAAAACCTACGGAAAAGAAAAATGTATGATGTACATGATTATGAGATGTTGAATAGATAGAAATATATACAATAAATAGAAATAACATTACTAAAGTGTAACAACAATTGTTACAACTAGTATCAGTAGCACTTTTAATGCAATTAGCAGTAATACAAACCTACAAATGAATGATATTATAACCATAGCTAATTTCAGTACTACGATTAGAATAGTAAACATAACAAGGCTATATGATTTAAATAAAATTAATAATTGTGACAGTGATAGCTGTCATGTGATATCATTTTTGTATTTATAGGTATAGGATATATTTCAAAACAATATTGAATACATATACCATCAATATATTCTGTATAATCTTTCTCAGTAAAATTGTTTCTTAAAAATGGGATAATTATTTCATTTGCAGGAAATAGATAAATATAATCAGATAAAGATAAAAAAAACTTTACTCCCCTGTGAAATTAAAAACTTTTAAAAGAAAAAAAGAAAAAAACAAAAAACAGAACAAATATTACGTCACGAAACCACAGAGCATAAGGTGCACACATGTGTCAAAGGCGTGAACTGCTCCAAACAGAGCGGTGGTGAGCAATTACCATCTTGCTGAGTTTGAATTGTTCCAACTAAAATTCTGTCAAGCGCAAGTGGAACATTTTATTTGCTTCATTTGAAATCTAAATGTGCCTTCAGGCATTAGGAGGCCCACCCTGTTCAAAGTCAACCCCTTCCTTCGGATAGTCTATTTTCCTCTCTTAGGGATTTTAGCGGCTTAGGCTTGTGGTTTTAAAGCTGCTGTTTTCTCCCCTGCTTGTCCCGATAGCACTAAAAACAGTGGGGTTATTTTCACCTGGAAGGTCGTCTTGTCCGCTTCTCATTGGTGGGCAGACGGTATCGCCATCCAAACGGTTGAAGTCCAGTTCTGAAAAATAACAAAAAAAAAACAAACAGCAGTAGATTCTGTTATGCATGTTCTCTGCTGAATTACATTATATTACTGAACCGTTTAATTCAGTTCAGAGAGATACAGGGAAAAAGGCAAGGCCTTTAACGCCAGACTGGATTAATATCACAATGCACCGTGGTGCATTTTTAATGCTGGGCTCTCCTACAACCACACTTGCATGTGTTTGACATATCCATATATTTCAAAACATGAACACAGGTTAACACAGCTTTGATATTTATAATGCAGACACCCCTCATGATCCAAATACGTCATAAAAAGATGGAAACATAATGTTGACAAATACAACAGCAGGTGTTTTGTGACAGTGGACACGTAAAGCCAAAGCCATAGGTCACCAGAAAGATTTTACAAGTTCAATATAGCAGGTGGCAAATTCCCCCCCTTCATTTATGAATGATTTATAAAAAAGGACATGTCCTTGTTGGAAACCACAACCTGCAATAACTCACGCTGACATTTGATTTCTGCTTTCATTACTAATATTCCTCTGTTGTATGAAAAATCTATAACTTTATCTTGTTTTTTTTTTTTTTTTTTTGATGTGATATGTGACAAAAGAATGGGGTAGTTTTTCTTTTCCATTTGTAAACTGACATTCTTATGAATAAATGTGTGACTTTGGAAAAAACTTGAGGAGGCATTCGGTTTCAATGGAAAAGGCTGCTCACAATTTCACGTTGTGCGGCTCCCTAGGATCTAATCTCAAAGACCTTGTCATGCAAATCAATTCCTATGATGTATCAGAAGAGGGCACTCTCCTTGAGTTGCCACACTGCACTTCTGAAGGGGAGAAGCCGCTTGTAAGAAGAAAAAAAAAAGGCTCCATGAAACAAGCGCAATGACAGCCAGAGGGGCTTCCCAGTCAATGAGCCTGAGTCAGCTCATTTACAGTGAACAGAGTGAACACAGCACATCTGGAAGCCGTTCTCACATCCCGCATAACTGCTGAGAAATGAGATAGCGGTGAGACGGTATTTATAATGCCACATTTACTACCGCTAAACACTTATCTGACTGCATGTGGGCCTCAAGTTGTTAAAAGTTACTGCCTGCCGCGGCATTACCCTTCAGAAAGCCAGTCATTAGTGCAATGAGCGAGAGATGAACCACAATTAAAACGTCACATGCAGTTGCACGTGTGCCCGTGACAATTCCGGGAGGTGAACCCCCCCCCCCAAAAAAAAGCAGCGGTGCCTGCTCTTATCTGTTGCCCGCCGCATGTGCATGTTGGATTTATCATGTCCCCAAACGACTGCAGAGAATGAGACTTGTTGTGATTATCGGAGGGGACGTATAATCCGATTTAAAGCTATGACACAGACCAGCACACGTCTGCTATTTTTGGCTTTCATTGCTTTGTGAGTTGTGATAAGGAGGATGACCTAGCAACGGTCGCCACGCCGGCTTTTAACATTTGCCCACGTCTTCTGTGTCTGTGTTTACAAGGCAAACAGATAAATGGTGGTGTGGCTCAGGCATTGTTTTCTGTGACGTGTCAATAAGGGTGCATTGTGGGCGACTTACGTCCATGTGCTGGAGCAAGGAGGACGGACAGCAGGGCCACGCAGACAGGGGAGAATGCCGACATCAGTGGATGCCATATCCACTTTCTGTTCAGGAATGATGGAGAAAAATCAATATTTTTGTCATGCGTGCAAATATCTTTGACATTTTCTCATATCAGTCCAAAATCCAGGTGTCCACTTGTTAACTTTCCTAAAAAAGGCAAACCAAGGAGACCGAGCTGGAGACCAAGAACACACAGGAAACATGCAGACCCGACAAATAATAAAACAAACTAGTACACTAATTTTATCATTTCAATAATGAGAGAGACAGATGAGGTAGGAAACACAGGTAAAGGAAGTAAAAGGAGACAAAAGGCACTGGCTGCATCCATTTCAACAGGTAGGGGAATGGTACTCAGATGTTTTTCTTTTCCTGTCATATTTTGCAGTGTGCAAGCGAACCACACACAGTATCCCAGAAGTCACTGGTAGGGCAAGATGGCCGTGCTGTAGTATGTCCAAATTACTAGTTAAATTCCTGCATAGAAGCTACTACTGTAGTATTCAAGTAGTAGCTGGTGAGTGAGACTTGTAGTCCCTTCGACCTTTTGCTTTTCTCTTTTCACCTAATTACTAGTAGTTGCTCTTTGTCTCCACCCAATGACCAATGACATTTCTGCCCTTAAAGCAGCCTTGTCTCCACGTCAGGTTGGAGCCACCAGGGTGTTTCCAAGCACTAGCGGCACATTATTATTATTATCACATCCTCCTTCCTCTGGCTTCCTTCTATGTGTGTCCTGAGCCGTGACAACTCTCCACAGCAATCCCAAATCCATCATCAACATGAGTGATAGCCACGGACAGGACTCTCTTCGCAAGGCAAAGGTTGTGGCTCGTCAATCTGGCAAAAAATGGATGAGCCGGAGTTGGCGGCGGTGAACTCTACTACGTCTGTTTGCTTGAGGAGTGGATGACGGTGTGTGTCTGAGCGTGCTGTCAAGACAAGTAATGTAGGAGTAATGGCCAAGTCAGCAAGGTCTCTCCAGAGGAGGCATTGTGCTTTAACATGGTGCCCTGCAAGTTAAAGGAGCATCTTCAGAGCCCCAGAGGGACTCACTGGCTGCTTCTATGCCAATTCATCTACAGTGTAACTGCATATTGGTGATAAACATGAGCGGGGATTTCTCTGTTCAAATTTACAAACCTGTCATTATTAAGGGAACAGGTCGATATTATACTTATTCACTTTCTTGCACAGAGTTAGATGGGAAAACCAATAACACTCACTATCATATTTGTCTGTTATATATAAAGCTTAGAATGAAGAGTGGAAGTAAGCGAAACTGCTAGTCTGGGTCTGTCCACAGGTCAAGAAGCACCATAAACCCACAAATTGTCAGAAAAAGGGTTCAATTTTTCTACAGAGTAAACACATTGTTGCTGCCATACCAGCTATTTTCCAGTATTTCCAGTCTTAATGCTAGTCTTCTGGCAGTATCTTCAAATCAAAAAAAATTGTAAGTTACTTTAGCACAAAATAATTGTATAGAATTTCAGGTTGCAGCTCACAGTTAGGCCGATGGAGGAACAAAGTCACACACTACAATAACTGTTTTGCACAACAGACAAAATAACCACAGGGCTAAATTGTCAATTTAAATTATGACATCAAGGTTTTTGATAGGTTGATGGATTTCAAATGTTGACAGCTGCTGTCTAAATGCCAGCTAATGAGCTGCATATTTCATTCGCCCTGAATCTGACATTATATGCTGTCAAACATGCATCAGTAACACATTTACTCTAAATATAAATGCGTGTAATGTGCACCCTGAGAATTTATGTTGAGGTTACTGTCTTACACACACACTGGCGTACACTGTATCTAGGGCTGCCAAAGTACAAAAGTGCAGAAAATTACTGGTAAATTGAACATCTAAGGAAGGAAATCCCACAAATATATTATATAATATATATCCTGTCATGTAATCAACCAGTAAAGTCAATTATGTAACGACGTGTCATCTCCCTTCATTCCTGACATTCATCAACATTTGACGGGACTTCCCTTCTGCTGTCACCCATGTTGTGATGTCCCCGAGGTGCTCTCAGAATGCCGAGAAAGAGCCAACACTCCCGGCCCATTTTTCTGCTCTCTCATTTGTCTTAATTACCTAAAATGGATCAGTCCTCAGCATGAAACAATCACACGCTCAATTGAGTCATGTTAGACTTGATTGTCACAGAAACAAAAGGCTTTCAGAGACAGACGTGTGAATATGTGCGCACACATGATGATTATGATGATGATGGTGATGACTATGCCGGTGATGCTATAGGCAACTACTCATTCAGGTTGTTTCCAGACACAAGTATTAGAAACGCTGAACGGCTAAAGTCTTTGTTTTTTCTTTGTTGAAATGTCACAAAATCAAGATTTATAGCCTGCATGTGTGCATGTGTGCGTGTGTGTGTGCGTGTGTGTGAGTGTGGACATAATTAAATGGCAAATGGCCAGTTCCTCCAATCTAAACTTGGCTAAGCAGATCGTCTCACATTAATAGTCACTGCCTGAACACTCAGTCTGAAATGAGGTCTCCATTATAATGGACATTTAAAAGAAAGCGCAAAGATCAAGTTTTGTTGTTTGTGCAGCCTTGACAGAAACTCAACATGAGATACTCACCTCGTCAAAGCAGAGCAGTGGAAGGCCATGTTTCACTCCCGTCCTTGACTGACGCGTCAGACAAGCTCGGTGATGAGATGCGGCGGCGAGATGCAGGACGCAGAAGGAGCCACGGACATAAAATTTCCACCTTGAAGTCAGTCCAACCTGTGCATGTTGAGGACTGACTGAGAGGAGTGGTGCAAGGGATGCTCAAGCATTTTCTGAGAACATATAAAAGTTTGTTCAATGGGTTCCCATTGGCCAGGATTTCTTAAGGAGGTGGTGTCTGCTTTTTATTACCAACACTTAAAACGATGCAGAAGCCGGTGGGCCTCTGTGTGTGAACCCCCCTCCACCCCCCTTTTTTTTCTCTAAGGTGCCCCCTAATGACATATGCTGGTTGTATGTAATTCTCTTGATAATTATTGGCAGGATAGGAAAGCCAGTGAGTGATGATATGTGGATTTCATAATCACATGTACTCATCAGTTTAGCTGAAGAATGCATGTTAGCCTGTAGTGTCGACAAGCCTTGTTATTACCTGTAGGGCCGCAGGCAGACATGCTGTTCACAGTGTATATCCTGTAGCTTATGTAACTGCATTACACCTATGGTGTTTGATCTGCTAAATGTTTTGTGCACTGGAAGCTCAGAAAAACTAAAACAAGCTGTGATAGGCTGATTTCTGGTAGAGAACACTCTGTCACTTTCTTTATTGCTCTGGTCGTCTTGCACAGACATTTCGGCATTTCGTATCTGGCATGACTTTCTCATCCTGAAGGAGATTTGTCAGCTCCATATGGTAAACAACCATTCTGAAGTGACAAGGACCACTTTGCCTGCAGATACAGATGTCTCTGGAGCACCAAGAAAATGTCTTTTTGTGCTTTAAAAATGTGAATGTGCTAAAAATGTTTGCAACACCTGCTTTAAAGGAAAGACAATTTTGAATCTGAAAGAGTAATAACCACTGTTGCTGGTCAAATAATGACTGCTTTGACTGATTTTACAAGGATGCATGCCATAGCTTAGAACTTCCATCAATATTTGTATTCCTAAAACCGGTTTCCTGTGTGTAATTCTTGGACTATTGACTCATTGATTCTGGCGGTTGCTGTCCCTGCTATGTGATAGATATCCCATGATTAAAACTGGGGTATGCAACTTTGAAAATCAGGAATGAGACGTGTCTCCATTCCCCCTCCTTCCCATGTTTCTCCTCCATAGCTCCACCCCATGCTACTGCTCTACCTGCCATACATGCTCAAGCCAACAAGGCAATACAACAGTGGTTCTCAAAATGGGGTTGAGGGCCCCCCCTAGGGGTCCTAAAGGGGGTACTAGGAGGTCCCTAATAAAAATATAAATCATCTATTGTCACTATAATTCCATTACAATTTTTTTGTGCTGTGTTGGTCATGGCATTCATAGATTCATTGCAATACAATTTCTAGAATAAAACATCAGAAGGGAAACCCTTAGACATAAAGATTTCAAATGGGGGTCTGTAGTGTAGTTTTCTGCCAGATTAGAGGTTCAAAAGGTTTGAGAACCGCTGCACTGCAACACACAGCTACAAACCAGTCTTTTAAATGTTGAAATGGTTGCTGGGAACTTAAGAAGCCACACATATTTACAAATCATCATTTACATAAATAAATTAGCAAGCTACTAGCAGTTACAACAAATAAAAAATAGCCAAAGGTAATTGAGCATGTGTGTACATCTGTGTGTGTGTGTGTGTGTTTTATTCTGTGTAGGAAGTGACATTAATTTTCTATCTCTGTCCTGAGTTGAAGAGTAATACAATAAACTGACAACAGAGAAATACCCTTAACCCTCATTAATGTCCTCGTCTTTTGCTGGAGGTAAGATGTTTAGTACAGTAGATTTATCTTCATATGCATTTGGAACATGAGTCATAGGAGCTGCTGACTATTGTGACACACAAAGGACTTTACAGGTACCAGAGGCTCCAACAATGTTCCAAAGTGCAATGGACCAGGCAGCTGGCCCTATGTAGTGATGGGCTCTGCTGTTATCTGCCCACCAGTAGGAGATGAAGTATGGGAAGTCAGACTCACATCAAAATACTGGCAGACTCTCGAGATTCCCATTGCCTGTCACACTCTCTGAGCCAACTAAAGCTGAGATATTTTACTTGAAGGATGTGGCAGCTGCAACACAGTTCACATGAAGAAACACATGAGCGCTGGCCATGTCTAGTCTGAAGGTATGGGTAGCATGTGAAGGAGAGGTGACACACAGCTTCAAGCCTTATCTGGTTGAACTGAGATGATTTAAGCCTATTTGGGTTGCTTATTTCGGGGCTATCGTGTCAGCATCCCAAAAGTTGCACACAGCTATTTTCTGGTGAACGGGCCTTGTTTCTACCATAAAGGAGAAGGCCTCCCACAGCTGTGTGTGACTGGCCTGATAGCAAATGGCCAGAACTTGGGATGAAGAAAAAAAAAACATAAAAGAGCTAAGGTCTATGTTCTGTTTTTATGGGCTACCATAACTTGTAGTGATAATGGTCTACAGCTAATATCTGAAGAGCTCAATAGATTCATAGAAGAGAAGGGTTTTCCTGCCTAATCTGGTTTTATCATGCAGCCAAATATGGACCTGCTGACAGATTTGTACAAACTATGAAGCAAGTTCTCAAGTCGTTACAGCACACAGTCTCTAAATCAATATCTCGGTACACTTTTGTTGTCATATAGAAACACACCTTATGCACCAAAAAAGGTGTCTCCTGCTTTGTCTATGTTCAAGAGACAGCTGCACACTTGACTTGATCTGATGACTAAAGTGTTTGTTCACCTTCGACAGAGAGCCCAAATGGAAAGACAAGCAGAAGCAAACTCCCAAAGTAATACCAGTGGTGTTAGGTGGAAACCTGAATTTGTTGTTGTGCACCTTAGGAACTGCCCCTTGTTGCAGAGCTGGGGGTCCATCAGGAGCAACAGCAATCACAAGAAGCACCACAGAAGCAGCCTTCAGGAACTCACAGAGGCCTGTTCTGGTGCCTATGCCAGGCATCACTCCAAAGCCCAGGACTCAATCAGTCCTCACCACGAGACACTTTGACTGACTTAGCTACAGGTCATACTTATCCAAGAAGAAACAGACGACCCCATGACAGGCTGTCATTGTAGCGTAGTGACTAACCCATCACACTGGGGCAGCATAATCCTCAGGGTTCAATGCAGATTGAGGTAGTCTACCCTCTCTATATCATTTAGGATAGTTCTATAGGCAATACATGTTTATTTAAAAGTTCCTTATCGATTGTGTATTCGAAGCAGAGACTTAAATGAGAATAGAGGGCTAGTAAAGTATTTGACTTTTATTAAGGGGACATCAAAGTGATGATCAGTCAAACTACTTTATTACATTAGAAGGGAAGGTTGTTGTGGTTTTTTATGCAATTACACCAACAAAATAATTTGCCTACTTTAGCTTTAAGGATCAGTAACCTCACAGTCATATGATGCTCTGCCGTTTACTACAGCTAATAATATAAAAGTCAAGGATGAAATATTTAGGTATTGTCATATTACTTGCATTGATTGTTTTGTAGCTACATCACAATGCTGTGGAAACTTGATACAGTAGCTGGGCCTCCTCGGAGATCTGGCGGAGATCATATGTCCAGCCTGGATAATTGAGAGCTCACGCTCTCAATGAAAGAGCAGACACAGACACTGCAGGCAGGCGGAAGGAGAAAACAATTTGTAGTTATTCATCCACACACTAGGCCCCATGACTAGCACACTTGTGACCCGGAGTCACACACACGCCAACTTAGTGTAGAGCTCGATACTGTTGTGGAAATGTAAAAGCATGGGTGTTTTAGTCTTAAGCTGCAATAACAAGCTGCGTTTTGGATGCAGTTCAGCAGTGTCCAATGTTGTGGGTGTAGATTTGTTTATTGAGATGTCATAAATTGCAGATTAGTAAGGATAACTTAAACATTTTGATACCTGGTGGCTTTTAAGAAGGACTGAAATCAAATCCCCATATTTGATTGGACTCCAATAAAGTGGAAGAATCCTAAAATTTAGCGTTAAATATTAACAACAAAGTTGATTGAAGTTGATTGAATTTTTGTTAATGCCCCTGCAGGCTGTTCAAAATGAGTCATCCAGCATTTAAAATTCCTTTAGAGACAGAAAAACAAAGGTTTGCACATGTATTTCCTAAATACCAAGAGATATATAAACAGGTTATACATACATACAAGATTAAAACTAGGAAAAATGTATTTTTCATTCCATGTCACTTGCCTATACAACACTTATTAGTTTATTCAACAATAAGAACTGAGCTGCGGGCATCTCCATAATCAACCACTCTCTGTGTTACATCACCAAAGAGCACTCTACATAATTTACTCAGACAAAATGTCATGCTAATAACAACATCTGGACACAAACGGTGTGATATTATGGTATTCATAATGAAGAGCCAAATCAAATTAAAAACACAGTCAATCAGTCACAGTCATCATCTGTAATATTCCTTTCATAAACTAGAAATCATTATATGAGTCGGATATTGGGCTGTGTGTCCTTGCTGTGTAACCTTTGTGAAATTTCAGCTTTTTTTTGTGTGTTTTTTCTCCAACTATATGGTCACCTGGGCTCTGCCAACCGTCTGAAGGAAAAAAAAAATCAATAGCGGGCCTCTGTTAATCAAGAGTGCTTGGGGCTTATGGCAGAATGCCATGAGAGAAAGGCAGCAATTGACTTTGTTTTTTTTTTCCTAAACAGGAAGGTGAAGCTAAAAACATTGGAGGAAAACAATCAACCACTCGGCGCATCAGATGCACAAAAGAACCAACCAGGCCAGGCAGAGAAAAATAATTTCCCACTGTTTACAATAGTTAAAGACATGATTACCAAAGGCAACATCATATGGGCCAGGGATATTTTTATTTATGTGTTACATAATACTCCCCTCTCCCTTATCTGATAAGTGATCTGTCTATGAGGAGTTGTTTAACCAGGATAGATGGCATTTTAATTGCAGTACCTAACTGCCAGGAACCAGGAGCTGCTTAGTGGTTGTATGTCCATTGTGACAGAATGCCAACGCGAAACTCATTATGAAAATCATTAATATTGCAAAAGGTAGTGGGAAAATAATTTGGCAACATAAAAATAAATTAGCGAGCAAAAAGCTAAACTACCAAATTCAATAATATAAATGGTCTCAGATACCATCATTTTTTAAATTGTGTCCATGGCCTATAATGGCTTCGTAATTGATTAGATGATGCACATAGTTCCTTCAACCACATGCAACCATTTTTTTTTATTAATATTTAACAAATATCAGAACCAAATATCTCCAAAGCCAAGAATAACAATGGACTTAACATCATTTCTAAAGCTTCATAAAACCTCTCTAATGAACCATTCCAACAACATGCCAATCAGCATTACTCAAACAAAACCGCTGTTTGCGGTTATATTGAAAAAGTTGCATTGGCGCTGTCTTCTCGTGCACCTATTTGACACAGTTGACCTCATAATCCTCCTGTAAAAATTGTCAACATTCACCCTGTCAAAGCGATCCATGGACAGAATCATCAATCCTTGGCTGCTGTCTCACCAGCTGGTCTCTCACAGGTACAAACAACCCTTCAAATCAATTGGGTCGCTTTCCAAAATGTGAAGGAAAACAAGCCTGTTTCTCAGCACCACTGCAACATTCTTGTAAAGTACAGTCTCTTAAGCTTTGACTATTTCAGAAAATTTTAAAATGCATGTGAGGTACAAATTCCACTAAATAAATTACATCAAACTGCGGGCAACTGGTAGCTCTGTGTCCATATTCAAAATAAATAACTTTGTTAAGTCTTCAGTTTGATTAGTTTGAGTCTTTAGATCCATAAAATGATGCAGCAAAACTATTCTTTTAACCTTGTTTATCAAGTATTGTCTTCAGCTGCTGATTGTAGTAGGCTTACACCCTACCTGTTTAGTTATTTGCAGTCAAGCTCTCACTTGTTCCAGAGCTCCTTTGTGCACATTTGTCTAAAAATAAACAAAACCTTCTATATACTACAGAGTTTATCCTTATTCTTACTTGGGCTATTACTGCAGAGTGGAACATTTAACTTCACCTTGCACATGGCCATATAGATTAACCTGCTTATGGGCCTAAAGTAAGATTCTTGACATCTATTAACCTTCGTTCTTTCCTCCTATATATATATTTAACTCAAAAAATGATGGCCTTGGTCCAAACTTTTAGGCATGAAAAGTCTTAAAATGTCTTTGTGGGGGGAAATTCCTTAAATACTTATTCAATTGGGATTTGGTAAATCCTAAAAGTATAGGGTTAGCATCATATGAAAATGTGGCCCTTTTTCCCGTGCCTTGCTTCATGTGACTTAAAGCCATGTTGGCTTTGGATTTCACTGTCTCGAAATGGTGGAAATTTGGGAATATTTTTGTCTTGTTTAATATTCTAGATATGTCTGTAATTCTTTAAATTGCAATAATTATCTTCTCAGGTTGGGTTGCAATGTATGTCAAGTACATGTTAAGGAATTGACAATAAAATTTACTTTGAATGGAAAAAACCCTATTAACCAGTGTTGGATAGGCCCTTTTTAGAATGTGGTTTTACATTTTGTGTTTATGATGGCTAGTTGTCATTTAAAAGTCCATTTGTATAATTTGTTTTTTAACAAAAATCAAGATGTTTGATTTTTTGATACCAAATGACAAATGGTGTAACCGGAAAATAATGCTTATTATTACTGGTTTATAGAGGTCAGACTAATTAAATGCTAGAATATTTTTTTGTATTGGACAGAAAGTATCAACTAAAGTACGATCTTAATTTGAGGCTGTCAGCTCACAATGGACCAAAAATGAGCTTTTTTTTTCTTTTGTTAAAGCTGCTGGTTAATTATGATCCATTGTTGTAAGAAATAGGTTATTATTAGGTTATTTCCTAACTTGTCAGCTGTATGAATGAATGATGGTGATGATGATGATGAAGATGATGAAGATGACACACATGGGAGAAGTTTAATTTATCCGCTGCTCTTATAATCCCCGGTCACGTGGCTCCTCCAGCTCCGTGTTTATCGTCCCATTAACGGGACGTTTCCCGACGTCCCTTTGTCTCCTAACTCGCCCACTGCAGGGATCACTCCGGTTTTTAGGGAGGGGGGGGGCAGCTCTGTGACGTCATGGCCGCCCGCTGCACGCGCACCGCGGCTCAGCAGGCAGCAGGACGCGGCGGCTGAAACTGTGCACAGTCCCGTGCTCCTATTCCAGGCTCATTGTATGCAAAAAACGCGGGGCGGACCCGGGAGGAGAAAAAAAAACAACAAAAAAAAAAAACGCCACAAAGGCCGATTGTTCGACAGACGCCGCCGGCCGCCACTTTCCCCAAATTGAAATCCCCCGTCAGGAGAGAGGGGAAGAGAGAGAGAGAGAGAGAGAGAGAGAGAGAGAGAGAGAGAGAGGTGGGGGGGAGACTGCAGAATATACAGGGTCTGGATGAATAACCATGGCAACAGCAGCAGCAGCAGGAGAAGCGCTGGTATAAACATTGCAAGCCGCGCATCCATCCGCAAACAGCGATCTGCCCAGTCGAAAGTCTGGATCCAGACCCTCTGCGGATATTACACTTCATCAGTGCCAAGGTGAGGCTGCTGTATGTTCTTCATGTGTGGCACCTTCCCGTCTGCTTTAGTGTGGGGATAGTTACGTGTGTGCGTATTTGTACGTGTGTGTGTGTGTGTGTGTGAAACGTGAGAGGATTGTGTTGTACATTACAGCAGAGACTGCTGGTGGCTTACAGGCGAGGATGGATTTTTATAAGAGAAAGAGAGGACAGTTAATGTATAGGCTACATGATAGGTTCTCTTTCAGGCAGCCAGTATGTATGTGTGTGTTCAACTTTATAAGCATGTTTCCTTGTGTGAATACACTCAACAACACACTGCTAACTTAGCAAAGCAAGAGGCGTGTTTTATTTTAAATGTAATATTGTAACCTATTAGCTAAGAGATGATCTCCATGTCAAAATAAAAGACAAATGAAATCACTCTCATGCTCAAAAGGATGCAAATGAAATGTAATTGCATTCAAATGGGCAGTCTAAGCTGCAGACTGTGGGCTGTGCAGTTCTCTTATCTTCATGTCAAAGCTGCCCTGGACTCTGCAGTGTGTGCCGTCGGTCATTAGTGCACTGATGCTTCAGTCGTCCTGCACGCACCGTCTGAAAATTCCCCAAAAATCAAGAACCAGAATCAACACAGGCGCCTTTTCGTCGACAACAAAGCGAGAAAGTTAAACAGTGATGCAAGGTGGAAGAGATTACAGTCAGAGATAAAGGTTGCAGCGGTACAAGCGATAATAGCTCTGAACCACTCATGTGACATGATGTGAACATTTCATTAGAGCAGGGGAAAAAAAAAGAAAAAAAACATGGGACTAGCAGACTGTGAACAAAGTCAAATCATTCAATGCCTTTATACGTTTCAGTCATCTCTTTGAAGAATGCGTGCACACACACATGTGACCGGCGCTGCACTCTCACACAGACATGTTTACAGTGATTCGCAGTAGTTGTGAATACAAATGGAGTGTCTGTTGTGATCCCTGCTGCAGATTTGCACGCTCCACTCTCAGCACTCCGAAAAGGAATTCTGAGGTATAGTAAATTTCCCAGCTGGCTCTTTTTATTGCAAAAGAAGCCCCTTGATCATAAGAGAATCTTGTTTGGTAGATAGTGAAAATGACAGCTACATCCTCCCAAAGTCAGAGTTATAAAACTCTCTAAACTGAAGCACTCTGGCTTTTGCCAGCCATCGTCATTTTAACAACATAGAGCCCATGATGCGGCATCACGCAGGGTTTTAGCAAAATGCTGGATTATGCCATCACATGATTGCTGCCTGAGAGCTTCCCTGTAAAGGTCACACGCTCTCCTTATATCCAGTTTATACTAATGTCTAAACTTTGATTTGACATAATATCTGCACTCAAAACCCCACCAAAAATTCACAACCACTCCACTATATGTATAGTTGGAGGAGGTTCTGTAACCCATCACTGTATTGGATGATGGTCCTTTTCTGTGTCATTCTGCAGGGGGAGGTAATGAATAGAATAATGCCTAGGATTCATTTCCGGGCCCTTTGAGCTGTGCAAACAGCAGCTTCTACTTTGTCTTACAATGACATCTGCACCCACACGAAGTCCCGTAGCCGAAATCTGCTCATTTCACATTTGGTCACCATCGTATGTCACCTCTTCCTCCTCCCAAATTGAGATTGGAGATGATAGTCGGTATTCCCAGCAGAGCTGACACCAACAGGAGCAGCTCGAAGGCTGGGAGGGCAATTTAAACTGCAGCCAGGAGTTCTTCTCCAGTCTTCTAACAAGGCCTGTGTGTAGTATCTGTGTGTGTATGTGTGTGTCTATGTGGCCTACATTAAATTGTAATCAGAGAGCAGATGGCTGTTTTGTAATGATTAGCGTTTAATGACTCACAGCAAGTAAAAAATCAGAAAGAAAGATAGTTTGGAAAAGTGCAGAAGCAGCAAATCATAAGACTTTGCAGGTTGTGCAGATCTGTCCTGGGTTCAGCAGCATTTGTACAAATATACAGTGCAGGAACACAGGATGCATTATACGCAGGATTTGCTGTATAACAAAGGGAAGGTGAGCTGATCTCAAGTCAGCATCCTGATCTCAAGTCAGCATCCTGATCTCAAGTCAGCATCCTGATCTCAAGTCAGCATCCTGATCTCAAGTCAGCATCCTCGCTTTTGGTGAAACCTGCAACAGGTCAGCACGTGTCTGTTCAGTGCGTTTTCATCTACAAGGTTTCCCGAGGCATGGAGCTCAAAGAAACAAACAAGCTCGTTACAGCTGTTATAAAAGGGGGAAAGACTAGAAAAGAAGGAAACTAGACTAGTAGCACTGACAGGACTGTGGCTGTAATTGTAAAAAATACAGAAGTCATATTGAGGTTCTAAATAGTAAAGTCTTTACATAACAAGTGTTTGAGTCTTTTACAGTTAGTAGTTCAGTTTAATTATCCACAAGACCAACACCTGCTGGCAATAATATACAGACAAGCAAAATAATGTGTTAACACTCTATATGGTAAATGTAGGACAAATGCAGGGGGGAGGGGACTGGATCCTGTTTGAAAAATTCTTCAAACTAAATACCCTGGATGAAAAGTTCAAATCTGTATGATGTAGCAGAGACCTCCAAATGGCCAGATAGATGCAGACAGAATGACCTTGGTGCCAAACTGCAAATTTGTGGTGTTGTACATCTGGAACTGGCTGGCTGCTGAGTGCCAGAGACAGGCCTCAGAAGACAATATGACGGAGTAACGTCAGCCATAACCTTTAAAGAGTGTACTGCACTGCAGCGTTGCTTCTTTTTCTTTTTTTTTTTCCTCCTCTCTGTGTTTCATTAGCATTGTGATCGTCATTGTCAGTGTCATCAAAGGAAGAACAGTGTCGATGAATTGCAGCCTTTGAAGTTGTTGGTGTGGGCGGTTCGCTCACGTGCCTCGCTGATTTGATTAATTTATTGATGAATTTTTGGCAGAGGTGTGTGCGCGTCCGTGTCGGGGTCGATTATGCCACAGCCATATTGGAAAGGTGGGGGTGGGGCGGGGACAGGGACCAGGACCAGTCTCCATAGTGTGAGCCTTTATTTACAGTACACAGCGTTCTCAGTGCCTACCTAACACATTACAGGAGACAGGAGCATCCTCTCTCTTCTTTACGAGACAGCAGATAACTGAGACATTTTGGACGTTTACAACTCAGTGAATTAGTGAAGCAATAAAGCAACTTAATCAGCGCTGTAGGAATCACAGGATGTACACACACACACACACACTCCGCTGTCTCGCAGCCTTGCGTCAAATGACCTGTAATTGGCTCATGACATTACGATGACGGCTGTCATCCCTGGTCACCCTGACACAAAGCCTCGCTCCGATGGGGCTGCACAATGCTTTTTGTGTGTCACTGTGACACAACATGCAGATTCAGCAGGAAGAGGCACAACAGTGGTGGTGTTACATGCCTCTCAGGTCATTTGCAGCAGTGGCCAGCGAATGTTCTACATACATAATGTAAGAGAAGGTTATTGAGCTTCATGGTGGGGGGTGAACCGCACTACTTGGTGTTACATTCATGTGCTTTAACAAGAACATGCTCCTCCAAACTAATGTTTTCTTGGAGGGTAGAGGTTCAGGTTTTGTTGAAGATTTACTGTATTTTCTTATTCTACTTGGCAATATTCTTATAATGTCAGGATGAGTAAGGGGAAAGAAAAGTGTTTCTCTGCCAACTGACAAGACACGTTAGGTTCACCCAATTGCAAACTTTGGGAAAGGACGCCAGAATAAATTTCCCTTCTCAGTAAAGTGGAAGGAAGTGACAAATCAAAACTGACTGCCGGCTTAATCAGAGTAATTTTTTACATTAAAGGGAGCAAACCCCAGACCAATACCCTTAGTCGAAGTGGTTTAACCTAATGATGCAGTCCAGACAAATGAATCATATAAATACACGTATATAGTGGACATTAAAATACTGAACATTTTAGACTTTAATTAATTGAGTATTCACTAAAGCCTGACTGACTGTGATTGTCAAAAAAAAAAGTTAGTAGACATGCATGCCTGTCAGATTCTGAGGGAGAACATTTCAGCTTCATCATAACTAAAATCACAAGTTATAACACGTTTACCTGCTCAAACTATAACAACTGATTAATGTAAAGTGCAGAGACCTCGTAAAATACTTAAATACTGTAACAAAGTATTATTACTGTTGAACGCTGCAGTATATCCCTGCTGCATGGAAACCAGTCTGGCTAGACTTTTTAGAGTTTAAAATTCATTTGGTTACTCAAACTAGCGTTATACTTGCTACTTGCCTAACACATTGGTTAGTCTTTACTCTTGTAATATAAAGTGACAACAGTATGCTTTTGGTGTGTTGAATCTAAGCACACATAACCTTATGGAAAGTCTTCATACTTGGCAGGTGATTGGATGAAATTGGTCTATCACCATCTATCACAAGCTGATCGAGACGCTGAATGGTCAAAACTACTGGGAGTTGGACACAAATGGATAACTTCAAGCTTGCCAAGATGGATTCTCACATGATCCCACAAGTCTAGTTCTCTCCCAATAGAACAGAGCTGATTTATGTAAGAATGGATTGATAGAGAGCTAGAAATACTAAAAAATGATGACGTGCTTCTGTCTGCAACCAAGCACCATTGATAAAGATTGCTGTGAATTTCATTGGCATCTGATCCGGCACATAATATGGCATCACCGCATGAGAAGGTGTAGCAGTGCTAAGTAAGGGAGGTGGCAAGTAGGAAATGCTAATACAAACATCTTTTAGAGGTGATGATGTGAAGATCAGTGGTATTCACAGGATTTCTGCAGGCAGAATTTAACCTTAATTATCGCTAACTTTTGCATTTTAGTAGAGGTGAATGAATTTCTCACAATACACCGTTGTCTGAGACCTGCTTTAATAAAACGAGCCTACCTCGATAAATCTTCACTGCTTAAGAAAAGTGGACTGGAACTGTATTATGCTTTTACGCCAGCAAAGCTAAAGGCCGGTCGTATAATGCACAAGTGCACTTCTGGAAGTTGTTTTTAAAGCAATGACTCCGTTTCTGTAACCACACATTGTGCACTTCCCCCTCATGTCGGTTTTAACTACGCTAGGGACATGCACAAAACACACACGGAGGGATTATGCTTTAAAGCAGTCAATGAGCAGTCATTTGATACACTTCCTCTGTCAGTCTTTCATCTCTCATTGGCTCAAGTTTCACATTGTTTCATCCCCCAGACCTCATCACCAAAGACCATATTAGTGTTTCCTCCTCATGGTTTCAGACACTGTAGATTTGAAATAGAATGAGATGAATGTGTTGATCATGCATTCATTTAAGCAGACTGATGTATTCAGTCACACTTGTCTCAATGAATAGAAGGCTTGGGCTTAGATTCCTACCTGCGAGAGCCTGAATGGTTGTAATTTCTTTTGTCTTTTGTCTTGTGTTGATCTTATCGTGCTGTTAAGGCTGAAGGTGTTAGACGCCCACATCCAGCAAAAGATGCAACCTGATAAAAATAGCAGTGTAGGTATGACGGAGATACTTTTTTAGTTATTGCCAAACACAGAAAGACACTGAGCTGTTCCCCTCATCTTAATCATGTTTTATAGTCTCCAAATGATCCTTCACTTTTAACATTTTTGTCAAGAAGAAGACAGCTTCTCCATTAGAGCTTGGATACATATACATATATACATATATACATATATATATATATATATATATATATATATATATATATATATATATATATATATATATATATATATATATATATATATAGGCAATAGCATGTATGAAATTGTCAGTTTTGCAAGTGTTTGATGTTTATTTAAAAGACAAGGATTTATATAGTGCATTTTAATTAGTGCATTTTAATTATATATATATATATATATATATATATATATATATATATATATATATATATATATATATATATATATATATATATATATATATATTATAATAATGATTACCTGGAGGGAATTTACAGTAAAAGAAGCTGATTCGAATCAACTCACAACATACAGCAAACAGAGAAGTGTCCAGTTACATATATCACCACTCTGAATTAGTTAGATCACAGGGTGGTGTTCATTTCTTCCTACAGTTACCTGGACAGTTATGATGATAACTATACTCAGACCAATGTGTCAGTCCTGGATTCGTACAAGGTGTTCTCAACAGACGACTGTATGAATCATGTTACCTGCAGCTATTGGTATTGTTATTGTTTGTCTTCTTTTGGCCTGTTTATCCGATAATATCTAATTTCCCCTGTGTCTTCTCTATTGACAGGTGATGAGTGGGATTATATCATGTCTGAAGTACAGGGAACAGTGGAGTTTTCTGTAGAGTTGCACAAGTTTCACAATGTGGATCTCTTTCAGAGGGGGTGAGTAATTTATCTTTTACAGATACATTTTCATACTTCTGGTGTATTGATTTTTGTTTATATTATCTGGCTTACGAAGATCAGCATACTCTTCTGCACATAAAGTACCTGAAGGGTTCATCCACATTTTAATATCAAAGCTTTATGAACAGGAGATATTCTATATTCTTTTATTATTTTCTTTTCGTGAAATGAATAAAAAATAAATCTGCACACCCAACCATGGTGTTTTATACTGAAATTGACTGTAATTATGAGGGACATTACACAGGTGGACTGTCGCGCTCTGAGCTGTGACTGGAAGCCATCACAATGTGAATGAACAGTTCATTATAAGCAAACACACATATCCCTGCAGTTCAGATATAACCTTTGCTAATTGATATAGGAGTTGTAAGTGAGTTCTAACTGACTGACTATTACATAAAGTACATTTCCCCTCATTTAAGGACACAGTGATATTATGCCGCCTGTGTGAATCTACTATGATATGAACATGTAGAAGTAGTTGAGTAAATATTGAGGTGAATATGATTCATCCTACAATGATGAAAGTACAATTTCATTCATTGGCTAGAATCAAATCAATGCAACCCGACCTCTGTTGCTGCTGGAGGAAGATTACATTGCGTGATTACTACATTATAAATGCTGAACAGCTACACATTTGGTCAACATTTTTTGAGCACAAGACATACACACTGGCAATTCATCCATTTGCCTTCCAGATGAATAGATACATGACAGTAACTTCTGAAAGAAGAAATAACACAATATTTACTTGAAAGTGGAAAGTTTCTCAGAGCTGAGAGACTACAAGCATGATTTGCAACATCACAAGTGACGTAGGAGGCATCCTGAAGTAGTTTAAAACTAAATATGTTTGCATATGGATAGACTCTACCATTTCTAATCACACAGAAGGAACAGTTACAAACCAAAGGCTTGAAATATGAAAATTATACCTCTCTGTGGAAAAAAAAAACACATCATAAATATTTCTATCAAAAGTTTATATATTTTGATTCATGTAAAGAATATTGAATTCAATGAATTTTGACAGGAATAGTACTGTACATATGCACAAAAAAAAGATTCGATAAAGCATGACCAGCCTTTTTATCTGCCTCTGTAGAGCAGACATTACAACAACAAATCTAAAAGTAATGAGCTGTACCAAGATGAAATATAGTATGAATAAAAAAAACACAACATCAGCACATTTTATTTTTCCAGGGAGTTTTACATGATATTTAATGAAAAGGCCAATGTTTATCCTGCCATGATGCGTCTACAGGAAGATTAAAACCGTGGGCTGCCTACTGGCTGAAATGCCAGCCTTTTTAGAAATGATTTTTTTTTCCTCTTCTCCAAATGGGATAGGCTGGGCCAAAGCTTCATCATGGTAATCCCTCCAACTGAATGCACAAATATGTTTGTTTGTACTGGTCGTCACGTTGTTCCAGCTATAATGGAAGAGATATGACGTGAACACTTTGCAGAGTTGGATCCCGAAAGAGAAAGCAATTCAGTAAACAGGATTGACGCATCTTGGCACACTGAAATGTAACTACTGGAATCGATACTAATCCCTGTATCAGACTGAAGGACCACACAGCTGTAACTCTGTGAAGAGCCCTGTAGACCTATCGCCTTAAAAATCCTGATTAAGTCTGTATTTGATTTGTAAATAAGGTAATGGCGATAAGCACAGCACTTTTAGTTTCCACTAATTGACGTGAACTTAAGAGTCCAAGATTGCTTCAGATATCCCCATTGGGGAATTGAAACTGAGTTTTTGTGATGTCATTTGTTATAATTCAATTGCACAAAAAAACACTGGCCAGCTTTAATGTCCATTGACCTCTGGTGTCCGCACTTTATATAAATGTTCTAGACATGTGCCTATAGCCGCCTGATGTTGAGAAATAACCATTGAGCCACCGCTGACCAGTGAGTTGACCTATTTCATGCAGTAAACATCATTTATTTATTTTTTGGTCTTCAAAAACCTTTTCTGTGCCTTTTCTCTGTCAAGCCTGTGCTGTCACTAAAACACTGATGACTGTGTCCACAGCCATGCGTTGGTCTCTCAGGCCGCCATTGTGTCCCCAGAGAGCCGACATGGGCTTTTACACACAGCTACATTGACATGTTTTCCATTGCTGTCCATGTCTATAGTCTGAATTGTCATTTAAAATTCCCATGTTCAGCTTTGTATTAGTATTCTACAAAAAATAATAGTTTATTATGGTTACAATTGTTGTCTTATTTCCCACTTGACATCAATACACTATCAATAATTTGACCCTAAATATATACAATATATGTCACAGTCTTTGAATAGAGGTGCCTTTGTCTTGTCTTTTTGTCTTTTTCATTATTGATAAGCTGTTACCCTTTAATAATTTAGGTAAATTTGTACAATCCATAGCCTTTTTAGTATTTCTTGGGATTGTTGATTTCTCATTCTGCATGTAAAGTCAAATCAGGTCAATTTTTTTTGTACAGTCCAAAATCACAAATCACATATTCACTTCAATAGGCTTTACAGCCATGTCTGTATCTCCTTTTCTCCAGTCAGGTGTTCAATGATAACTTTTGCTACCTTTTCCTGTTGGGATGCTAGACAAAATAAATGACACCAAAAGTTACTTTCTGGCTTCATGTACAGAGATAAAGTAAATATAATTTTAGGGAGGTTAGTCTTGATCTTTTTTGCTATCAATATTTCATGTCATTTGCTAAATATATTAGCAACCAAACTATATATCCACAGATATGGAGGTTTATAAATCTAGGTGAAGATTCTAACCCTAAATCAGGATGCGATGGAAATTATCCGCACAAATGCTGCCTACGTTATTGTTATTTGTGCTCTTCAATTAACTTGATATTAACTTGATTCTTAGTGCTTAATGCCACCTGTTCTTAACCATGTGGCCCAATAAAACCTAAGAGTGAAATGTAGTAAAAAGCAGAAATTAAACATCCGTTCTCATCATTGCCCGGATGAAACACTAGCAGACTTCATTATGCACATTTAAATATACTATTCACATTATATCTCTGTTTTCAGGCACTTTAGAGCTACAGTATTAACACTATGTGAATGTCTATAGTACAACTGTTAAGTGTCATATTTCTATTCTCTCCGTCAGGTTCTACCAGATACGAGCAGGGTTAAAGGTTTCACCTCGAGTGCCCCACAGGTTAATAGTGACGACACAGGACAAAGCAGGTAAGGGCAAATGATATTTAAATCCTCACTACACAGAGACTCGTGGTTTTTAAATGTCAACACCATTGTCTGGGGGATAAGCTCCCAATTTGCTCTATTGGTTCTCAATAATCATAATTTTTTTTTGCACTTTAGCTGAATGATGATCCTATGCCCCCATATTTGTTTTAGGAATGTAGTTGATTTCAGACCAGGCCTTATATTCAGTTATGCGTTGATATATATTTTTATGCCTTTATTAGACAGCACATAGTTGAGATAGACAGATAAATATTCTCACTCTGCCACTCACCACCCCACAATCATAACATTTTTATGGTGTAAATAAACACAAGGAACCTCAAAAGTAGAATCTTCTATTTCACTAGAATGAGGGACTGAGCTTATGATGCACGGAAACATGTATGAGCTTGTGTTTAAAATATAAAATAATGGTCCTCATGCACTGACTGGTTAAGATATTAGTTTGATTTTAGCCCCTGTAATTTTGGATCATGTTTGAACAGGTTGGGTTTCCTTCTCAGTGTCCATGTCCAAAGAGGAATGAGTGTGAGAAAATCTCTCTTCAAACAGGGAATACTTTCATGACTATATATTCTGTGTCTGAATTACATACATTGTCTTGGACATGGTTGTCTTTTAAGTTTCTGTGAAAACAGTAATCTTTCACAGTGTCTTGTGTTGAAAGTGCATGGTCGTCTCGAGAGAGGAGCCTTATTCTCTGTCGTTTTCTGGAACAAATGAGCATAATTTCACAGTATCCTGTAACCACAGATTATGAACATTTTCTACAGTGTTCTAAAGACTTCTTTGTATCTCGGGTGTATATCTGACATCTGTGTTTTTTTTAAGGATTTTAAAGATATGACTGAAGTTTCTTCTTAAAGCAGGAATCCATTAATGTCAATGTCAAAGTAAAGCAACCATATATTTTAACATCTGCTCATTAAAATGAAGTCAATTTACCTACCATTTTAACCGTGGTTTGAAGACAATTAAAAAAGAAACAAACTATTTAAAAAAAATAGACATATTAGAAAATCTGTACCGTAAGCAAATCTATTGCTGTGTCTGCCATCGTTCTAGTTGTCAGAACTGTGTTTCATAGAATGAGAGTGGTGTATGGATATGTTATGGCCCTACCTTGTCTCAGTGATTTAGGACATTTATATGGGCTGAAGCCTGACTGAGTCACACTGCAGAAAACAGCTTGCATGTGATTTCACGTGTTTAAGATGTAAATCAAATTCCATTTCTTACAGTCAAATATTAGATGACATTTGCAGTTTGAGAAACTCTTCTGGGATTTTTGTTTTTCTCCTGGAGGAACACTTGTCTTAACACAACAGAGCATCTTATCCTTAAATGCTGTATTCCCTCACTGCAAAGAAGACTTTTAATTTGTCACCAAAAAAACATATATTTTAATATTTTTTTCTTGTAAAACTAATTTAGGTTAATGACAATATGCAACCAGTTATAATAACAGCACGAAAACAAAAACATTTCATGCTCTTTTGAAATTTTGAAATGCAACCACATACAGATAGTTTCATATCATAAATAGGATTATTCCTACGTCTTATTCTCTTTTGTATTCATAGGTTGTGGCACCATGTTTCTGCACCTTTCCAAGCATTAAAATTGGAATCCCAGGCAATGCAGGAAGCTGTTTCACTGGCAATACTGATTGGCAGTAATAACGGCTATTTTTAGCTTGTCATGACTGCTGCACCGTGTGTGTGTGTGTGTGTGTGTGTGTCAGTGTGTGCGCATAATCTGATTTAGCTGTACTTGTGAGGACCAGTTCTTGACACTGTTCCTTTGAGGACATTTTTAGATCAAGGGACATATAGGTGATCATTGTTCTCCCAGGCTCAGTATGAGGTTATATTAAGATAGAAACACAGAACCTGTGCTGTTTGGCATATGGCACCCTATGGTAGAAGTAAAATCCACCTGGCATTTTAATGTGATAGCTATAGTGAAATCAATGTGTGTGTGTGTGTGTGTGTGTGTGTGTGTGGTGACAAGGACATGGCTGATTCTGAAGGCAGTATGTCGCAGTCTGATGTGACAGTGATTCATGTCATTTTCTCCTGGAACACAGTGACAGGAATACCAGCAGGGAAGACATTTTCCTTCCCCCATTAGTTTATGGGTAAAGAAAAATCCTAAGTAGCCAAAAATATTAATAGATTTCAATGAAAAATGATGAAAATAGCAGTGCAGCAGTCTTGCTCTCAGGAGTCTATTTTTAGGATCCTAAATCCTGGAGGTTCAGTTTTCATATGTTGCCGGGTGAAGAAAGTCTTGTTGCTCTTCACATATTACATCAGTCTAGTATTGTGAGAATGCTTCAGTGCACAAAATTCAGTAGTATTTTTAGTTCATTCTCCCAATGTTGCAATACTCAATCAAAAATATATGATTTAACCCAAACTTGTAAATGTATTTATTTACAGCCAGACAATATATAGCTAGTTATTGAAGTAGTTTCATTCAATATGTATTTGTTATGTTTTTTTTCAGGGTGAGATGGGAAGACAGAATATCAATCAAATGTGTTAAGAGCACAGAGAGCCTAGACTTTGGTCCCAAATTTGTATGTATTTCTATGAGGTTTTCACGTGTAGTTCCATTATGCCATTACTGACACCGAAACCAAAACCTGTGCTCATCAACCACATCTGGCAACCTACTGTATAAGGTAAGGTTAGATAAAGCTTGTCATTATGGCTGGAGAGCTGCATAGCAAGTACAGGGTGGATGGATAGACGTAGCTTCGACATGTAACTTTACCTTAAACATCATTGTTTCATTCATATCAAAATGCAGAGGAGAGGAGGGGTGTTGGTTTGCATATTTGTACCACTTTGGATGTACAGGGACTAGCTTTTACCTCCCATCTTTCAGTCTTTATGCTGAGTTAGGGTAAACACTAAAAGAATGTAGATTGATATTGATCCTCTCCTTTCAGAAAACAAATTAGCGATTTAACTGAAATGTCAGGAAACGATTCCTTAAGATTTACGCATTGGGTGCTTAATTAGCTTTACTACTACATTTCTATACACCTCTATAAAACCCAGATCACATTCTTATATACAACCCAATAAACCATGTCACATATATTCCATAGCTCACCCAAATTTCTGCTGCCTAATGTCGAATCTGCTGACTCCAGCCCTGTATTTCACTATATATTAGCATATGTGGCAAATAAGGAGCAATGCAGCAGAGTGCGTAACTGTGAGGATCATAATTGGAAGGCTGCCGCCCCCTCCTTCCCCTTTGCAGCTCCTTCCACAAGGTCAGGCATTAAGCCCATACACTTCACCGGCTGAATCCTGTGCAAAAACGCACGAGCAACAAAGCTCTGGCCAGGGAGCGGCAATGCATTTACCGTACACCGATGCAGGAAATAATCCCTTACTGGGTCCTCTGTGGAACTGTACGCTTTACATTGCAATTGTCCGTGCCCTTCAGACAAATGAATTGTGTCTGAAGGATCATACCAAACACTCAACTGAAGCATTTAATGACTGTGATTCACATGGTGAACATCATGTCAGTATGTTAAACAGGAGAATCGGATTGTTTATGTTTTTTTTTTTTTTTTTCCTACGGCATGGACTAAGATACTTCATATCAGTATCATGAAGAGCAATTCTGCATCGAGAGGTTGGTGGGTTTTTACTGATAGGCAGTGGCGCACATACACACACACACACACACACACTTTCACACACAGCAGATGAGTGCCAGCGGCTGTGAGAAGATTATCTCCAGCACAGAATCACTGTGGCTTAAGCTTAGAGGCATTTCAGCAGGTTTTAATGTGCAGGATGGGATGTGTGCCCCGACACCTGTGAAGACTTACGTGTGCCGTAATGTAATAACTGAGAGGGTTTGACGTGTTGGTGTTAGTCTTATTCACTGTGAATATGGGAGCGAGTGCAACAATGTATTTAAATCACATGTATAATTGTGGTCAACAATTTTGTTGCTGTTGGTCGTTTTTATGACATAATAACTTAGTAATATTTCTAATGACACAATTAGAATATAAATTACTATACTAAGTACCAAGTCATTTTTTTTAAATCTAATATAATCTGCTATTAAAAAGCATCACCTGAGATAAGGGACCAATAACTAAACAGATGGTAGTCTCAAAAAGGAGATATTTACATTTCCAGTACAAATGGAACAGTGAAAGGTTGATTGACAGCTGCCTCCTGTCAGATAAAAAAAAAATCAGTACTCCCGAACGACACCGCAAGGGACTTCTGGTCTAATCACGTAGGTTCAGAGACGATAGGACAAGAGAAACAACAAAACTATGATTCTTTTTTCAGGCTTTCATCCACTTGTTTTCATTATTAATTGTAGAATTATGTATTTTACTGCCTTAAACTTGTAAAAGTTCTAGAGATGCATGGTTACTCACTTGATTGATTTGTCAATAGATAAGATTATTCAACAACTATTTTGATAACTGAATAATCATTTCAGTATGTTTAAGGATTTATATATGAAGACTTACTTTGGACAAACTGTAAATCTTCATTCATTCATAATCAGTCTGAATAATTTAAGGTTTTTAACCTTTAATTGTCCACTTTACCCTATATATTATATTATTCTACATTTCATGGACATATTAGGACAATAATTGTAGCTTGAAGGCAATGCAGAAGAGTCCCTGCGAGACACTGCTTTGTTCTAAAGGGTTACAGGAAGAACTGCTACTGAACAACATGTAAAACAATGCAGCGCAGCATGTGTCCTTGTCCTTTCCTTATCAACCATCTATCAGTGTCAAAGCAGAAATCTTATCACTTCCACTCCCTTGGTACAAAATGGAACAGATGGAAGCACCCTGGGGAGGTCAAACACACATAGAGAATCATTTATGTTAATTCCTGCGCACAATGTAGATTCCCTAATCCCCCTAACCTGTATTTCGACAATGTGAGAGACCCAAACCCAACACAAGAAAACATGTAAAACACACACACAAAAAATATCAAATTGACATTCTGACTGTGAAGTGTCAGCGCTAACACGGAACTACAACTCCCTCCATGTACGGTGCGTCCCCAAAAGGGATTACGCTGTTTCTGTCACACATCCACCAAGGCTCTGACAGCAGTCATGCTCCCACATATCTGTCATCCTGGCTGGGGCCGCTTGATGCTGCAAGTAGCACCAGTATTATCAGGAGGAGGCCTGTGGAGAGAGGGAGGCTAAGAACGAGACAGTAAAGAGCACACTCTCAGTGGGGGATTTCAAAGACCTCTCACAGCTCGCAGCTGGACAGGAGTGCCCGTCTTTGTCACTGTCGCCGAAACTGTGAAAACTCTTGTTCCTACGCAGAAAATCAGATTATCAATGCATTTCTTTTGTTTTGAGAATGTAAAACGGTGTTGGTGAAAATGTCAACAGGCAATATACTGGTTACAGAAACCCCAAAACTATCATTAGGCGTATTTTTATTCATAAAAGCAGGAATTAGTTTCTCTCAGAGTGATATTATATTACACGTATTTTGCCAGCATGTCTGGCATTTACAGTGTCTGCAGACTTTGTTAATTACAGTTGATTGCAATCAGGCTGCTTGGTGCAAATAAAGCAGATACATTTTTTAATGCTGAAACTGCAACAATTAAAAATCTAATTAAGTGAAAATTCATAATTTATTAATTACATAAAGTAGTCCTGTCCCTAGTCTTCATTTAGTGTCTTTCCTCATTTCATATAAATTATATTCATTCTTATTTATCTACCATGTAAAGTGAAACTATTTTAATCTTGTCCCCATGCATGTGTATGCCATGTAATTCAGTATCATGGCATTGTACATTTGTATCTACTATGTTATATAGCAGTCAAAGTGGAAATAGTGGTAATATTTTTGAACACATCAAAATACAGTAACATCAGTAACAATGCAGGAACATGCTTACAATAAGAGTTTATTTAATTCTTTATGTTTAGATTTTTAGTATTGCAGCATATTTTCACCACTAGTTACCTTCACTGTCTGTCAAAAGGATGTGTTGGTTATACACAGCATGGCATTTTCTAAAGGATACGGTCTCAGTGGTGTCCATGAGAAGATTGAAAGAGTTTCTCCTCACTGTAATCATTCCTGTTCATACTGGCTGTAAAAATATTCCCTTCAAATGCACTTTCAATCTAAGGGATGTCCACAGATACGTCCACTCTGTCAAAGTTTATCTGAGCTTATAGGCTTCACAGTAGTCTGATTTTAATGCCATAACACTGTGTCCTCTCAGCTTTGTGTTGGCTAAACATGAAGTGCTTTCACAGAATCATTCACACACACACACACACACACACACACACACACACACACACACACACACACACACACACACACACACACACACACACACACACACACACTGGCTTGGGGGATGTGGGCAGTACCAGTCTATCATTTAGATAAATGTCATGACGTCCTTCTCTCTCCATCACATCGGCCGATGAGGACTTATCTTGTGCGGCAGGCCACCAGTTTTTTCAACCCATAAATTCAGATTATTTATGATTTTTTTGTCACAGTCAATATTGACACCAGCATCGATATGGTTCACCAGTGCAGTCATATAACCCTCTGAGCCCTTTTGGGGTTTATTGTAATGCACATTTTGTTTGTGGCAATATCTCCTATAATGTACATGTCACTTTAATGAGCCTCCTGATGTATATATATATATATATATATATATATATATATATATATATATATATATATATATATATATATATATATATATATATATATATATTATATATATAAAAATGAAATCAACACCTTTTTAGTGTTTTGGTACCTCTTTGATACACTTCATTCCATTCTTAAATAATACAAATCCACTGTTAGTAATAGGACATCACCATATGGCAACACATCCTCATATCTTTGTGTTTCTGTTACGGCAAACAGCAAGGAGGACGAGGACCTAGATGCAGAGGGAATTAAGTAAGATCTATTGTCCAAAAACAAAGTACAACAAAAAGCACCTTACGGAAAAAAAGGCAACTTAGGTAGTAGCAACTAATTACATAAACACCCAAAAAGGGAAAAAGGTACTCACAGGTAAAAGTAGAAAATTGCTCAGAACAATTACTTGGGATGCATTGGTTAGCTTCTCTTCAGGATAGAGTCAACACTCAGGTGTGACATGGAAACTGAGGGAATACTCTGGCACTGGAGGAGTGGATTGTCTGGGCTTAGGAAGCCAACACTGATGAGCTGATCATGGACAGGCCAGCCTGGGCCCAGGCCTGGTCCCTACCCATGCAGAGGAGAGAGACAGAATAAGGACCATAACAGTTTCCCCTACTCACATGTCTTCCTGAATACATTTGAATGCAGCATTAGTCATATCACATGGATATTCACCACATCTTTTTTTAAGCATGAAACTCTCTCTTTAATGTTGTTGATCTTTGGTGAAAGTATAGTAACAAAAAGTGGGGCTTCAACATTGTGAATGGCTGATGTTTCATATTAGCTATATTTCATACTTTCACAGAACTGTGGGTTTTGCCCCCCATCACTTACATTGGAAATGCATTACGAAGGGTTTTTCTAATGGTTAGTATAAACATGAGAAATAATTCCATCAAGAAAAACATGTTCAGATGTTGATTTGAGCTCCTATTGTTGTTTTAAGACAGAATAAAAAGTTGTAAACCGGTACTTAGACAGAATTGGACAAAATTCACAAAGCTGGAAGCTGACGCAAGAGTCTAGGGACATGAAAAGTAGCTTGGATGGAACATGAAGTGCTAATACTAATGCACATTTCGAATCCCGAAACATAAGAATTCAGAAATCTTCTTTTACACATTTTCAGAGCCGAGCGTATGCAGGCTCGGATCCCTTAGAAATCCCAGTAAACATCTGAAAATGTCAAGTCACACATTCATGAGTGTCATAATACATTTTCACACCCTGTACATATTCGCAAATCTCAGCACAGACTGCACACATCAGGTGTTGCATTTGCCAAATGCATTAAACCAAAATCTGACTTGATCTCTCCGTCATGACTGAGAATCTTCGTGTTATAGCTGATCACTACTGTGCATTTTGTTATGTTCCACATCAGGAGAATGCAGCTTCAGCTCACCGGGGGTCTACGACGGCACCGTGTTCAGCCGGATCTTTCAGATCCTTTACAGAAACGAGGAGATTGTGGTGAATGACTGTATGATCTTCAAAGTCCACCTGCTATTGGATGGGGAAAGGGTGAGTCATGCTTGCTGACATTTTCGATACACGTTTGCTCAAAGTCTTCAAACACCAGTGGGTGGGAGACCCTTTTTTTTTTTTTTTGCAGACTTGGGGCAAGGCCATTACATTTTTGAAAAAGCCCTATAGGTCTATAGGCGGTTTTCGTGCAGAAGAGTTTTTGGAGCACAGGGTTGATAACATTTAGCTCTAGACAGGAATATTAAACAGCAAATAAACACTGATTGTCCATCCATCCATCCATTTTCTATCCCGCTTATTCCCTTTCGGGGTCGCAGGGGTCTGCTGGAGCCTATCCCAGCGCATTTTATGGCGAGAGGCAGGGGGATACACCCCAGATGGTCGCCAGCCAATCGTGGGGCACACACACCATTCACACACCATTCACACACACACTCACACCTATGGGCAATTTAGAGTTGCCAATTAACCTGAGCATGTTTTGTATTGTGGGAGGAAGCCGGAGTACCCGGTGAAAACCCACGCAGACACGGGGAGAACATGCAAACTCCACACAGAAAGGTCCCAGACCCAGGCCCCAAGGCGGTCTTGAACCTGCGACCTTCTTGCTGTGAGGCAACAGTGCTACCCACTGCTCCACCGTGTCGCCCTCAACACTGATTGTAATTTATTAAAAAAAAAAAAAAAAAAACGTGGCCACAGATGCCGCTCCATTGACCTTAAAGAACACCTGCTCTGGTATTATTAATAATTGTCATGTTGACATGAACATTTTCTGTGGTAAAATATGCAGATGAGAACTTTGGAGAACAAGCCAGAATAGGTATATAACTTCTGTACTACAGTACTGCAATTTGATTTTTGAAAATGATGTTACATAGTAATCACACTGGTTTAATAGAAGAATTAGTAGATTTTTGCTAGGCAAGAAAGTCAGGAAAGTAGCCTATTAATGAATTATTAATGTCCCAAACTACAACCTGGTCTCAAATACAATCTGTAAAATGATTAAAGCAAATAAACACATTGACTTTTATTTGGTCTTTTGTGGTAGTTCAGATACTGATGGAGGACTGATGTGTTGCTTTAGCTGCAGCATCTACAAAAAAATGTTCAACCCTGTGCCCCCTACAGATCTCATCACTGCATATCCTGGGAATTATTGAATATTATGTTTCATAAGCACAACATCTGTAACAAATATGGACATAAGACAATTAAACAGCTTTTGTAGCCAGTATTTACTTTCCTGGTAATGAGTCCAGTCTTTAAAGGGACTCTTGAAAGCAAGAAATCTAAGCAATGGACAGTAAAGTCAATAACAATGATTTAACCCACCAATAAAATTGGTATCTGGCATATCCAAACAACATTTTTCTTATTATTGGCTGTTTTTTTTTTATTGCATATTGATGGTTTTTAAAAAGCAATGATCTGACTGGATAGATTTGAATGCCGAAATGTCCAAGAATCTTATAAATAATATAAATAAATATAAATAAATATTTTAGTGTGAACAGTTAAAAACACAATGAGGATGACAGAGGTCAACGAGTTGCCTGTTGGAATTAGTGTGCTTTCATTGTCAGACATATGTAACTCTCCTGTGCCCCAGACTGCCCGTGTTTAGTTCTAATGATCAGGTGTACAAACCTACGAGACAGTTATTGATGTACTTGTCCTTTACGGTTTCACCATGGGCACGACCCCCGAAAATTCACTCCGCCTCCTCGTTGTTGTCGGGAGGCACCGGAGCTCAAATAGATCAACGGTGACAGCCACGAGACAGGCCCGAGGCTAAGATGGTCCGACTCGAAGCTAATCATCCATGTGGTAGCCATAGCTCACATATTGACCATCACCCTGCACCATCGCTCAAGCTGCTCCATGGCCTGATGCCTGAATCTCCGTGGAGGATTTGGACTCGCTCAGTAAAGAGTGTTGTGTCTCTCTTGAAGCCCTCACACGCCTAATTTTAGAAGATTTCATTAAACAAAGGCGTTCGCGTGGAGGTGTCGAGACAGAGGAGCTTAAAGCGTATCAGAATTCAGCTGTAAGCTCTCCCGGAGGCTCCCCCACTCATTAACCTAGTGGAGGTTATCTGCTGTTCACAGCTACAGATAGCGCGGACAGAAATAGCCCCTCAATTCCCCCGTGCACAGACGTATGTATGCTATTCAATCACTGCATCGATACTGGACAGACCTGCTGTGATTTGTGTGTGTTCGTGTTAGACGGATGTGGGAATAAGAGGGGAAGGGCTGTGGCTAAGCTTTTATTTAGAATTAGCACCACTGCTCCTCGATCTTCAAAAGACTACATTACAAGTGCTCGCGGCTCCGCCTTTGGTGCTGTTTATTTCCATAAACCACCGTATTCTACCACCCTTTGAACATGAGAGTAATTCAGTTCTGTTCGACCGACATTAGATGAAAAGAAATACAGAACTTGAGTTAGTGTAGAGCACAGAGGACATTAAAAAGAACTGTGATGGATCTAATTCAGTCATTGCAGACAAGGTTTGGTCACATTTAGTTTGCATGCCAAATAGCGGCATTTATCTACACCCTGCTGTATCTAATCTAACTATGAATGTCCCCCTTGATTCAACTTGATGCTTTACATACGGATCAGTGACATATCAAAGGAAAAAAAACATGAATAAATAAGTGGAGAAAAAAAAAATTAAACGCTTTAATACACAACTCGAGGGCTCACTGAATAAAAATGATGTGAATCACATGCCGTGGCCAGCTACATATGTAAACCCAGCAAAGGAGAGAATCATGAGAGATGTTTCTGACTTATCAAATTGATAAACTAATGACTGATAAATGATAATGATTGATAAACTAATGAAAGAAAATAGATAAATCAAGTGAAAATGGGCATAGTGAATGAGCACATGTTTGGTAGTTATGTGTCTTATTTAAATTGGTCAGTTTAAATGTCTATGAAGTAGCACTAAAATTAAGTTTTATTTTTTTCACTTACTTCTCCCCAAACTAGAATTATTGTTGCAACATGGTTAATGGCACCCATTCAACACCATTACTATATATATATATATATATATATATATATATATATATATATATATATATATATATATTTATATATATATTTATATATATATATATATACGGTGCAGGAGAAAAATGAAAAATTAATCTAATAAAAAAAAAATCTTATATAGTAGATATACTGGTGCAAACTTTAATATGCACTGATAAAGTGTTCCAATAAGGAGAAGCTTCATTCTGCTAATTTCCAAAACCCCCTGATATGCCGGAAGCATGGAGTTTTATGCATATATAGCATGAGAAATCCTGAGCTATGATTTTAGTTTTTTCTTTTAGATTTGAACTTTTTTGAGTGATTTTTAATTGCGTCCTTTATAATCTTCTTTTTGAACATTTTAGACAATTTCTTCTGTATAATCAGTGTGAATTCTAGGATTATATGGACAAACAATTGATTTTTTAGCTCTCACCTTATTAATAATTGTACTTTGCATTGCAGATTACAAAGCTTTTTTATTACTTTTTTCTGATTTGGGTTAGTTTGGTCTTGTTTTAAGTTTGAATAAAGTATTTTTTGTATTGTAAACAATGGTAGTTCTTTTTTCTATATTCTAACCATATTTACTTTGTAACAGCAACATAAATTTGATTCTGACACTTATGTAGTAACCTCACATGTTGTAGTTTTCTTGTTATAACGTGTTTAAGTTCAATACCTTTTGTTGTTCATGGTTGTGGAGATATTCCATATTTATTATCATTTATAGCAGGAAACCTAAAAAATAATCCTGGGGTGTAAGAGGTTAAATCCAAATGACTCAAAACTTCCAAAAACAATACTTAACAGTCCATTTCTAAAGGTAAATACCAAGAGAGTCTGACATCGAGAGAAACTAAGGGAGATTTGAATAATGGGAAAAGTTCTTTTGGATGATTTTTCACATTTCCTCTTCTGTGATGCCTGACAGCTGGTTGTGAGAGTGTTTTTGTTACTTTCAACCTCCTTATTGAGAGTGATGTGCGCTTGTGGCGTTTTAGTTTGGGTTTCGTTGTCTGCCCTGTCTCTTTCTCTCGCTCTCTCTGCCCACCTCCTCACCCTCAGTCTGCCAGTCAGCATCCTTGTATTTATTTAGACGTGTTCGCCTGCCCGCCAACTCGCCTTACACCTGTTCTCCCGGTTTCCTGGATTAGCCGTCGGCCTGCTCGCCAAGCAGCTCCGTCTGCCAGAACGCCTCCTGGACATCTCCCCTCCGCCTCAGCCAAAACACCAACCGCCCACCATCGCTCCAACCCTGCCTGCTGTAACAATGAAAGACATGTTAACATGTTAATTCATCGCACCCGCGTGTCTGGTGTCTGCGTTGGGTTCAGCCTGGATACGCCATAAATATATTGGAATGTCAATGTGGAAATTTGTACAAATGGGCTCAAATTGGTCAAATTAATTGGCACTATGATTTAAAACAATCACAAAACAGTCTTATCAGGTTTTTTGCTTTAATTTTCCCATATTGGAAAGAGATTGCAAAAGAGATGAATGAATAAAACTGGAATATAAGCTCTAAAATACAACGCTATGACTGGTGTGGAATTTAAATAAAATTGTATGCAGTGTCTCACCTTTTTATAGCTTAAGACTACAGTATGAACAATTGGGACACACTGAAACACATACTAGAAGTGACTCTGCATCCCAGTGGGTAATGCCCCCTATCATAGTTTACGTCCAGTGCAAACACACTGTGGCACAGGGGCTGGGGTGGAGCGTGAGTGTGCAGTGTAACAGAGATTGTTTTTTTTTTTTTTAACAAAGAAAGATCTCTTTTAGAAATAATGTATGTGATTTAAACAAAAAAATGTCAACAATGGATGTAAAAGAAAAATGCTTTGCTTTAAAAAAATGTAAAGCAAAATAAAAAAATATACATATATATATTTTTGTTTTTGTCAGAATCAACCAATATGTTCTTGCCAATATGTTCGTGCTACAGTGTTATAAGATGTAAATTATCTGTACAGTTATTGTGTAGCCCATGCCAACAAGAATCATTTTTTGTCTTGAATATCAACAAGTAGAAACAGCAAATACCAGTTGTTCTGGAGGCCTGTGATGGCCCTTTCCTGAAAACTTGTGTTTGTTTGACTCCCACCTGTATGTTTTTATGATTCTTCAAAATGTTTTGTCCCTCGTTAAAAATGTACATTTCTGGAACAAAGCCCCTTTTCCTTCATTCTATCTAACCTCTGCATGCCACCTTTTTTCTAATAATATTTATGCATACACTCGTTTTTTACAGGTGGAGGAAGCCTTGAGTGAGGTGGACTTCCAGCTGAAGCTTGACCTTCATTTCACTGACAATGAGCAACAGTAGGTTTTTAAACATGTGTGTGTGTGTGTATGTGTATGTGTATGTGTGTGTGTGTGTGTGTGTGTGTGTGTGTGTGTGTGTTAAAAGGGGCAATAGTTTTTCACCCTGTGCAGAGTGAGAATGCAAACTAGGCATTCGGCCTGCGGCCATCGCTTAAAGCACTGGAGGGCAACTTTTAGCAATGCATGCTGTGATTTGTTTGTTTGTTTGTTTGGTGCAAATGTGATTATAAATGTGCAGGTTGCATTAGCGCATGTAGCAACACACAGACAGTTTCACACTAACAGCTGTGCATTAGTGACGTGGAAGTGTCTGTATTAATACCTTTGCCATTTTTGTCATACCTGTGTGATGATAGTGCTTGTCAACCCTACAGAGAACCTTAAAGCTCCATGGTTGTTTTTACCAAGAGTAACAGGTGCAGACACTTTTTCTATTAAAACAAGTAGTTTGGAATACACTCCCAGCCTAAATGCTATTTTTTTAATCCTATACATTGTCAGCTGAATCTGTTTGGAACTATTATTTGTTGCTTGTCTGATGTAAGTCTCTCTTCTTTCATCCCTCAGGTTGGCAGAGATAGCCACTGTCCCATTAATCAGCAGCCGGACGCTCAGCCTCCACTTTCACCCGCGGAGAGGCCTCCACCACCATGTCCCTGTCATGTTCGACTACTTCCACCTGTCCGTCATCTCTGTGTCCATACACGCCTCACTGGTTGCCTTACATCAGCCGCTAATCAGGTAGCTGTCACAGGTTTTCGAAAATTACATAAAGAACCCTTTGGTTATTATCTGATGCCACGGAGCCTAAATGACCACAACTCCCAAGTGCTTGTGCTTCCATAGGAAAAGTCCAATGGAGGGTTCAATGAGGGTATATGGAGTGTATTTTTCACCTTAAGTTAATCTAAAGAACTTGTTGTTTGGACTAATAGTGCAAATTTGGATATAATAAGTAACCTACAATCAAGATAGTGTAGGAGAAAAAAGACACACAGATACCATGAAGAATGTTTGGACAGAGACTTGTATGTTGTACTTTCTTGAAACTGTCGCAAGGTGACTTTTTTAGCAAAACAGGAGCTAAAGGTGAGTTGACTTGACTAAACAAAGATTGTTTTGCCCAGTTGTACACACTCCATGTGTGAATGAGTGGACTTAGGAACAGTATATATAGGAAAACATTTGGAATGAATAGAGGGCGGTCTCATATTGGCACAGATTGGCAGATTTTATCAGGGAGTAAGAATGTTACCTCCGTTTTTTAAAAAATGATTTAAATTAAAACTCCAAATTGACAGCCATGATGATAATATGGTGAACAGGATATTAATTCTTGCATTAATTTTGTGCAATGTATTCATGCTGTCATTAGAGACAACCTTGACAGAATGAAACTAAACGCTGACAGATCCTCTCCTGCAGACAGTGCATCGGTTAGCTACTAAATGGGTTCTCAATCACTTATCTGATGAATTCAGATGTCGATATCATAAAGTCGGTGTGTAGCCTTGCATTATACAGATTACTGCAGCACTTTGATTAGAACAGTAGCAGCTCTCAGTTGTTCTGTCCTCCTTTACACACTCGTGATGTGTCCCCCCCTGCATGTGTCCTCCCTGTTCTCTCTCTGCAGCTTTGCACGTACAGGGAAGGGCTCCTGGCTGGGAAAGGGCTCGCCAGAGAGCACGAGCGACCCGTCCGCCATGTCCGTGGAGAACCTGGTGTTCGGAGCTGGCTACTGCAAGCCTGTCACATCTGAGGTATGTTGACCTTTCGCGGAACAGAAACACGTTTTCCTTACAAAGATGATGGGCTCTCAAAAAAAAAAAAAAAATGCCGCCGTTTAGCCGGCTGTTCTCTTTTTTTCACGACACGCCAAACGAAATGCCACACGAGGACGCAGGCGTGATCTCAGTTAAGGGGGCCGGTCGGATTCAGCTCAAGAGTTGAGAGACGGTTCTGATTTGGATTGCAGATCCCGGACCTGCCCGCATCTCATCTTGAGAATCTTGTCATTTTGTCAGGGCTCCGTGGAAGGCTCAAAGACCAGAAGCCGCCGAGCGAGCTAATACGGGGCTGCACTGCGGCTTTTCATAATATCTGATTAACCCACCTGCCCAGGCATGCAGGCTCCAAGCTTAGCATCTGGAAATGATACCAGCTCTCCCTGGAAATGACGGCGGAGGCCCGCCGCCATCCCTCTCAATGTGTCTGTGCTCATTAACAGACCAGTTAAGCTGCACAAGGAGAGATCTAATAATCCAATCATTGTAATTGTAATGATTAATCCTGAATATATTGTACTTTACAAGAGCTCAATTACGTTACTAGTGCTTTGTGACCTTAACATATATTTCTTCCAGATTCCTCAGCTGCTACCAAAATCAGGTTGGCAATCAGCTGTGTGCTGCTTAATATATCGGTGTGTAGTGATTTGCTCACCTGGTGTTAACCAGGTTTCTGGCTTCTAATTTTTTTCATTTTTTTTAAAATAAAGTTGGGGAGTTAAAAGTCCATGCTTTTTTTTTAGACAATCTTGACCTTATTTTATTTTATATATATATATATTTACTATAGTTAGCTCCTCCATGTGCTGATTTTGTGAAAATCATCACAAAACAAAGCAAAAGTTACTTTAACCTTCAGCCAACTGCTGTGTTTGAGGCCAGTGTGACCATATTTAAAATCTTGAGCATTGACACAGCTACACATTTTTTTCTCTTCCGGTCTCATGAATGAAATTGATGGTGGGACAGTTACCCGTTTGTCCCACACTAACAGGACTTACCATCTCGTATCTTTAGTTTCATCATGAGTCTGCCGCTTTTCTCTATCTAATTGCTGTAAGCTGTGAAGCTGTTGGTTCAATTTGTTTTCATCCCTCTAACGCATGGATCTCTGGGGTCCGTGTGGACGTCACATCTGACACTGTAAATCTTAACGAGGGCCCACTCCTCTCGCCCAGCCCCCCCGCCACCTCCTCTGGGTTTTTACTCTCACCCCTAGCTGGGCGCTTTAATAAGCTCAGTGTTTAGCCAGGCGGGGGGGTTTCGTTTGATCACAGTAATGAGTTCTGCTCACAACCGCCACGTACCTCATAGCTGCAGGTGAAATCTGCTCAGAACGCCACCTCCTGCCTCACCTTTATTTATTGAGTTTTTTACATTTCTTTTTTCACCTGTGGCTACACTAACTTTTCAGAACTTTCTCTTTAACACCACAACGTTTTTCTCAAAGTGTAATAAGTGTTGTGCTGATATTTCTTGGCTGAGACTAAATTCACATGCCAGTTACAGCTGGTATCAGCTGTTCAAAAAAGGAAGGGGGAAAAAACAATTCCTTGGGTGGAAAATGATGCCGTTGGAGGTAAGACGCAGCGGCGTCTTTGATGTTTTCAGTAGGCGTGATACACGATTGTGAAAATAATAATTGAAAATGCACGTCAAAAACGTTTTCCTCTGAACATCTTGTCCAGGATATGAAACGGCTTTGACAGCAGCAGCACCACACACTGATGATGATGCATCTACAGCAGCAAACAAACACACAATATCTTGTTTTTGGTTCAATTATTCCAATATTGAGTAGTATTACATCATTCCATTGGCACATAATTTATCTTATTTCAATTTTTGTTTTTTGTTTTTTTTCCTGATTTTAGTCAATTTTGTCCTGTTTTTCTTAAAAAAAAAAGACTACTAATGCCTTTAAAAAATCGAATTGATTCATCCATCCATCCATCCATCCATTGTCTATCCCGCTTATTCCCTTTCGGGGTCGCAGGGGTCTGCTGGAGCCTATCCCAGCGCGTTAAGGCGAGAGGCAGGGATACACCCCAGATGGTCGCCAGCCAATCGTGGGGCACACACACCATTCACACACCATTCACTCTCACACTCACACCTATGGGCAATTTAGAGTTTACCAATTAACCTGAGCATGTTTTTTGTATTGTGGGAGGAAACCGGAGTACCCGGGGAAAACCCACGCAGACACGGGGAGAACATGCAAACTCCACACAGAAAGGCCCCAGACCCAGGCCCAAGGCGGGTCTTGAACCTGCGACCTTCTTGCTGTGAGGCAACAGTGCTACCCACCGCACCACCGTGTCGCCCTCGAATTGATTCAAATCAAGATAAAAAAGCAAAAAACTAAATTAGCTAAATTATCTGCCAGTGAAATAACACAATTATACTCAATATTGAACTAATTGTACCAAAATCTTAATGTTTTAGTTGTTGTGGTGTGTGGCATGCACATCCTCAACACTGTCAGCGCAGACAGAAACTATGGTTTTAGGATAATGACTAGTTTGTACCGAAAAAGAAAAATAGCTATTTTTCTTTTCCTTTTACTCACAGGCTGATCCTGGCAGGCCTCTATAAAAGTAAAGAGAATTATGAAAGTAAACAGGCAGATGTTCCTTCCTGGTTTGGGTATACTGCGCCGCTGCAATTACAGAGCGCACACAGGTGTGATGATAGGGCCGGAGCCTAACTCGCCAGGGGCAAATTACAGAACATCCCCAGATACACGGGCATTACACCTTTTCAAAGCCCCGAGTCTCAGCGGTGCTGCCAAATAAAAAAAAGAAAAAAAAAGAAAGCAGCCACGGGAGGAGCCTGGCCGCTTCGCCGTCTGAGGTCAGAGAACCGGTGAACGGGAGCGGCTCGGTCACATTCAAGGCTTTGGAGGGGGGGGGGTTATGACGGCTGGCGTTATTTGTTGTTTGCGGAAGGCCATTATCTCCTCAGACAGATGAGACACATCAGCTTCTGTGGCGATTTGTAGCCCGGAGACTTGTGTTGCATTCCAACACACACACTAACACACACACACACACACTGTAGATTGCAGTCATTGTAATACAGCCCACATTTACTGTATTGTTAGAGAGCCATCTACTGGAAATATGGCCTGCACTGCAGCTCATATGCAGTTTTTAGTACAACCCACTCAAAGAGCAGAGGACTTAATTTGCTCTGCATCACATGCGTCAAAGTCACGCTGCGCCTGGATTGCACCTCAGACATCATTTTGAAAAATGCGTGTGTAGTGCCGGATTTTAGCCAATTTATGATGGCCTTACCAACGCTTTGTCTACCCCTCGCTCATCAAGCCCTCATGCGAATGTCCATGCCTTTGATTTCTAGTCCCCCCCCCCTCATCCTTGTGGATGTTTAAAGGTCATAACAGGGATGCGTTACATCCTCCTGCGCCGCACACGCTTATTGATCTGCTTTTTTACGGCACCGCAAGCTGTGTTTAGGAGCCATTTATCGTCCTGCGTCTTTTTTTTGATCTCCCGAGTAATTATCTTGCCAATGTAGAAACAAGCTTCTTTTTTTTTCTTGCTTTTAATCACAAGGGCAGCGACGAGCCTGTTGCTGCCGAGGCTGTAAAGTTCAAGTAAATGCCCATTATTGAGGAGGGCCGTTTTTCCGAGCGGTGGCTGCTGACCTACATAGCCTCTGACATTTCCTCCGTGGCGCTCTCTCTCTCTCCGCAGGGAAGCTTTTATCTGCCCAGTGAAAACTGCCTGCAGAGAGCTCACACGTGGCACCGGAGGCTCTGTCGCCTCCTGTTGGTGGCGAGCCGGGGCCTGCACGCCTACCACGCCGCTCTGACGAAGGAGATCCCACAGCTCCAGCAGACGACGCTGGATCCAGGTGACTCCCCGCTGCGTTGCGCATTAGTGGAAAACAAAAGTGTTTCTAATCTTATAATCCTCCTTGTGCAAGCGTACTTGTGGAGCAATTCGCAGCACAATTAAGACTTGGTGTCCCCCAGCAAATCATTTCATTTTGTTGTTCTTTTTCTTCATTCACCTTTTCATAGCTTAAGTGTTTCTCCCCAAAGAGCCTCATATTAATGATTTTTTTGTTTGTTTTTCGTTTAAATCAGGTTCAGTTTTAATTAGTATTTAAAAAGCCTCTTAATAGAGAACATGTTTTAACTTCCAGAAATGTGTAGTAATCCTGTCCTCTCGGTTAATACAGTGCATTGAAGCCTTTGCACTAAGCTCCTGCAAATAACTTTGCCGTCCACAGAAGCGCTGCCGGTAGAAGAAACTCTAAATCAGCTCACAATAGAGTTGCAGGTATGTTTATATTCACAGAAGTGCACATTCATTCACTCATTACAGAGTTCAATGGCAGTTAAAGAATAGACTAGACCCATTTTTCTTTAGACTCTCTGTTTTCATTTGCCATTTTAATGGTGACATTTACGGTAGTATTGTTTATTCATTCATCGATTTAATGGTTAGCTACTACTCTTCACAGCAACCTATGTTAATGATATACTTCAAACAGTAAATACTGACTGCTGTTAGCTTTTGTTATTTCCTTTTTTGTTTCCTTTTTACTACAACACATTTGCTTGGACAAGACTAATGTTCAAGTGGGCGATTGCAATTAATATTTGCTTTTCTTTAAATGCCTTACATGTCATGATGTAGATCACTGATGCTTTTAATTCCAATTACCAATATTAGGCATGGACTGATATGGATATGGATGCACTGATATGGCATTAGCTGATTGATTTACAGGTTTAACATGAGTTTGCTACAACTACCAGTCATGCAATGCAGGCAGACTCCTAACAGACAGAGCGGATATGTACAAATGAGTCAGCACTGGAAGGGATTCTAAATAAAAGGTATTTCGGGATGTCGTAGTTGGATAATATAGCGGTACATTTTTTTTTTATTTATATCCCCGGCCCCGTCAGCTGCAGGAAGGCCATGAGAAGGTGGCGGAGCAGATCAGCAGGGACGTGAGCCAGCTCTGCACCCAGCTGGCTGCTCTGTGGAACCGCTTCCTGGAGGCGGCGTTGCTCAACCCCCACGTCCTCTCCTATCTGGCCCAGGAGCATCACACGCTCAGGGTGAGAGTCGCGCCCCATCCGTGGCAGCGTCATACGACACGCACAAAGTCCTCGTTGGTCCTCTTATTTTTCTCATATTTTTATAACTCAAATATGTCCTCAGCCACACAACATGATTGTTGCAACATGATGAAACAACCCCATACACTAGGATGATTTACGATGTGTAAAACTGTAAGATAATAATTTATATCCTAATTGCCTTCATAATCCTTGGTAATTTAGTATAATACCAAAAAAAAAAAGTGCAAAGAAAAATATATATAAAAAACAGATATAAAATAGTGTTGAAGATAATATCAGTGTGTTGATAATAGCAGTGTGTTTAGGATTAAGGTTCAGGAATTGGTTTGGCCACTCCAGAACTTTCTTTTTGTTGGTCTGCAACCAAGATGCTGCTGGTTTACTGATGTGTCTGATGGGTCATTTTGAGGGCATTTCCTCTTCAGCATAAGGCAATATGTGTATCATGTGTTTTGATACAGGCAAACTAATCCATGAACCCTGGTTTGTGATAAATAGGCCTGACACCACAGTAAGAGAATCATCCCCATATTATGATGCATGCACCACCAGGCTTCACTGTGGGAGCTGTGGCTTATTTCAGTGTTTGGTGTCGTTTGACACAAACTGCCTGCAGCCCTTGGACCCAAAAACAATAATTTTACTTCCATCGGTCCACAAAATGTTTCTCCATTTCTTTTCAGGCCAGTTGATGTGTTCTTTGGCAACTTGTATCCTCTTCAGAATAAAGAGAAAGGGATCCAGGATCAGTTTGCCTTTATCAAAATACTTGAAAAGGGTCGGGTTGCCTTATGCTGAAATGCATGATCAATATTTGTCTTCCTTTTAATAGAAATATCCTATTGTTATTTTTGTCTATGCATACTCATAATGGGAAATTGTCAGTAAAACAAATTCTTAGTAGTACTTTTACACCGAAATACAAAAATACTAGCTATATCCCAAAGGCAAGTTGTGCTAAATTGCAGAAAATGTAAGAGATAGGGTTATCTGGTGCACACTAAATTGATCTCTCTGGGCAGAACAGAAGGACCTTACTCTATCACGCTGGACTAGGAGAAAGTTATATGCCTAAATTGATCAAACTCTTCTGAGAGCGATCTGTTAGCTTTGAGTGTTACCGAGGGAAATAGAGAAATGATTAGGACCCCATTGTAGACCTCAGCTGCTAAAATCCAGCTGAGCAGGCTAACACAATTTCCAATGCAATTTCTATCTAATCACTGGGCTGTTTAATATGAGTATGAAATCACTCTCAATGCGCTTCACAGTGGAGTAGCTATCAAGGCTCTCTTATGTGACACAGTTTCATCCCAGTTGCCTGAAAGTAATGAACATGTTTGCTTTGGTATTAGATTACCTCGGGGGGGGGGCACTCTCATGCCTCCACCCACGAGCGGAGTTAGGATTTCAATTAACAGGTATTCTGTAATTATTGTGGGGTGAAAATACACCAGAAACCGTGTTCCTGGTGACTTGCCTGTCACAGTGGCTGGGTTTCGAGGATGACACATTTCTAATTGGAGCTGGAGAAGGACAAAGCTTTTGGATCGAGCTTGATGTAAAATCTATTTTCTTTGTGCGGAGTTGGATTGTTTGAGAATGACTGCTTTCATCATCTTGTGTTGTACTGCCGTTAAAGATTGTATTGAGGCTCGGCCAAGGTGAAAATTGCTTTGTCGTTTTCTGGAAACACCAGGTCAGGAGGTTTTCAGAAGCATACTTCTTCACCGAGCACCCCAAAGAGACATCGCTGACTTTTCAAGAGGAACTGTGAGTATCAACAATCAATCAGAAAAAAAGAATAAGTATTTCAATGAATAAAGAGACATGTGTTATTCATGATACTATTTTATCTTGTAAAAGAATCAACAGACATGGCCAGATAGCTGCAGAAGTCCGTAGTTCAGAATACCTGACCAAGATGCCTCCTTTACCTGTTGAGTGCCTGGACATAGATGGAGACTGGAACAGTCTGCCGATCATCTTTGAGGACAGATATGTGGAGTCCCCTCAAACAGGTAGCGAAATTATGGATCTTTAATACCTACGAGTTACCATTTGTTATGTTTCAGATTGTAACGTCCTTGTCTTTCCAGAGTGGGTATCACACATGTCAATCCTGACGGCTGCCAAGGAGAAGACCAACACGGATCCTGAAGTCATTTTTGAAAGCGCCCGGGGAACCAAATCACTAGCAATACTCCAGGATCCCTCGGACAGTGACGATTGCATGGACCTGCCCACATACGTGTCACTCATGGCAGCGCAGAGTAAGACCAGCCCCAACATCAGAAGTACCCAGAACCTCATTTCAACTGAGCAAAGAACCAAACCCTCTCCAGTAGTTGAAGAAGATTTGGAGAAGCCAAAGGAACCAGAAGCCCAAGTTGATGAAAGCGGTAGTCCAGGGCTACAGTACAATGCAGAAAAACCTGATGTTAACCCTCACAGAGGAGAAGCAGTCCTGGTGCTCTCCTCAAACCACAACCTTGACTCTGATGACAGCAGTAATGAGTGTCCTGTTCCTCGCGTAACGGAAGATACAGTCCGACTTTGTGATGCCAAAAACGACAACGATGTCAAAGAGAACGAGAACAACGAGGAAGAGTCAGACATCGCCATGCCACTAAATCACTCAATAGATGATGAGAGTGAGGACGTTCCTCTCAACAGCCTAACGCCTGCCTACGGCCATCCGGTTCTACATTCCTTTCCCGGGGATCTCAGAAAAGAGGTCACTCACCGAGGAGGCCTGATTGGCTCCAAGATCATGAAGCGCTCCTCCTCAGTTATTTCTGACTCAGGTATTGAGAGTGAGCCCAGCTCGGTGGTGTGGCCCGTAGAGGTTGCGTTGCGGGGCCGACGCCCTCTAGACTTCTCCAGCGAACGGGAGATCGCGCAGCAAGTAGTGCGTCGGCACCCGGTCCACCGCAGCTCCCTGGAAGGCCTGCAGATGGAGAGCAACGGCAGCCTCCCGAGTGGAGGGATACAGGCCTCGCTGACCTCTATCAGCTCTCTGCCCTACGAGGAGGACCAGCAGCAGAGGCAGCTCAGCAAGCTGACCAAGTCGGTCTCTGCACCACAGATAAGTAGCCCAGAAGACACTGATGAGGACCATGTGCTCCTCAACCAGGAAGTCAATACCAAAAGCTTAGTGGGACACAAGGAGTCATGTAGAATAAACTGCTCTTCTTTGAAAAGCAGCCTAGAATCAGAGCAATCCGAATCATCCCTATTAGACGTGAGTTCAATGACAAATCTTGGCAATAGTTTCAAGGAAAGTACCGGCTCTGAAAATTCCAACCCTCTGCAGTACCTGTCAGAGACATACGGCATCAAGTCAATGTTGGGTAACGCGTCTGAAGTGTTGCTTTTACAAGAGTCTGCAGAGGGCCCTCATGTGAAGGAAAGCACTGTTATTAGCTGCCAGGGGGAGAATATCAACCATCAAACACACATCAGTGGCGCAAGTGCCTCGGTGGAGGATGTGCATCTCATGGAATCAGGAGCAGTGCCCGGCAGCTATGGAAACAAACCATGTGTGCATAAAAGCGCAGCGGATCAGGAGAGTGTTAACAATGGAGATGAGAGTTTCCATCAGACTGAGCAGCTTGGCATTGAGGACCAGGAGAGTTTGGAGCTCTCCAGAACTCTAAAGCCTGACACTTCAGGACAGTCTGGCGACTCCCCCGGCAGTACCCCCACCACCACTGCACGGAGGCCGAGTGACCTCATAGGGCTGACAGTCAATAACGTTGCATCACCCGTTGACCTCAACGGGATTTCAGTCGGCGAGAAAGAGCCGTTAGACTTCCAGACGAAGTCCTCCAAGATCCCCAACTCGGGCTTGGCCTTTGTGAACAAGAAGATGGTGGAGGTGGTGAACATGTCAGTGTCGTGTGCCCCGACCTGTCTGCCGTTCTCTTCCGCTCTTAGAGACTCCCCATCCATCAGCGGGATGTCCGCTCGCCAGGCTACCTCACCGATTACCCATCAGCCCCTGGGCTCTTTCGGTATCATCTCCTCATCTTCACTCAACCCGCTGAGCATGGATGACGAAACCAATGAACGAATGCTGAAGTGAGTTTGTGTTTTCTGCTCCACTTGGTGTCAGTAAAATGACGAGTGCTCTTTCAACTCTAAAATCCAAATTTAAAGTAACACAGCATTGTTTTCCAGCTAAAGCATACAAATCTGCTTTGTTAAATGACTTTGTGCATTGTCTTTAAGATTCTCCCCAATGCCTTTGCATGTACCAGCCAAAATGTCATTTCTGTCTAATATGATAGATGTTTGCATTTAGCCAACCAAATCATTTATTTTTCAAATATTATTGCATTAAGCGGTTTTACCAAATCTGTCATCGGTGACACAGATAAAGCAACATGTCACGCAACATGACTGGAGCCACAGGGACACATGCCTTTTACAACCAGAAAATGCTGTCTATTACAATATCCCCTCAAGAGTTTTCGATGGGGGCCCAAAAGTCTTTTTACTCTATCACTTACATTTTAAGTGCGCAATGCGAAAAAGGGATCTTCCAGTTGTCAGTATTAAGAGGGGAAATAATTACATCAAGAACTAAATATATAAAAGTGTCTATTTAGACATCTAAATGTTTAAAATTGTGAACTGATCCTTTAACAAGTTTCCAGCCCAAGTTTGTTTCTGTTGCCGCAGTGCCCTTGTCAGCTCAGCTGTCATTTAAATACCTGCACCAGCCGCCCCCTCAGAGAAGGCTACGGGAGCATATCTGATGTATCTACAAGGACTTCTTTTGGCAATTTAAACAAAAATCCATCAACGTTTCAAGATTTGTGACTGCAAAAAGAAATGGCTTTTCATTTGGACTGTATGCATTCGAGCATGTTTAAATGTGTTAATGATTTATGTCCAGGCAGCTGAGAAGAATATATTTCCGACTCGGGTGAGATAATTTTTCAGAAAATGCAGGCCCTCTTCCAGGCAAAACTTTGCTGGAGTGAGATTATAATCCACACCTAACTACAGGATACAAGGCCAAAAAACAGGTTTTATGGGTATGCAGAGACTGCAGTTGACATCTGGCGCAGTAGCTGGCAGTTACTCATGGCTGGGAAGCCTACTTGTAGCGTAACAAACTGATGTGAGGGCAAATTTGAAGCCAGGAAAAATCAAGATGAGGTGAGGTGCCCCCTGAGTGTATTAAATCACATCAAAGGGTGCAGACAAATCCATCATGATTAGCCCAAAGTACAGAAACTGGAAGTGGATTTGTTTAGATTCCTCCACAGCTGAAATCTGTAACTTGGCAGAGTGACAGTGTAAGAAAACTTAAGAGGACTTAACATGTAAGTCTGTGGGACATTAGTTTATGAGCCTTGGTTTCCTTGGAAGTGGGCAGTGTGAAGTGAAATTAATCAAATACAAAAAAATGCAAGGCAGGTTTTCCACTGTGGACCAAAGGGAGATACAACTTTGGGAGCTGCACATGCTCCACTATACAAAGTTTTATTTTTCAATTAAAGCTCAGATCAGCATTTTATCTGTGAGCGTTTGTGCGTGTGTGGCTCTACATTTGCTTGTCTGTGCACATTACAGGAAACTTACTCCCTTACATGCTGCCAGCACACTAAATATAATCCCTCTGAATGTCATTCCGCCTTTTTTTTTCCTCCAGTTTCTACAAAGCCAAAGAGGAGCTGTTCAAAGAGTTGAGCTTTCAGGCCAGCTTGTACAGCGACCTTCCTCTGCTGGCATCAGATCTGCCGTACTTCCCCCCCGAGGAGGACGACGAGGAGTTTGATGACGGCATTCACCTTGTGGTGTGTGTCCACGGGCTCGATGGTGAGTCTTGCATACAGCTGAATGTCTTGCTTTCGCAACAATCGGATTCCACTTAAGGTATTAAACTGACATATCTGTAGCGTCCTTTTTTTCTCTCTCAGATTGCATTAATATCACTTTGCACCGAGGAGTCTGTGAATTCTAATTTCTTAACACATATTTGAGGTGTCTTTTAAATGATTAATGGCCCCTCTGACTAAGAGCTGAGCCATAAACTGTATTTATAATTCCCACTTTTGCTCCCAGGCAACAGTGCAGACCTTCGACTGGTGAAGACTTTTATCGAGTTAGGCCTGCCAGGTTCAAGGCTCGACTTCCTCATGTCTGAGAGAAACCAGGTACATCTCCAAATGCAGCTAACTGATTACTGATGCACATTTGGTGCTTCAAGGCAATGCGTGGGGATGTTCACAGCCGTCGTTGCCGTTTCCCCCGCAGACTGACACCTTTGCAGATTTTGACACCATGACGGACCGTTTGCTGGATGAGATCATCCAGCATATCCAGCTGTACAATCTCACCGTGGGCAGGATAAGGTCAGTTGTTGCATCCTTTTAAGCAGCGCTTCCTTTGGTCAGTAGATGGCAGCAGAGACAGTAAATTGAATCTTGGGCTCAGCCTGCACGTCTTTACTTCTGAGAATCACTATTCAGGATAATATATGGGCTGTAAAAAGTCAAAAAGGATAAAGACCAAAAAAAAAAAAAGGATGAAAAGCTCTTATCATACAGTGCCAATAAGTTTCTGACTTTCACTTGATAGGGTGTACTCTTTATGCAGCAGTGGGTTGCCTATTTCCGATCAAATTAAGCTATTCATCTTCCCACTTAATTGCCCTCGATGTGCCAATTAATTCCTCAGTTCCTGCTCAAGTTTGTTAACTTTCGTTAGTGCGCGTCATCCTCCGGAGAGAAAGCATCAAAGACAAAAGCAATGGACTGCCACGACAGCATCTGTTTCATTCCGCATTACCTCTATATTTGGTTTTTGCAGGAGACAGATGAAGAAGGAGCAGAAATGGCGAAGGGGGATTTTGGGTTGAGCCATAACAGTACAGTAATTAAACTAAGTGACAGACTTCACGAGTGTAGTATTTTCCACTGCTGGGAAAGTTATTAATTCTTATGGTGTGTCATTAAGTTGTCATTGCCTTTGAGAAAATTCAAACATTTAACGAGTTCATTACTTTTTCTGTTAATTACCAGTGCAGTAGCATGAATCTACAAATAGCTTCTGTCAGAAGCAGCTCCTCGTTGCAGGAGCATATAATAAGATATCGCACGGTGTCACAGGTCAGCAGCGTTGGAGGCATCGTCTTTTTTTTTTTTTTTTTTCTTTTTTCCCTCTCCCAGCCGCCCACTCAAGTTGCAAGCTGTATCTCTCTCTCTCTGAAAGCTGTTTGTCTTCGGCCAACAGCTTCATCGGACACTCTCTGGGGAACATCATCATCCGCTCGGTGCTGACGAGGCCGCGCTTCCGCTGCTATTTGCCCAAGCTGCACACTTTCCTCTCGCTGTCGGGCCCACACTTGGGAACGCTGTACAACAACAGCACGCTGGTCAGCACAGGTGAGGCCACTGTTCAACAAAAAAAAAAAAAAGTACACTGCAGGTGTGATGTATTTTACACTGCTGCATTTCCATTGTTTTCTGCTGCAGCATCTCGGATTTATTATATATTATAAGGAATATTATCTATACTGCGCAGCATCTATACTGCAGAGTGCCCGACTCTGTGTGTGTGTGCGTGTGTGTGTGTGTGTGTGTGTGTGTTTGCTCAGGTCTGTGGTTAATGCAGAAGCTGAAAAAATCCGGATCCTTGCTGCAGCTCACCTTCAGAGATCACGTTGATCCGCGGAAAACATTCCTCTATCTCCTGAGTCAGAAACCAGGTACAGTTTTTTTTTTTTTTTTTTAAATAGAGACACTATATTGTCAGCCCCACTTTCACAGGCTATTACTTGAAGAGAGTCTATTCAAATATTCATGAAAATGTTGTCATCTTTGTCAAATGTCTGTATGTGTCAGCTCGCTAACGCTCAAACCGCTGCCAGTGAGCTGCGAGAGGCCTTTGAGAGGCCTCCCCACTGCGTGAGTGGAACAAAGCAGTCGTTTGTCACACAGGCTTGAAGAAGATAAGCCTGAAAATGTTTTTTTTTTTTTTTTCTTCCCCCTCCAGAGCTGTGGCAGGCTGACAAAATGATCCAAACCCTGTCATTGGAACCCCACCAGTGCACTCTTAAAAAGCACACCGACAGGAGACTAGAGAAAATTCACAGTTTTATCGTCTCAAGCCTGTCATTGTACTTTGTGATTGTACTTTGAGTTTTACAACCAATTCACTCCTTTCCTGGCTCTTCAGTGCCTCTCGCATGCACGTGCACGTGTGCGCAAGTACGCAGGCAACCTGCAGTCATTGAAACCTTTGTTTTGTGTCCTTTTAGGGCTCCAGTTCTTCAAGAATGTGGTGTTAGTGGCGTCTCCACAGGATCGCTATGTTCCTTTCCACTCCGCACGGATAGAGATGTGCAAAACTGCTCTCAAAGACAGAACCACAGGTTAGACATGCATTTTTTGTTGCTTGGATTCTCTTGTTTGTATTTGTAATGTGATATTTAAGAAAAAAAAACGTATCTTTTTTTCTACTGATTGCAATTAGTAAGGGTTTCGATCCAGATACCCCTGACAGTGCTTGTTTGCTTTCATCAATTCAAAGTCTGAAAACATCACTGCGTTGAACTGATTGGCACCAGTTAAAGTGCGACTATTTCACTTTTGAAAGAAAAATGATGACTCTTCAATCGAAATATTCCTTTGTCAAATGTGAAAACAAACATTAAGGTAAGCGCTCCCAGCAATCACTTGTGCAGCTTCGGTCTGGAATGAAAATCGTGTTGGCGGGACGCACGTTTCATTTGCCACTGACGGTGATTACAAAACAACAAGAATAATGGCGTGAACACGCCGCCAGGCTTCGGTGAATGACTGAAGTGAAAATGGCCAGTTCAGTTTCATTATTAAGCCGCGGATCGATCGCGTCTGTGCAGACACTGATTCAGTTCACTCATCATTATTTATAACAATTTTAGCCAAGTTTTGTGTTTTAATCAAAGGTTCATAACTATGGCCCCTTTTTCAGTTTAATATATTCATAATATATATAATATATATAATATATATTTTTCTTTCATATGTATGCTTTTTTAGTCCAAAAGCACATAGTTAGACCTGTCTGCTATGTATTATATTTTTTATATAAGGGCCCCCTTAAATAATATTTTTTTTAGTTCCATTGGTAATTCTTGGGAGACTGATAAGACCATGCACGCCAATCCACCATTAATTGCCAGAAAATAAAATTAAAATTTAATATCCATGGTTCCCAGACAATGAATACTGGTGACATTTGTATGTTTTTTACTACAGTTTCTCAACTATGAGAGAGAAATTTGGTACAAATATCCAGATGAACGGCAATGAGGTTAATCTAAGTTAATCTTTCACCCAAATGCTGATAACCTGTGAATGCATAGAACTGCACACGCGTGACGACATGAATACTGAGTGGAATTTCGTTGCATTTACTCAGCGAAATGGTAAAGTATTTAAAATATGACAAATAAAAAAATACATTCAATAATAAAAAAAAAAAAAAAAAAAACATTTGAAAAAAATATTATATGCTGTTCAAATTTAATGTGCTTTACAAGTGTAAAATATTCTACAAATGTAATATACAATATGATGTAAATATGCTATACAATACTAATAATGTGCCGAAATGTGCAAGTCAGTTAAATAATACCACTAGATGGGTTTGCAGTTCATTAGTCTGATGGGACTATGCTGTTAGTACAAAACTCTTATAGACTGTCATGGATGTTGGAACAATCAATGTGCAATTTGCCTTATTTTTGCACCAAAGGCCCCGTGTACACCGAGATGATCAACAACCTGCTGCAGCCACTCGCAGAGGCTAAAGAGTGCCGACTGATCCGCCAGAACGTGTTCCACGCGCTGCCAAACACAGCGAACACCCTGATCGGCCGGGCCGCCCACATCGCCGTCTTGGACTCTGAGCTGTTCCTGGAGAAGTTCTTCTTGGTAGCGGGGCTCAACTACTTCAAATAAAGGTGCTACGTACCGTCTGGCCCACTGGACGCCCCGTGCCGGCAGCCAGTGGATGAAGTCCTCGCTCTCACTATGTACAGTATATGTTATGTATATAAACCCTTGTATCCAAGAGACAGGGCCGATATCCTATTTATGAGGATTGTTAGCAGCCATTATTAATAGATCCACATGTTTTGTGTTCAGATTGCTGACTCAGAGGTCTGGGTTTGACGTGTAGCCATGCAAGACAAAACATCTGACGTCTATCACTCGGTAGATTGCGGTTATTTTCTTGGCCTTATGAATAACCCTCCAGCCAGAACACTAACAAATGCGAATTGTGGTCGAAAGCATTTAACTACTTTACCTTTAGAGTCGGTTTAGAGCCTTCAGTGTCACTTGGCTGATTGACTGAATTCTTCTCTCACGCCGGTGAAGTCTTGAACTATTCCTCGGACCAAGGCAATAGATGCGAAGCATTTATCCCCCTGATTGTACAATAAGTATTTTGTTGTACAAAACATAGATGGTTCCTTTGTACGAAAATTAATATATTGTTTAAATTATTTATTTTTTATCCGCTTGTGTGTCTATATTGTAACTAGTCCATCTAAATGATGTCTTCTTTTGCGTTGCTATCATCACACCCATCAAATGAAAATCAGTGTTTATAAAGTAGACACTGCAGGCCGAAATGTTACCCCATGTAGCCTATAAACCTGTATACTGCATATCTACTTATGTTCATTTATGTTTCCCTGTCGCTACACAGCTAATGATACAAACTGTCTGTACAGTGTTTTTTCTTTAGTCAATCATTTGCACTGATTCATTGACAGGTTGATTGATTGAATTCAATGAAGTAATCCTGTAACCCCCCTCTAGTTTCTCTTGCTACCCCTTTTGAGCTTTTCCAGCCTCGCACGGCACATATGCAATTTAATAACGGTGGCGGGTTTGCCATTGAAACTAAGGTCCTTGATGCAGACAGAGGTGGAACTAGAAGGAGGCTTCTTCATTTCTAGCCTGGCGACCGTACAGTTTTCCGCCTGAAATTACTGGAAGACGTGACGCTGGCCACCTGATTAAAGCTTCACGCCGCGTGTGAAAGCGCTGTCTGTCAGACCTTTTCCTGACTCGTTTCAAAATGATAAATCCTTTTAAAAAAAGGTGTCTTGAGAAGATGATGGAAATAAAGAAACAGTATTATTGTTGCATTGCACTGTAGAACCTTGTCCTTTTAGAAGTTTGATGAAGAAAATAAAAAAGTGAAACACCCATGTTTCAGTCCAGCATAATCCTCATCATAATATACATACTTATTATACAACATATACAACATACTCCATGAATCATGTGGAGGCAGTCGGAAAACAGGTTTACTGATAGAATCGATAGCAGATAAACTATAATAAGAAAGAAAAGAAACACAATAACCACTACACAATGCAATCCTATGGTCTGATGACCACTGTATCATTAATGAGAGGATTTAAATTGTAGTAGAATTCTCTACACAAGGACAAATCGCATAAGCCACTATGGAACCCATTATTATTATTATTATTATTATTATTATGTTTAATTTGAATAGCATTAACACCTCCAGGGTGAATCAGGGCCCCATTGTTGCTTCTGAAGTAAAATAAATAAATAAAAAAAGAGAGAATTTTGCATACCATGGACCCACTGCCATGCACATGCTGCCACTTTCCATACATCGGGTTCAACACGATACATGACGGGCCGTCCTAACATGCCGTATAGTGAACACCTCGCCGGATAATTCCGCCGCCGTGTCGTCCATCCGGACGTGTTTACATTTTGACGTTTAAAGAACTGACACCATGGCCGTGTCATATGCAGCTGTGGCTGTGCATCCGCTGCAGATGTAGTATTGTGCATACAGAGAGCTATATTTAACCTTTGCACTGGTTTGATGGCAAGTGCACTTTATTGACAACCTTGAATCAACCTCCACTAGCTTTTTACAAGATCAATTTTCTTTCCCTGCGTTGACGTTGTTTACACATGCGCCGCTTCTTCAGATCCGAAGGTCGCGTCCTTTAATCATTGTTAAGAAAAAGAGAGAAAAAAAAAAAAAACTGACCTCAGCTGTCTGTCTCAGCCAGTCAAGCATTGTGTCGTCTTCAAGTGTGTGAGTACAATCTGACGGCAGCGCAAAGTGCTCTTTTTTTTTTTTTTTTTTTTTGTGGCGTGGGAGCCGCCGCCACGCCGAGGCGCGAGCGGCGTGATTGACTCTAATCAAACGGGCTCCGGGACGCCGAGATCATTCTCAAAAAGCCACTGAGCAAAGCGCGTGTGAGCAATCTGTTGGAGCTGCCATGCATCATGCATCATTTCCCAAACATCCCGCCCTCCTCCCCACCAGCCTACACACACACACACACACACACACACACACACACACACACACACACACACACACACACACACACAGTATATGGATACAGTTTTAGCCTGTTTGCTTTCCCTCCTCGTGTGTGTTTACAGCCACGTGTGTTTACCTGAAAGGATCAGTGAGAATCAATGTTGGGGAAAAGTGTTTGTGGTATTGAGCATGGCCCCTTCAAGGGCAAAATAAAAAAAAAATGATTTAATAAGATGGATGGCTGTCTTGAAGAGGGTTTCACATGAAAGCGCAAGTCTGAGATCAGTTTAAAAAAAAATGTGTTTGCATAATGCTCAACTCCATTCATATAGAACAGTGTATTTTTTAGTTTTGTTTTTCATTGTTGAGTCTGGTTCTGAGAGTGTTACGTGTAGATTCATGATGGCGTCATAATGGAGCAAAATCAAAGACGATCCAGAAGTCCAATAGATCCTTGCAAGTGCTGTCAACCTTCAAAAATAGCTAACTTGAACCTTTTTTTTTGTATTTGAGTGCCCTTTACTGAGAATCCTGTTCCTTTGTAGTGTGTGTGTGTGTGTGTGTGTGTGTGTAGAGAGAGAGCGGAGAAGGGTGCTTCATATGTACGGCAGCTTTCTGTCTGTGTGAGGGGAGAAGTGTAATCGCTCTTTGCTCGAACATCCTTTATGTGTTTAAATGAATGTAAAGAAAAAAAAATGTTTGACTTCACTGTGAGGAACATGTATTTAATTCATTCTGCAGTTCTTTTTGCTGAATGTATAACATGTAAAGTGCAGTAAATACTACTTCATCTGTGCCAATACTACTCTAACATTTTTCTATGTTGCTGACTGTACTGTATGTATTCCTTCGTAGCTTGTGATCTATGTAAAAATATAAATACAAATATATATATAGCATAGTATTATTATAACATATGATGTTACAATAAAAAAAAATGTTTTTTGCATACTTTTCTATGGTGTTTGTGTTTTAATTCTGTGTTCCTAGTATCACACATTTCAATCCATGGGTTTAATTACTAGACACATGCAGAATTAGATGCAGCTTGTAACATTTATTTGTCTCAGTCAATGAAACTAATATAAATTTGTTAAAGGCATTTAAAATACATTCTGGGATTATATCAAAATGGTAACGTCATCAAACTGAAAGTTATTTTCTTCCACAATATTTACATGCATTCAGAATAGATTCAAAAGCTTTGCCTTTAAAAGGCTCATTTGTGCTTCTTTGAATTCATGATGTCACAAAAAATGGTTACCTCCCCATTCAAATCATCCAATTAGAAGAGAGGCTCATGCTGTAGACATCAATGAGACAAAAATCACCATGTGCTTCTTGAGCTTTTCTGAGAGAATCATTTATTGGTACTTTAATACAGAAATATGTTAGAGATATCAAAACTTCAAATTCAAACCAGAAAAGTGTACAATATGGGACCTTTAAAGTCCTCATCCACTCTGAAATGTTTCTTTTTTTCCTTTTCATTTCTTTGGTTGAAGTTGTTTGAGCTTCACTGTGCAGTATGATGTTTGACACTTCAAGGCTGCTTTCACATAAAAGTGGGAAAGTTTCCCAAGCATCCTATGGGCTTAAAAGCTCGATCCGTGACACCACATTCTGCCCAAATATTCAACACACACGAGTGTGGCACAGAAACCCCCGAAGAAACCAGTGCATCAACACCGAAAATCGACTTTACAGTGGAGTAGGAGACATTTTGAGAGGAAAATATATTTACATACTTATACAAGTCTGGGATTTTTAATGAGGGAGAACGAACAGATGTCGTTCTAACGAGATAATTTAGCTGTTTTTGTGGAAAAGTAGAATATTTTACATGCATCTTAAAACAAATGCCCGAACGAATCTTTAAATAAGGAGAACACAGGATTTGACAGAAGTGACCTTTGCAAGGCAGTTAAATAGTTGGGTTGTCGTCTTATTTATTTATTTATTTTTTTTATTTCATCAAATTATCAAAGGAACGGGGAAGTGGTGGCACAGTTAGGACTATCACCTCACAGCTGCAGCACCCTCCCACGGACCCACAGCGTGCAGGTGGCGACTCTATATGAAGCCTCTCACCCAATTAAAGCGACTCCAGCCTTTTTTTTCCCCGCGACCTTGCAGGGGGGGATAAGTGGTATTGAAAATTGATGGATGGATGGATCAAAGGAATTCCTTCATGTTTCACTTAAGGGCCGTACAACCACAGACTATTGATTAACGTCACGGGCCATTTACAGACATATATATATTCTATACTACATTTGAGATGGCTCCAGATGAACTTACTCAGCCTTTGAACCCATTAAATGTTGTGTGCCATCTGAGACGTTTGACCCGGTGGCAGACGTGACCAACATATCTGCTTTGTGGTTTTTCACCGCGAGGCTTATGCCTTCTCCACTGTCACAATTATCTTCTCGGCCTGTGAAAAATGAGGTTATTGCTTTTTGGTTCCGATATCCATGAGATTTCACTGAGCTGTTTTCTGGTTCGGTGATATCTTATCATATTTAGTTGTGAACACATGCTGCTTTTAAGTAAAACTGACAACACCGGTGCATTAGTTTGACTTTACCCAAATTATTATTCTTTTACCCGATAAACTTTTTTTTTTTTTATCAGTAGAAAAGTGATTCAGTAGAAAAGTGCCAGCTACTAGTGTTGCAGCACTGAGATTTAGGTGAACTATTATCATAATCAAAAGGATTAATAACCACAGACTACAACAATAAATTCCATGTTGTTTTTTAATTTTTTAAAGTTTAATTTTTTCATTCAAAAATATAACTATAGGAAAGCATATGTACAACTCAATTCTGGCAAAAACACATATAAACAACTAAAAAGCGAACATAAGGTCCAGGTAGGCAGAGACTGCAGTAGTGAAAACTGCACCTGGCCAGTGCTCACACTTCGTAGCCGCCTCTCCCTCACACGGCACATGGTTTCTTTTATTTATTCGCTGTTATTGCACTTCTCCTGTCTAGCTTACACCATACAGCACCACACACTCACACATCCAATCACCAGCACCGCTGACCTGCTGGCTGACCCCTTTGCGTTCCATCCTGTGGCAAAATAAAGTTGGAGTTGTTCAAATATATTGTGTTTGCCTTACTTCCCTAGATGTCGAATTCAATGCAAGTTAAACCACTAATAAAATCCAAATGTGTTTAGTTAGATTGAACCTGTTTTTAACCTGTAGGAATTAAACATGCAATTGATCTGAATATAAAATAAATTGGTCATCAATAAGAATTGCATAATATATTTATGAAAAACTTGGTACAAGATAGTTTAACTCTCTTAAAACAGTTTACAAAAAATAAAAACAAATGCTATCAACAAGTTTTAGTTTCTAGGTTGAAAGTGTTTCAAATCTATCATTCTCATCATAAATCATATTAACTTTTAAATGAGAAACTAATATGAACACAAAATGTACTTTTGAGGGACACGATAACCCTGCTTAAACTGTATTTTAAAAAGTTTGACTTTCCCATCTTGCCAACAATGATTTGTCACTGACCCTTATGAATTTAACATAGGCTTAGTTAAAATAACTGAGGGAATTAAACTTAAAAATACTCAGGTTCAGCTGAAATTGCTTCTAAAATAAAATTTAAAGGAAAAAGACGAAAATCAGTAATGCAATTCTCAATTATTTCTGCGGTCTGACACCTCGATACAGAACTGAAAACTGGACTTAGTACACATTGAATAAATCAGAACAGGTGAAAGAAACACAGGGATATGGCTAAAGATGTGATTCAGGCCAGATGGGGAGGGAATCCATTGGAGGGAAAGCAGGACAGGGGAGGGGGAAAACAGCCCCAATCCACCTAAAACACAAGAAAACTAGACAGGACAGTGACAGAGGAAGGCCACAGAGACCTGAAGTGAAAACTGGAACTTCGGGCTCTATTCCCGAAAAGCAGGACAACCTCATTTAAAATCCCGCCGAGTTGTAAAAACATAAATAACTAAAAAACCACCAGAGTGTCATGTGTTCACTCCATATGTATAAATAATGAGTCATTAAAAAAGGAAAAAAAAAAACGGTCTTATATCTCTTGTTTAATAATTCTGTATCAGAAGCCTTTAACAAATTCCATCGCTCAAAAGCCTTGTACACATCAGAGGGAATGAGCTTTACTTTTTCTGAGAGTCAGATGAAACGAGAGCTGACAGAGACGCTGAGTAGTGAACATGACGTGACATCATGACTCCACTTTCTTCTTCCTCTTCTTCTTCTTCTTTTTTTTTAAAGGTCCCATATTTTAAACTTAGTTTGTTTGTTGAAGTTGCGATATCCCAACAAGATATATTTTTATTTTATTTTTTTAGTTTTTAAAAAGTCATCTCAATACAGTTCTACGTCTCCTCCCTCAAGCTTCTCTCTCTGGAGCTCTAGAAGGAGCAGGTTGTTTTGCGCCTGCTGCATTCATGTAAATGAATGTTCAACTCCCAGGTTTGGAGGCTGTCCAGCTTGCCTTGCTGGTCGAGTTTTTTTTTTTTTTTTTTTCCGAGTAGGCGTGGAAGGAGGAAGAGGTGGAGAGCATAGGCACCAGCTGTGATCCTGACCACATGGACAGACAGGACCATCTCTGCATCAGGGTTATATTGTGGTAAAGAAAACACCAGCTGCGTGATTCCAACCACTCCGATGCTGGTGTTTGTCAGGTGCACAGGGCCTTATGAGGACCTTATGAGGACCTTATGAGGACCTTATGTGAACCTTATGAGGACCTTATGAGGACCTTATGTGAACCTTATGAGGACCTTATGAGGACCTTATGTGAACCTTATGAGGACCTTATGAGGACCTTATGAGGACCTTATGAGGACCTTATGTGAACCTTATGAGGACCTTATGAGGACCTTATGTGAACCTTATGAGGACCTTATGAGGACCTTATGTGAACCTTATGAGGACCTTATGAGGACCTTATGAGGACCTTATGTGAACTTATGAGGACCTTATGAGGACCTTATGTGAACCTTATGAGGACCTTATGAGGACCTTATGAGGACCTTATGAGGACCTTATGAGGACCTTATGTGAACCTTATGAGGACCTTATGAGGACCTTATGTGAACCTTATGAGGACCTTATGAGGACCTTATGAGAACCTTATGAGAACCTCATGAGGATCTTGTGAGGACATTATGAGGATCTTATGAGAACCTTATCAGGACCTTATGAGGACCTTATGAGGACCTTATGAGAACCTTATACCATAATACACTATGATTTCATGTGACAAACAAGTTGAATTGTTTGTTTGTCACTAATTGAATTCATTGATGATCATTTTGTAGTTATTTCAAAAAGATTTGTTGATAACAAACCTTTCGAAAGGTTACTAAGTATTTTATGGTCATTGATCATTATACCATGGCATATTCTGTTCTGATTGGCTTATAGTCGTGTATCATAACAGCATCAAAATACAACAAATTAGATCAAAACAGATGCATGCACAGTAATTCTGCTTATGTTTAATCACCTGCTTTAAATTGGTATCAATTACCACTAATGACCGACTGGGGAAGAAAAACACATCAGTAGCTGATCGTAACATTATTTAGAGAATACAACAATTTTGAAGGATGGGACGTAACAGAGGGGTAAAACATGAAAAAAAGAGGAGAAAACCAAGCAAATAACTGCAAATAAATGAGCATCTGTTGGGTAGCTATGTCTCTTATTTGAATTAATCAATTTAGCAAATGTCTCTAAAGAAGCACTAAAATCAAGTTTAACTTTAGTAGTTTGTAACCATTTACAGAGGTGGAGCCACAACCTTCGCTCACCCCACGTTGCATCTATGGCGGTCCTATTCGTCCTATTTACCAGAGACATGATGAATGTTAGCGTTGCATGAAAGCCTGGAAGGTATTAGATGTTCTATGTATTAGTAAGGCCCTCAGGCGTTACCAGGGAAACTGAGTTAGGGCTTGGGAAAAACTTAAAAATCTGATTGCAAAAGCATGAAAACATAAATTAACGCTCTTCTTGTTGTTTTGTCGCCAAATGACCATAGCATGAGTGGATTAATCATCGAGTGGCTGCGCGTTATCGGTTTCGGGGCGGTAAAAAGGTCCTCGACCCTCAGTGTTGTGGCGTCAAAACCACTTAACGCGCAGCTACCCGTTGATTAATCCTCATTGGTATTAATGCCGCCTCTCGCGACAATATAAGCGGAACCCACTGGTGTACGCTCCCGTCTAAATGTCCTCCACAAACAGCCGGTGGATTATCGATCAATTCTGACAGAGATCCTCTGTGTAATTACCCAAACCGTCTGTCGCTTGATTCGTCCTAAAAGCCCAATTAGGATCCACCTATGGGCCGATATATTGGTCTCGGGCTGGCTACTCCTGTTTGTGTGCGGTGTTTGTGTGCGGACGTGTGGCTCTTCCCAGGCCTCTCCCCGAAGCCTCACGGTCCACAGAGGCAGATTTGTCACGGCCTTTAACTTCTGCCTGTGTATATTCTAATAATGAGCCCTGTAGCGGGACAACAATCGCAATTTGTATTGTCGGACGGTGACACGCGCCGTAAACTAATCATAGCAGCATCACCCCCTCCCCCCCCCACCTCCCGCCAACTAAAGCCCAATTTTAAGTGCATCAATTTATGACTTCCAGGTTTGGGATACCCCAGAGCTATAAATCCCGGCCCCAACAATCCATACACAATTTGATTTCAGGATGTTCTTTCTCATTCCACTGTCCATTTGTCACTGCATGTTGAACTCATGATCCAACTGAGGCTAGTTGAAGTCCCCCCACCCCCTCCCACCTCCCCCCTTCACCTACCCCCCCCCCCCCCCCCCCCCCCACCCCTTCTTTCTTGCCTTCCCCGAAATCAATAGAGCTCATTTTTCCACCTCGACCCTAAAGACATCACTCCGCTGCAGAAAACTGATGAGGGGGAGCCACGCTCGCACATAGTAATGCATTTCATTTGCTGCAAGTTAACAGCGATCGGTTGGTCACATTCACTTATCATCAAACGCAATGAAATCAAAGCAAATAAAAGCCGCGCGCTTGTTTACAGCTCGGCTCCGGCGCGAACACATCCCCTCTGAGACCGATCTTATTCTGCATGTGTCCCTACTCCTCAGCCATAAAGGGGAGGAAAAATGGTTTTGTCATTAAATCCATCACTCGGAGTTGATTGAAGCAGTGTTCATTCCATTGTTTGGCTTGTGAAGGAGGGAAACCATTAGTCCCACAGTGATACTTTGGGCAGCCGTCGTCAATAAGCAAGCCGCCAGTGGGAGTAATTATTGCCGCATGAAACTGTCGGCGCTGGAAGGTAATAAGATCTCACATGGTCTCATTATCTCTCGTGACACTGATGAGCAGGATTTCACACCTAAATATCAGGAAGATAAAGCAGCGCAGATGCGGCAGGACGGGACTTCCAGTACGGCTCTTTATCTTGAGTGAAGTTGCTGCAGGGGGAACCGAATCACAACAGATCTTCCTGCACAATCACGTGTGCAGTTTGTTAGGAGAATTATTCTTTGAAAGCCCAGACGTTGTTATGAAGAGCAGACCTGTGGGAAAGTGGAACATATACAAGGAGGAAGGGAAAGAACATGAATACTGTAGATATACAACTCATGTGTATTTGCAGTTTTTTTTTTTTCTTTTTGCACAAGTCCTTGTTTCTATTTTGTTTTTCTGCTTGCAACAATTTTCACCCGTAACTTTTTTTGTTTTTGTTTTTTCGCAAAATGTTTCATGTACTTTGTTTTTTGCATCATTCCAGTTTGCATCATTTTGCCGTTTCCGGCACATTTGCCCCTGTTGGTTAACCACCGTAGAAAAGTTGTCACATGACCTGCAGTTGGAGGCGCTGGCGGTGTATCAAACCATGGATCAAAAATTGTGATTCAAAGAGTAATCTGCATCAGAGAATACTGTGTCTGCTGCAAAAACTTTTTTTTTTAAATTTCTGGTAATAAGTGTTGTTAAAAGATCTCAGGGTGACAATTGTAACTGTCGTGATGGTAATGTAAGAGAGGCATAAACACATCGTCTACATTTTGTTACAGATGCATTTAATTTTGGATAGGCTCACGGATTGGTCGATTCTATAGAAAGTAGTTGAGTATTTACGTGCTGCACTTTTTAGTTGTGGAAAAGACTTTAAAACAAACAAAAAAAACTTTAGTCAAAATCAAAGCAATAGGAAGCTGAAAAAAGAACCTTTTCTTTTTACCCCTATGGGACAAGATACAAGAAGCACAGGATCCACAACGTAATCCCACGGTACAGCAGATACAGCCTTTGTACAGCACCTGCCTGTGTCTTTCAGACTCTAAGTAGAGGGGAAGTATTATACTGTCAAAATAAAAAAATATATATATCTATCGGTCCTAATTTTATGTAATTTCATACTGCTGACAGAACGCTACATGTCACGCAGCACACCTTCAAACAGAGCTGAGGACATCCAGCTGAAAAGGCTGTTTTCATTTATCACTCATGGGTGGCGCTATTAGTGTCAGGTCTGCTATCAGAGCTGTTTTCTCAGAGAAGCGGCGGTTCAGGAGGGGCTTTAATTGCCAGAGACACTTCTGCCGAATAGCGAAACCAGACAGATTTCCTTGTGAAGGAGCAGACGCTGCTGGCGTCTCTCATATACCGCAGAATGTCTGCATTGAGATGCACATATTTTCAGATATTCTATCATTTATTCTACAGTCATGACAGCTCTCTCCAGCAGATGGTACTGCTACCCTCTATTCTTGCCTGTTATGTGATACTGTTATTAAAAGGCTCAGTAATGAGGCCATTTTGCCAGTAATACATGGCAAACACACAATTATATGTAGATTTTCTTATTGCATTCTGTGTGGTCTTTGTGCAGCTTTAGCTATGGACTGATGAGCAGTGGAATGATGTGTATGTGTGTGTGTGTGTGTGTGTGTGAACGCAGGCTTGCAGGTATCTGTATCTGCCACCAGTGGGCTGATGTAAACCTATAGGTCAGACCCATCTCTAATGAGCAGAGCGGAGTGAGAGACACAGTACAGTGCAGAGCTATGGGCAGTGATATTGATCCAGAAACATTTAACATTTACTGTAGCTTCCATACTGACAATAAAGTGTCAGGATGCCTCCTCTCCTCGCCAGTAAGTGGTTAGAGAGCTTCTGATGAACAAAGGTGAGAATAAAAGGCTAAGGAACATAAAATCCATCTCGTTTCGGCTTTCAGGAAAGCCTGTCAGGAAAGAGAGCGTTGGAGTGCTGAACTTTTTTTTTTTTTATTTCACCCTTCCTCCAGGTGATTGACCTTTTCTGGTGTTGGAGTAAGAGCAAGTCAACTTCTGAAAGTGATTCCGACAATACCTGCCAATTTTTATAGCGTTGACGGTGAACACGCATCAGCGGTGACATCCATATCATTTCTCAGCTGGGCGAAAAAATGTAGAGGTCAGCGAGTCCTGAAACCAAACGTAGGCTGCAGTATCATCGGAGGATGGAGGAGTAGGAGAGGGGGAGCAACACTGAGCTGAAAGAGACTTTTGATGTGATGTTGAACTATGCATATTTAAAGTGAAGATTATGAGAAATTACTTTCTGAGCATGTCATGAGAATAGCTGCTTTAGCCTCCTCCAATATAAAAAAAACACACAGCGATAATACCTATAAATCTAATAGCTACACAAGATTACGTCTTGGACCTTTTTTTTTTTCTTGACAAACAGTTTATCTATTGGCAAAGTGTGTTAGGCATAGTTTGTCACTTCGGTGAGTCACCTGGGTGCCGCTAAGGATTATAACGTTGGCTAGTGGGCCACGCGTGTGGTTCTCGACACCAGGCAGTAATATTTGACAACTTAGCCTGAGCTCGGTCACTCTTTATTTAATGTGAGACGTGCAGGGAGCGAGCCCAAATGAGTAACTAAACTCCAGAAACGAGACACAAAAATTACAACCCATGACTACTAATGAGCGCAAAGTCATTTAAAATAAGCAGGCTTGTCTTAATGCTAAGTGCAAAACACATCCCAACTGGACCATTGTACTTTAAGACACAATGTCTCGTTTTTTTGATTAAAATGTGGATTGTGATGTCTACAGCTGACTAAACCTGTTTATACATATTATCATCAGAATATAACCTTCACATTCACCCACAGGTCTGTGCAATGATGCAATGTTTCTTACACACAGCACAGACACTTTCCTCTTTCAGGGTTACAGATTCCTGAGGTAATAATGATGCTTTTTTTTTGGTTAAACAGTGGAAAGAGACTGAAATATGTATCATGTAGGCCGGTGGAAAGTAGCAGGAGGGTTCTTTAAAGCTGGAACGCATATAGCTTATCACAAGTTTTGCTGAGTACAGTGTGTGGAAAATTAATTCCCTGAGAAGTATTCAGGATGGCGGAGACTCAGTGCCTCACCAAAAAACTGCCGGATGGACAAGATAAAGACAGATCTGGCACGGGGGGGTTTTAAAAAATATGAAGTAATCTCTCTGTAATCCTAAAAGATCCCAGCATGCAAAGAAAACGGTAATCCCATGTAATGATAGATGATCCTTACAAAGGTCCTCTCTCTATCATAGAGTCTGTGAAAGAAAGGTGAAAGAGGATATGCTGTGCTGGAATAAAAATATATATCCATATAGTCTTTATGTCTGGACTCTCAAGTAAGTCATCATGACTTTCGCCCTTCAGCTAAATGTGCTGCATTGGCAAAAAAAGCAACATGCTGAGCGAGATATTGTGTCTTGATATGTTCTGAATCCATTTCATTTTTAACGACAGATTAACCTTGATCCAGCATATCTCTGGATTATCCACTCAGTGACAAGTGCATATGGTGTGCCTTTCTGAAATGCATTCAAATCCAACATCCCTCACATGCATTTAATTTTTTTTTTCTTTCTTTTTTTTCCCTTTCGACCAGGATCCTTTATCCTGATCCGGAGCAGCTCCCGGACTCTCTGAAACTCCGTCATGTCGGGGGCCACTCTGATCCTCCTTCGGAACATCGGACAACTCCTCCGAGGCACAATTCAATGCTTTTCTCGACGTTCTTGTCGGCTGGATGCAGGTCCGGCTTATGCGACACAAATGTCAGGAAGCAGAGACTGCATGATTGGTGCGAACAGAGAGGAGGCGTTTACCCATAGATTGATACTTACATAGAAATATCGACACATATTTCTTACATACACTACAATTGAAGGCTGATTTATGGTTCCATTTTGAATTAACACCACAGCGTATAGCGTGTGGTTGGCCTACTAAGCACTGCAGCCTATGCTGCACCTGATGTACACCTCCCCAGAAATGTAAAAACCATACAGAGATGGAGAAATCTTTGATTGTCCCACTCATCCTTTTAAACCCATAAGGACCCACTGTGACACTGGTGTAACAAAAACTTTGGTTCCCCCTGACTCTTCCTTATGAGGCTTTATGTCTGAACTTACCTCATTCAGTTTTAAAGTGACATATACTAAGCATCCTAATATGGAATATGTTTATCACTAATGCCCAATGTTACACATATGTCAAAATATAGAACTTTGGAAATACAAAGTATTATTCTTAAAAAATTGTTCTATGTGGACCAATTGGTCTATGGTATAATCCACATCATTTTACTTTAAGGGTTAAAATATATGCATACATCTTTTTTAAGGTCTTTTCTCTTTCTGGCGTTCCAGTAATTATGTTAAATTTAATGTTATTCACCTATTATAATGACTGTATAACTACATTCACTTTCTATCACCAGCATCTAGTGCAGACATGTCCAAAGTCCGGCCCGGGGGCCAAATGCGGCCCGTGGTCAATTTTCATCCGGCCCGCAGCCTCCGTCATAAAATCAATAACGCCTGGCCCGCGTGTAGAATTACGTCATACATTGGGCAGCATTGCTGTTACCTGCGTGTTCTAAGTGCTTCCATCTAGCGGCTCAAATAGGAACAGCAAATTAGTGTGTGAGACCGGCGATAAAGTCAATTAACTATATCCGCTCCAGAGCGCTATGCCACCTTCAGTTCCAACTTTTACCGACAGCTGAATAAGGACAGGTTTCCAGAGACTCGAGCGTTTGGTAAGAAAATGCTAAGCTTGTTTGGGTCGACGTATTTGTGCTACACCGCTAGTGTGCACATCACCAGCGCGCGTCCTGTCCCCGGGTCGCCAAGCGAGAGAGAGGTGTGCCAATCAACATTTATAGTCATATTTTAAATGAGTCCTGCACTTGTTCATATGACAATTTCTGTTATTGTGTTTAAAAATTCTGTAAATATTAACCTGCCATGGTGAGATATTTTGTTATGTTTCAAATGTAATTTGCACCCAAGAGTACAATTACTTCTCTTCAACTGTTACAAAAAAGTTAATTAAAGTGTTAAAAAAAAGTGAAGTTAAGTGAATATTTAATTTCAATTTTCAATGTCAATTGAATTTTGATATGCATGTTTCAAATGAACCAAAACATATGCTTAAGATAGCTGAAATTAAAATAAAACAGCAAATGTGAAACACAGAACGGCTTGCTGAAATGTATTTAAATTAATTGCTGTTATATGTAAAGAACGTCCGCCAAGGTCGGCCCCCCTACATTTTTAACACACCAAATCTGGCCCCCTTTGCAAAAAGTTTGGACACCCCTGATCTAGTGGTTTGATGGTGCAATTGCGTATCAAACAAACCTCCCGGCGTGAATGCTTTAAAACAACACAGGGCAACACGGAAGCTCAAATGAGCATAAACTGTTCCTGTGACAAACTGGCTTTATTCTCACAAATGGTTTAAAAAGTCTGGCTGTATTCACCGTGAAGGTTTAGACTCCTTTTAATTCCTTTCGTTTCGGTGGCGCTCCTAAGCTCTGTAGTCCAGCCTCAGCCTGTGAACCCTGGTGATGACACAAAGGTGAAAACACAAAGTGGGGAGTGAGGCTTTGAATCGAAAAATTGCATGATTACACAACACTGTAATGGTGAGCTAATCGTGTATATGAGGATTTTCTGGGCGAGAAAGGAGCAGAGAGTGGCGACTCAAAGTTCGCTCTCCGGAGCACTTCATCACAGAACTGTCAAACGAGTCTATTTTCTTGATGTTTTATATTCCATAAATAAAGGATGACAAAGGACTGAGAGAGCCAACAGATCTGATGCTGATGATTACAGCTTTTTCTCCCGGATAGAGTTATTGCACAGTGCTGCGTAATAGAGTTTGTAATGAGGTCTTGATTTGTCACTGTCTGGGATTAGAGAATAAATCTTACTTGATGCAACATTCTTTGAATAAAATAAGGAATTTGTGACACCTCACAGTATAATTGACACATTTGATTTTATTATGATTTTTTTACCGAAACCTCAAGAGCGAAAGTGAATGGTAGGGACAACAGTAAATGTAGTAACAGCAACAAATAAGCACAAGACAGACAATTTGCTACTGATTCAGTGTTAAACACGACAACTATTACTGATCAGCTTGTGAAAAAAACATGAAAATACGACACCACTTTGTTTATTAGGGCAGTATTTCTGTGCAACATGGCAGGCTTGTATATACTGATTAAAGCATGCCTATGGAAATAAGATTTCATTCCTTCTCAGTTTGTTTCGCTAGACGTTGCTAAATGTTATACACTGGATTTTAAAATGTGGAGAAAATTTAGCTTATGTTCACAGGGAGTTATGGACTAGTCTTGGCTGGTGCCGCTGAGACTGTAACTGTAACTTCTCCATTTTCCCATTTTTCTCTTTTTTACTTTAGCACAAAGACAACTATTTGCTGTGGCAGACATGCTCTTGGCCCGGCAGTTACCTGGGGTCCAGTTACCCGGCAACTGCTCAATACCAAGAAACTTGAAATGAACCTGTAGTAAAAACAGTGAAATGCCATTTTCATACCGTATCAGTTTGACCTAGTTAAACAAGCTATAAGATGCATATGCTTAACTTTTGAGCCGTCGATAGGTGGCTGCATCTACACTACTGGACTGGATTGCAATTCAAGTTGTGCAAGTCCGGTGAACAGCTTGAAATTACACAAAGGCACATACTGAACAACTAGAGGTTTAAATTAAAAAAAAAAAAAAAACAAGTTTGGTTACCCAAACTGAAAACAAGATGCACACGTCCTTTTTCAGGAATAGAAGTGGGTTAACAAAAACACTGTGTCATCAGAACCTCATGAGCATCCGGTGAACATCACTGTACTGCACAAAGTAGTGTGATGCTTTGAAAATTGCGAGGAAAAAAAGGGAAATTAACAAAGGAAGAGAGACAGACCATCATAGCACTTAAAAAATGTAGGTCTTACCTACAGGGAAATGGCAAAGGAGGTCACAGTGTCACATTTCGGTCTATGAATTGATTTCATGATTTCTTTTTTTCGATATGGTTTATTTAATATCATAACAACAATATCATGATATACCACAATAAAGTTTTCAGTTATTCTCTGCAAAGTTTGACAAAAATGTCATTGCTTACTCTCCAACTTTATTTGAAGTGACATTTAACTAAACTGTCACAAAACAGGAATGCATTATTAATACATAATAGTGCAGCAATATAAATCAAATGAAAGCATGTGGCGGTTAAAAAGTAGCCATTTTCTTTTTCTCAATGTTTCTAACCACACAAAGCCTCTGAAATGCATAGTAATTACATTTTGGCACAGTTATAGATCTACACACATGACCCACCACATGACATTGTACTGTGTACACATGTACATGTCAAATATTTGTATGTAGCCTACATAGAAAAATATATTAATCAACATATTAACATGAATTATAATTTTTTATGATTCTTCTTTCTCTTTCATGATCTTTATTATAACCTGCACCTACCTCATGCAGGTCTCCCTCTCTACAAAAACTGTAACTTGTAACTTTTGCCACAGTGTCTCTGATTTTTAAGGAAAAAATTCCCATTTTTATTTTTTTCATTATGCCAACAAATTGCACTGACTTTTTTTTCTTTCTTTTTATCCCCCTTCTATAAACGTTGATTTGATTCAAATCAGAAGAAGACATGTCCATCTGACCCCGTCAGCCAATCAGAAACATGTTGATCGCTTCAATACGCTCACATTGAGGACATGGGTGCGTAAGCAAGATTACACTCACAGACTGGAACAAATAACAAGCACTTTGTTAATAAATATAACTTGTAGGCTACACTTGTGAATGTCGATGTGACGTCAGTAGTTTTTTTTCTTGCAATGCATGTGTGACAGGTTATTTAGATATAGGACTTTGATAGTGACTTTGCCTCATAACAGAATGGCATTCTGGTCCTGAATGTCCATTACGGCTCACTTTGACCCACAATGTCACAATAGACACTTTTCTATTGTCTCCATGAAATGTATCATCATATATAATCCCCATAATAACCAGGGACAATGGCCTGACCTGAAAAAGAGAGGTACAACTATGTAGAGAATAATACATAATTCAGGTTCACAGCACTGCATCTTCATTTCTTTTCTATTTCCAGAATGCTTTTTAACACCTATTGACAAAGGTCTTCAACAGCAATAAGTGTGGGGAGGGGTGGATCGAGATGGATGGCGGGACAGATGGGGGAGGGAGGCGTAATAGCTGCCTGGCCCTCAGTTGCCAACGTGCCAGGGGTGGTCATGTCTGCAGGACCCATCATCAGCCTCAGACACGGTACACAAATTAGCTCATCTTTATTTATACTCTTCCCCCCCCCCCGTAATCTGTGAATATTTAGCTGTACATATGCAGGTAAATAATTAAGCGTCAAAGCCTAATTCAAAGTTAATTAGCACATTAGCAGATGAAGGTCACCCTCAGAAGATTTCTACTTGCCTTACAGTTTCATTAAGGCGAGGAAGAGGAGCAACTGGGATCCATCAATTCTAAACATGTAGCCTCCCCTGCTAATACAGTTAATTGGCAATTTGATTAAATTTCAGAATTGAATTGAAAAGTTGGCTATTCATCCCTTTCATTTTGAAGAGATATAGTTTTCTCTCTCTCCAGACTATGTGGGAGAAGTCAATTAATAAAAAAAAAAAAAAAAAAAAGTTAATATGATTCTGAGCTAATTTTTAAAGCTACTGAGCCGTTTAATCGCCAGCAGATGTGGATTCTGGGTGAAGATAGACAAAAAAAAAAAAAAGGTTTTGGCCAGGGATTACTTGCCATCTTTGGTGGCTGTTTGACGATGGTGCAGAATGGAAGAGTTCGCATTGTCTGCAGAGACACTCAAACATCTGTGAATTATTAAACATGAAGCCCCACCAGAGAGGGATAGACCACTTTATGCCCCAAAAACATGCACATCATGTTACCCTGTTCAGACTTGTACCCTTAAGATGAATATCACAGTGTAAATCAAAATTGCTTGAGATGTTATTGGTGGTGTCCCCTAATGCCCCTTCATTCGGCTCCCTGATCAAAGACACCCTTTATTTTATGAAGCTAGAAAAAATAAGGTGGAGTATGAAGGGTTCTACCAGCAAGTTCACTAAAACATGGGAATTATTATCTGATTATATGGACAAGTCGAACCTCCCACCAGTGACAAACTAGAACTGGAGGCACATTTTACAGACAATAGACTACTGTGGTTAACGTATGTGTAATATTGCAGGCTTTGTGTATGTTTTTTTTTTTTTTTTTTTTTTCTTTATTATTTTGTATTATTTATTTATTTATTTTTATTTTTACTTCCCTAATATGTACATAGGTATGTATGTATATAGGTGTATATATCGTGTATTATTATTATTATTATTATTATTATTATTACTAACAACTTAGTTACTTATGTTGTCTTGATTTAGTTTGTGTTAATTTGTGTACCGCATAGGGTTGGTGGGTGGCAGGGGAAGATTGGGGTTGTTCTCTCTCTTTAGCTGTTCTATAACCAATGTGTGGTATTACACTTTTAATGTCAGCTCCAAATTTGCTTTACTTAGTGTGTTTTTGTACATACACCACATGTCACCTGATACACTTGTATTCTCATTGAAAAAATCAATAAAGAAACCTTTGAAAAAAAAAAAGTTATTGGTGGTGTGCATATTTTACGAGGCACGCTTGACCACGTAAAAGGTGGATGGCGGCCTGATGGGACCGCTCGGAGTTTCATTATCATTTCGAAGCCCTACAGTTCCGATCAACGTGAGGTACCGCATACTCAGACACTGGGAGATCAAGAGAAGGAGAAAAACGTGAAAACCCAGTGAGGTAAATTAATGAGGGCCAGGTGATGAAAGGGTTACAGAGAATTCCGCGAACAGAGGAAGCCCGACAAAGAACCAGCCAGGAGTCAGTTTTAATTGAAAGGAGGCCACGTCTCATTTGGGTAGGAGCAGCGCTGGCGGCTTTGAAGTCGGGGTATCTGACTGTCAGGATTACATTTTAATGGTGACCACGCAGGACAAAGAATGAATAACCGAAAAGTAAAAGGGGACGGTTTGTTCGGGGGGGCGACGTTATGCAAGATTTGCAACAGATAGGGGATCAATGCTCATGCATTTTTCATCGTCCGGGCAGTGGGAGGCTTTTAGGAAACATGCGCCGCCACCGAGCTGGACCATGCAGACTTTGTACCTGTTGCTGCAAAGTCAATACAGAGCAGTAACGGCACTAAGTAAGACTCGGTTTGTAAAGGTGATTCAGTGTTTGCTGCACGATGCCGATGTTTCACGGAATTCTAGGCATACCGTTGTAGAAGCATGATGGCCATTAGCTGGGTGGGATAAAATACTTTTGAATAGTGCGGAGCTGGCAGCAGCACAGCCCGAGTCTTCCGAGGCTAATACTGTGCCAGCATAATTCAGATTTACGGCGCCTAAAATTTCATTTACTGTGATACCGTGATGACCAAAATCAATCTGGTGTAGGCGTACCGCATCCTCCCCACCGTGGAAAATTGTGCATTTGTGCACTAGTGAAGTGATCTGAGACGTACCTTGGTTCCCTTTCTTTCTTTTTTTTTCTTCAAATTCACTCCCTACCTCCGTCTCACCCTCACACACACACACACACACACACACCCAGCGACTGTCAGGGGAGAGGAGAGATTCGACAAGCTCCAAAATTTACACAGTTCACTATTCAAACAGCACCTGTTCAGTAATGATAGATCAGCACTGCAAGGAGAATGAGAGAGCGCATTTAATTGGATGTTTACATGAGGAATAACTTCAGCCATATGGATTAGATTATTGGACCATATGCACTCGGGTACGTCTGGGCACCTCTACTTGCTGAAGAAACGCATACTGGCAATCGCTTAAGACATACAAAGAAGCAGCTTCAAAACCCTACACAAACTATACTTCCTATCTCCTTAAAAAATACAAAAATATATATATATAAGCAGAGACATCTAAACAGATCTTCACCACCATTACAGCTTGATGATTTTTAATTCAAATTATTATAATAGATGATCTACCACAATTACACCAATACAAGCTTTAAAGTCCAAGGAATACTGATGCAAGCAAAGGATGAAAGTTGCTTAAAATCGTATGTTTTCCAATCCTTTTAAATGTAGCAACACTACATTTATGGATTTGAGGAGCAGTGGGTAGAAGGTTCTCCTTATGTCAGTGTGGGTTCTCACCAGGTTCTCCAGCTTCAGCTATACTCTAAACACATTTTGAGGTTGATTAGGGATTCTAAATTGCCAAAAGGTGTGAGTGTATGGTGTGTGTGTGTGTGTGTGTGTGTGTGTGTGTGTGCCTCATAAAAGGCTGATACCTGTCTGGGGTGTATCCCTGCCTCTAGCCTGTAATGTGCTAGGATTGGCTCCAGCAGACCCCCGTGACCCCAGCGAGGAATAAACACATATAGAAAATGACTGACTGTCATTTATGGAGCCTTTTGATCCTGATTCAAGATTTTATAGCACTTAAGCTCCCAAGTCTTTATCCAATGACTATTTCAGTAATAATAGATTTCATAGTCTACGACTGGATATGCCAATGCAGCAATCAAAGTAGCTCTCAACTTTAAGCATTTTAACACTGCAGAAATCATGATCTTCGTTGGCACATTTTGTCCTCGTTAAGCCGTGCGTTCTCAGTTGTAGCATTTTCAGAAACTTTTGTTGACTAATGAGTCAACGTCTCTCTGCAGCACTTCTAAATTATAATGCTCAGCTCCACTGTTGCCATAACTGTTAGAAAGTGTCTCTATACAGTATATCAACAAAATGAATTTCAATACAAGCAAAGATGATCTCGCTCTCCATCCTCAGTGTTATGATGTTGAATCACTGTTCCATGAAATACCCTCCTGTGATATCTTTTTTTCATGGGAAAAGTGTTAATCATACGTTGCGTTACAAGCCTGCAGCCAAACATTTTATATTCCGGTCTTGCTTGTGTCTTAGACTAAATTTACAGAGAAGGTAAAAGTATGTTTCATTCTAGGCCACTTCGGCAAGAACCTATTTAACAGTGAGTTTCATTCACTCACTACAGTTCGCTGAAGGCGAATTCCTTATTCCCCTTCATCACTAAACAGACCAAGGTAACTCAAGCCTGGTGTCTTTTATGCTGCTATATTTGATCATTTTCAAATATTATGTTTCACTTCAGCCACTTCAGATGAACCTGGAAATACAGATGAATCTGTGAGGTTATAGTTCAACAGGAGAAACATTGACCAATTTTGAGGAGCTGACAATGCATTCGCAAGTTTGAGGAGAAATCAAACATCGAAACTACACGCAGAGTCATCAACCAGCTCCTAAATAGGAAAGATTCTTCTGCCATCATCCCAGCGTGTTGATGAAAACAGAGCGTAGACAGACCCGTCCAATAGTGCATGCGCTTTCAATCATTATTTGGTCAATATTGGTACATAGAGGGTCGCTAGGCTTCTGTCTGAGTTCCTGAAAGATTGCTATCCTCCTCTCTAGAGCTTTAATCCTCAGGCTGAGAATTGACCTATATTGACAGTGGCCTATATATCTTTACTAAATCTTCTAGAAACTGGAATTATACCCAATCACCTTAAAATTGCTTAAGTAGTTAGCGTTTAAATGGAGTTCCGTGAAGTTATTGCCATATTTCTGTCCTCCCACATGGAGACTTTAGAGAAACTGGTTTACTATAGTACAATGGAACAATGTTTCTGTATTCTGTATTAACACAAGGATTTACTAGTAGACAACATTCACACTGCTTTGAATAACAATGAATATGCTTTAGCAATATTTTTTGACTCATCTCAAACTTTTGACATGGTTAATCAACATTTGACTCTCTTATTATATAAAAGGACTTATGTCAAATAAAGCTAAAAAAAAACATGTAAATCTCACTCCTGTCTTTTGGAAATAACCCAGGTAATTACCCAGGTCTTACCTACAGGTCCTTTGTTTCATGCTCCATGAAACTTTACCCTGGAGAAGTCTGTTTGTAATAAAATGCCCACATCTATTGGCATCATTAAAGATTCATCAGCACTGTCTATTAACTCGTTATCGTAGTTTAATTGATCTGTGTCTCACATTGCATTATCATTTGGGGTACACAACTATGATACGAGACATGTTCAATTGTTACACCTCCCGATGACTTGCCTCTGTCAATTCTCTTTTGGATGTACAAGGGGGCTCAGCTGTGGAACAATTATATTCAAAATTCGTTTTAGTCTTCTTCTCTCATGAATTTAACATTGAGGATTAGTACCTGTCTGATGAACCAAACTTAACTGAACTGATCATATCTGACACTAATTGCCCTTTCTGTCTCTCTCTTTCTCTCTCTCTCAGAGATGACTGAACACAATCACACACACACACACACCGCCTACTGCCTGCTTTTTTTTTCTTTCTTTTAACCTATGTTTGCTTTTCGATCCTATGGCTGCATGTTGCTTACTTTTTGTGGATTACATGACTTCTGTATTTGCTTATAATGCACATTGAGTTGAGATTTCTCCCATAAGCCTCGAGGGGTTTTCTAAATCCCACCTGCACGATTTGCTTCTTCTTTCATTCTTTTTTTTTGCCTTCTTTTTCAGTGTAAACAAACAACATGCAGCTTGCAGGCAGTGAGGAGATATTTGCTGAATTTGACAAAAAGTGTATTGGATCATAATCATGGACTACCCAGTGGATATAAACACATCTATTAAAATGCAATTTTTTTTCTGTGATGTGAAAAAAAAAGCCAAGATGAATCATAACCAAACTTTTTCCACCTTAATGTGACCTAATGTGTTCCAATATCCTGCCTGTATAAATACGCACCCCCTTAAACTACCTCCTGATTTTACTACAGCACTCAGTCTGCCTACTCTCTCTTTGCAAAAGCTCTTGAAATGTGTCATATCGTGAGGGCATCTCCTGTGCACAGCCCTCTCCAGATAACCCCACAGATGTTCACTTGAAGCTTGGTCTGGGCTCTGGCTGGGCCGTTCCAAAACTTTAATCTTCTTCTGGCGGAGCCATGCTTTGGGTTGTTGTCGTGCTGAAAGGTGAACGTCCTCTTAATCTTCAGTTTCCTAATGGAAAACCTGAAGGTTTTGTGGCTGAACTGATTGGTATTTGAAATGATTTCCAAATACTTACCTTATTAATTCTCTCCATCTTTACTAAGGCCCCAGTACCACATCACCACAGCCAGTACTTGCCAGGAATTTCTGCAGCTCCTTCAATGTTCCTATAGGCTTATTGGCTTCTTATTTCCCCTCTAATATATTTGTTTTTCAATTGAATTCACATCATATGTCACTTTAAAGGTTGAAGGTTTTTTTTCTCCGTTAAAGGGTTTTTTTAGGGAGTTTTACCTTGTACGATGTGAGGGTTAAGGACAGGGGATGTTGTGTTGCTTTTGTACAAACTGTAAAGCCCGTTGTTGCAAATCTGTGATTTGTGATTCTGGGCTATACAAATAAATTGAATTGAATTGAAAAAGTTCACAAAACTCTACAGGGTACCTTTAAATTGTGAATTTGGTAGTTTAAGCTAGAGCTTTAATGTTCATGGAGCAGCTCTCTGCTGTACCCAGCTGAGAATTCCTTCCTTGGTTTCAGTACAGAGTTGGACAGAACCTCAAGAGAGAAAGGAGATAAGGTGGATGTGGACATGATTAACATTTCGTGATTTTCTGTCATTTTAGTATAGTTAGATTTAGTTCTATATCCCTATGTCCTTTGGCTCATCCCACTAGGGATTACAAGATGTTCCCATTTCACAAAACATACATTTTCCAGCATTACATATACAAAATCAGGTAGAGAAAAAAAAAAAGATCTGTTGCAAATATAATGTCTCCATGAAGCTTGTCCTACTATATATTCTTATCTTTGCCAAAAAAGCACTGCATGATAAAGTTCTTTCATTATAATATACCATCATGGGACCTAAACTTTGGCCGTGCTCCATTTGTCAACCCATTGACCAAAGACAAAATTGTCCATTCCAGTAAATCTGTCTCCATGTGTCATTTCCTTAAGATTACAGCCACTTTATTATCCATTGCATAAATTCCAGAAATAAAACGTCATTAAAATAAAATTCTGCAGATTTAATTAAGTGAAATCATTAAAGAAGATGACTCTTTCTGGTTCAGTCATTTACAAAGTCAATGAGAAGCCGTGCATTATGGAGCAACACTGCAAAAGCAAAATATATTCTTTTTTTTTTTTATTTGATTAATCTTTGGTTCACCAGGTAAAGGCTCAAGGATTTTTTTATAATGATGGCTTGATCTGTAAACAAAAATCCTATTAGATCATGATAAATGATTATCTTTCTGTCTTTTCCCTGTGTGCCTCCTAATTATATTCCTTGGCCCCTGTGAATTTAAAGAGGTAAATAATGATATGATTTTTTTTTTTTTATTACGATTCATCAACTTTGCCTTTTGCTGCCGTTTGAGCTGGAGAGTGCCCCGAGTCATCATCTCTCATTAAGTAATGAATAGTGATTGGTATGAAATTACTTCACCCCACTCTGCTGCCTGTCCATTAGTCCGTTAATCAACAGCATATGACTGCCAGACTGCACAAAATCCTCTTGCAAACAAATCACCCTCGCCCTCCATCCCTTCCCTTCCCCTAAAATACAATTCCTCATTTGCATAATGAGGGCCAAAGGAGGGCAATGTTTGCTCATAATCAAAATGCATTTATTCACAGGAAGCTATCCTGTTGCACCCGCTTAATTCACACCTGCTCTTTCCTGTAATCAAAGCCAGGGTTCAGGTGGCCGCACAGGCCAGTTTTAGGCAGGTAATGTGTCCTCATGGGGGTCCAGACATGAACAGACATGACAAATACTTCCATGATTCTGAAAACTGCAGCAGAATCGGTGTTGTTAACCTTGGTCAATACAATGCGAACATAAACAGGAAGTATTTTTCTCGGGGAACCGATACCACTGTGTTTCTCGACATAAATCATACAAAATAAATCATAATATAAAGCTATTATCTGTCACTTTTTAAAGGCTATATATCTCTAACGCGAGCTCAGTGTACAGAATTATTTTTGTGGCAGTTGAAGGCAGCAGGACAGATTTGTTGATAAATGCTGTAGCTGAAAACTGCCGTGCCAGAATGTTAAAATAACTCCATATTCTTTTTTTTTTTTTTTTTTAAGGAGATGTTGGCTTAGCAGAAGTTGGGTTTTCTAAAGAAACAACTTTTAGTTGCATACATGAACCGAAATAGCAGGTGGAGGAGCCAACACAATCCAATCCAACACAATAGGGGGTTGCACTGAGTCCCAAATGCACGTCCGTGTACCCAACATTACCTTAACCCCGGTTATCCCCGCTACACCTAAGCCAGATCCAGAGCTGTGAGTGCTGCCTACAACTGTGGGGGTGGTGTTACAGAACACACACTTCTAACAGGAGGGGAACATCATTTGAAGCCAGAACACAACACCTGATCAATTTCTGTTTTTTTCCTCAGAGCCTACAGTACTTTTCTGTAGAAAACAAAAAAACTCAACAACGCCTAGGATATAGGTGGGACACAAAAAGCATGTTCACTGAAGGGGTAAATTGAAATTGCCACAATTTTATATTGAATTTGGTAAGAAAAGAAAAAAAAGAAAATAATTTTGAGTAATAACGTAGTTTGAGTAACATTATTGCTTCTATACCAAGTAGGTTCATCATGGGTTGAGGTTTGGGTGAAGGGGGATTAATGTTAGAGAAAACATCATTCATTAATTTAATCTGTTGTCTAATCTTATGCTGTAAATCCAGCTTTCATTTTCCTGGCAGATCTCATGGGGTGGCGGACGAAACTGAGAGTGAATATGAGAAATTGATCTAAACACTGATGATGAATATTGTATAGCTTCACACTGTGCAATCTACTTCATAATGATAGGGTAATTAAAAAAAACAAGTTGTCTACTTTCACTTTAACAAACTGACTAATTGTCTTGTACTGATGCCTGCTCAATTTAAAAGAGAACAATTCACTGTAATCACAATTCTCTAAAAAAGTTCTAAAAGAAACTCCTGTGGCATTCCCAGCTCAGCTAAAAGCAGATTTGTTAGATTGTGCAGCTGTACAGTGAATTCTAAATAATTTCAAACCGGGCCTTGCAATACTAGTTGATTCTCCCAGAAATCAGCAGGACTCAGCCTCTGATTCCCAGCTCGCTCCTCCAGAGCTGGCTGACCCTCAGTAGTCGTCTGTTGGCAAGCAGTGTCTCAATCCCTAGATCCACCCCCATGATAAATGCCAGTGTTTCACCCCTAGTTGAATTTTCAAATCCAGCCAAAAAACAGGCCGAGGTGAATTTTGTAGTAATCTCGGTCAGGATGTGTACGGGCAATTGGAGCCAAATGCAGGGCGAGTGCATGCAAAAGGATCCAATGCAAATGATTGAATGATTAAAGAACGGATTAGGAAACAGAAACTAGCAGGATGCAAGGGACAGGCTGGTAACAGCGAGCCACACAGGTCGTTGTTAACTCAGCTTGAGCCGGCAAAGAAACAGAGAAGTAACTACTAACAGCAGACAGGCGAAGGAAACAAGGCAGAGGTGAGACGAAGAAGGCAATCAACACAGGAAAGAAAAGTAACAAAAAATAAAAACACAGAGACAGGAACTAGACACAGAAAAAAACAAAAAACAAAAAAAACACAACCAAAACAGTATAATGCAACACAATTTTTCATTATGTGTGGTTCCTGTAACACAGATGCTGTCAACCAACTAAAACAGCTGGGCCTACTGTACAGTCACCGTGCATTAAAACAAGTTTTCCTTTTTCCACACAAAAGCTGATCAGCTTACCTCTGGTCCAACAGCGACGTCCGACAGACACAATACCAAAGGAGAAAAAAAAAAAAATCCTCATGCTGTTTGATGTTCATAGCACATCCTGGTTTTGACTGGATGACTGGAAGTCATAAATTAATAACGTCTTCCCTGCAAACTTTACTTTGCCTTCCACATGTTAAAGTGACAATGACGGACTGACTGTCACTGACGTACAAAACATGGTAAATGCTGTGACTGCCCGATTGTAGACATTGCAACGTGAAAATCACCGATTAAAAATTTGATGTTTTGTACCCGGTTGCCTCCGCGTCGTGAGGTGTTGCGGATGTGCGATGGTGGGTGGAGTACAGGTCACCCCGGGGTCGAATTTCCACATCCATTCTTATATCACAGTCTGCCACAGATCCGCGGTGTTAATCCTGATCAGCATCTTGCTGCAGCACTTCTGCACTGCGAAGCCCAGAGGTCACTTGTCAATCAAGCGGTGTGTTCGGCAATGTGATTTACTGTTTGACTTTGTGTAGGTAGCAGCCTCTCTCTTTTTTTTTTTCCCATTTTATTCTTTTTTCTTTAGCTGCTCCTGTTCACATCTAACATCCGTTAATTAGACACATTTATTTAAACAGAAATGCCACATGTTAAAATCATTATACGCTGACATTTAAAGTGGAATAATCAAAAAGCCTATTTTTTCCTATGGCCATTTTGTTTCGGCACACTGGCAGCACGAGTTTGTCGCGTTCATTGCGAGCTCACCTGAAATGTGGCAGTCCCAGTGAAACATGTAAATGCAAAATGTGCTTTGACCTAACAAGGACATCTTGTTAACCACCATCATTCTATATGATGAAATGAGAAAAAAGCCCCCTTATCCATCTCTGTCAGAAAAACAAGCAGCCTAATAGAAGGGATAAGGTCAAAACCAAATGTCAAACATGTTTACCCTCCAGAGGAAGACAGATTGGCCGGTATTCATCATAAACACAACAGGTTCCCATTACCGGAGCGTTCTCGCTTCCCGTTCGGAGCTGCTCTGGCCCCTTACTCCGGTTTAATTGTGTGAACATAAAGCGAAAGAAAAGCGATGCCGGAAAGTCTTTAACCAGCTAAATGCTACATGAGATTTTGAGGACAGAGAAGGTCATCTTTTCATGAACGATGACACATTGCGGGCCTATAAAGCGAAGAATTCTGCCTGTGATCACCGCTCCAGGCGCGTGTGTGTGTTTGTGCTGGTGTGTCTCTGAAAAAAAAAAGAGAGCGAATGCAATTGAGTGCGGCGCTCCTTGCTGTTAACCACAAAATATTGGGGAACTATGAGCAGCCAAGTGAGATGGATTATCCTGTTTCTCTTGTGCTGTTAGAGAACACACAGTGCATCATGTGAGGACAATCCTCAGTGGTACTGTACATCTGCTGTGCGCGGCAATCATGAGGACAAAATTGCTCGCTAACACATTTTGAGTGATAAAGATTCATGGCGAGGGTGACCTGAAATTCCCTCGTGTCATTGTGTAATTCCTGTGCTTCATTACATGTATAATGAAAGGTGAGTGTTTAAAAAAAGAGTGCCACCGATGCCTGGGCAATTTATTATTCGCCACGAGGCCCAAACTGTTGGAGATCAATAGAACAGGAGTTAGAAGAGGGCTAGGGGTGCAATGTGTCATCATTTTAATGAAATATAGATTTGGGACTATTAAACAGCTTGCTAGTGCGGGTAAAATTGCTCACTTTTTCACTGCTAAACAAAGCCATCCATTTAACTGTAGAAAAATCGATAGTGGGCTGTGACCAATATGTACCTTTCAAATGTGGGTACAGTTACATTGAACAGTAGCTAATAAATCAAAGCAAAGGGTATCTTTTATAGTCATTGTATCATTATAAACCTCTGTTGCTCTGTTGCAGAGTCTTTCATCGTGCAGTAGCACCGAAACAAAACCGAATAGAGACCAGCTGCATATCATGTGCAGGTATGCACAGGGCTGTCGATATATACATATCGATACTGTGTTTTACACCTTTAGATGTGAGGTGGTGTGATGACCCCCTCGACAAGCGATTCTCTTGCTGATGAACAGAATCCCAGCACATTTTCTCTTGCAGAAGTAAAATTATACTCCAAAAAGAATGTCTATACCTGGTAAAACCTATCTTTATTCGGTCAAGACAACTCACCATCAGCTCATATTTTTGCTGGACAGTTGGCTTCAGACAGTCCAAAGACAGTACAACATCTGGCTCTCCACCTCTGACCTGTGTTCCAGGTCTTCTGACCCTTTTGGCCATTTTTAGCCAACACATACCAAGGTTCCGTTCTTACCAGACAGGATCAGATGGAGCACTAGAATCCCAACCTGGATTGTTTATCAGCCCATCTGGCCATCTGTGTGTCTTTGTTCTCACACCTTGGTTGTAGCATAATGATTATATCCAAATGTACACTATGCTCCAAATAGGTAAAATTCTTTAGAAAATTTAGATTTGCTTGTTTTGAGTCAATTAGGAGGTGAAAAATGAATTACAGATTCCAGTCAAAAACAGTTTTGGTGCCATCTGCTTGTCGGACGAATTTTAATCAAAGTTTGAAAATCTAAAAAACAGTGAGTTATGTGTGTTTCCATCACCTGGTGTAAGCAGCTGCTCAGGGCCTCCAGCTGTTTGCTCGTGTGCTCCCGATCGAACGGTGGCACTGTTATTTCGCGGTGCCGCCGGTGAATTTATTTCCAGCTAATTTACCGATCCGAGAGTCGTCTCTACTCCTCCAGTGTACCAATCACGGCCAAGGATAACCCTGGACATCCTCGTTCATCATTCTGTTCCAATGCCTGGGCTGCCTTTCACATTTACCACAATAAGACATTTTGAAGACAGTGAAAACATGTGCAAGACTCTGTGTTGACAGTTTGGACAGTTTCATTGCATTGCTAGAGACTTAAACAAATCAAGTCAACTGTCAAAAGTGGATAATGCCATGGAAGACCTCACAGTTAGCTCAACAACGGCACCCGGATTCAGAAAACCCAGCAGTGCTTTAAAGGTATTGATGCTTCTATAATGTGAACCTATATTAGCCTGACCTGATAGTAACAAAGTGGGGAGGAATGGGCTGCTTTGGATTAGTCAATCGTTGACAGTGGTCAGCCTGAGGTGGATGTGCTAGTTTATTATTACTCGCTTGTTCGACCTTGACCTGTTAGCATTATTTTTGGTGCAAAATGAGAATCATGACAAGGGCACCAAAAAAAGTCAAATGGAACCATTGGGAAACCTGGAGATCGTCGATGTTTCATATGAATAAGGCACAGGAGGCTTGGAGGGGCTGTTGAATATTTGAAGTCTTCTACTACTTCAAATTTAAAAGGTTGATCACAAAGGCAATTTGAGGGTATTTGTTACAACTGTTATTGTGAAAAACAATTATATTACTGTATATATACTTATTTTCCTTCACTGCATTGGATGTCAGTATTCTGACATTGTGACGAATTAGCTCAGTCAGATCAAGTCCAACCCATTCATCAGGAGCTTTTAGGCAAAGTTGCTTGACACAAATGGACTCGAATAAAAGGAAAGGCATTGTAGGACTCATTGTCAGCTTTTTATACAAATCATCCAGCGTTGCATTGTAAATCCTTTTTAATAATAATAGGCTGCTACACATGGAGTGAGCTCACATGAGGCGTGCAGGGTGAGATTCGTTGGACACATTTTAATTTAACCCCGCATGATATGTTTGTTTTAAGGTTGAAATGCTGCATTTAGACGGAGGGATCAGGAGGATGAAAGCTCTTTGAGTTCTCCGTGTCTGAAAGCCGTGCTAATGGACACTTTTAAGGTGACCTAAGTGACCCCTCAAAAGTGTGGGTGATGCTGAAGCGGAACAAATGGTTCCATAAAAGCCAGCTTCGATGTTTTGTTGTCCCTCTTGAAAAGTATCTCGGGGGAAACATGTATTTTATTTTGTCACTTTTGTCAGCCGCACAACCCCATACTTTATTTTGAAGAGTTCACATGACCGTTCAATTTACGATTTCTAGATATCAATTTGAGCTCGGCTGGACTGAATCTCTTTTTCCATTTTGCATAAAATTGACAACCATCTGGGGAAGCCTTGGAAAATTGCCTTGCACTGAATAAATGATGAAGAGACGAGTCTACTGTCAGTTGTAATAATGTGGCTGCTTTAAATGCATTGGCCCTATTGGTGTGCATAATTACAGTGGCAGGGGATACCATGTCTTTGATCTGTGTCATGTCATGCAACCGGGCTTACAGTCTTTTCACAAGTGATGTGCTTCATTTTGGGTGGTCTGTTATCATATTAGTATGTCTTCATCAAACAGATGTCGATACTCTATTCATTCACAGGACATTGTGGACGAAATGTGATGTCAGAACTCACATGGCTGCTTTTAAAGAAATGTCAAAAGTAATCCCCAGCCTCGTAAAATCGGGCATTATTATCACATTCTAAGCATTAATGGGATTAGGCTGAAAAAAGTAATGTTACAGTAATGTTAAGAGTTTATGTTTCTCCAAACCATTGAAATGTCCAGATACACCAAACCAATGTTAAAGACCTGGTGGTGATAAAGGCTTACTGCTGCACTGCTGTTCATCACTTGTAGCCATAAGCGCCAGTTTCTTAGCATGAAGAAGAGGGTTGGGGGGAAATTAGATCCTGTCCTTCTGCCAGAGAGTCTTCCAAAGTGCTCACCACATACAACTACAGGTGTGTAAGCATTCCGGAAGTTAAAAGGTTGCAGACTTTCCACCCGAACAGCAGCAACTTTTCTCTGAATCTAATGTAGTTCGGATTTAGAGCCAAACACTCTGCAGAGACGGCTAACTGCTTCTTTATAGGGAAGGATAAATCATTACTGGATAAGGTTAGTGTCACTGGAGCTGTGGTTTAGATCTTAGGGAAGCCTTTGACACTATAAATCCTGCTGTCCCCTTCAAAGTTATGGACCTTCATTTTCTCTCTAGGTACCCTCAGTGGATAGGATCCTACCTTTTCTAACCAATCTCAGTCCACCGCTCTCAGTTCCTCCACCGGCATCGCACAACAATCCTCATTGCGCCCATTTTTATTTAGCTCGTGTGTAAATGATCTGCCATCCATAGGCCCCAAAAATAGAGACTCGAATGTACGCTAATGGCACTTTAATAGCAGAGCAATGTAAAAAGCTGAGTTGCTCCATCTTAACCAATGCAATATGCAACATTGTCTACAACTGAATGTGTCAAAAAAATTGCTACCATGAACATATTTTACAAAGACCCAAACAACCAGAAAATAAACTGATGATTGAGAGCCAGTAATGAGATGTATTTAGAGACAGTGTTTACAGACTCACTTGTGAGTCGAGGATTGACTAAATGATCAATGGTCTTAAATAAGAAACACGGCTTAATAATTGAGAACATTTTGCTTTTGCATCTTTGATTTCATTGTTATGAGATTGTAGTAAAAAATGTGATATGCTCATCGAGTTCTGAGAGATTTTCTTTTTTCTCCTCCACTCGACAGTCCTTTTTCGTGCCACAGATTCTTTCAGTAATCCAAGGTGATACAGTGAATGAATTAATTAAATGTTTTAGTGGGGCAGCGGAGCAGAAATGACACGGTGTCCCAGTGTCCAGCAGACTGTCCGTGAGGTGCCCAAAACTCCCCTTTGAGAATCTCTGACTGATGATTTGTGAAGTCGTTGGTGCCTACATGAACAGCGACAGGAGAGGCACGAATGTGTTGCAGAGTGGTGGCGTCTCTTTGTGTTTGTGTGTTTTTTTTATTTTTTTTATTGTAACTGGCATGTCCTATATCACGATTATTGTTTTAAATTTGCTGATTTGTTGACTCTGGGCTGCCAACTTCACCGAGCCAAAAACTACAAATAAAACTAGAGGCTCTTGGCTTATTTAAGCCTGTTGACAGTAATGTTGCAGCAGCTGATAATATAACATCAGACAATAATGTAATAATGGCCAATAATGTAATATTGCACTCGTTAAAATGCAATAGGACAGTCATGTAAAATGTATTAAGTTAGTTATGATATTGGTCTGGTGAAAAAAATTGCAAACTCAGCCAATAATGAAATAAAGTGTTACAATATTGGCAAAAAGTTATCACGTTAATGTTTCCGCACTTTCATTACATTATTGGCCAGTTCTTATGCTCTTGGCCTATTATAATTTTAAGTATGTTATTGGCTGTTATTACGTTATCAGCTGCTACAGATGTTTATTTATACACTCTGTCCCTTAGAAATTAACAAACGTGTAAAGTTTGTTGTTTTCCCCATTTTCCCACTGGTTCCCACTCACAGAACAGCTTCTTCTACCCATTCTTCTTCTTCTTGTTCTTGTAATTGATGAAAACGTTTCTTCATCTATATATATATATATATACAGATGTTGTTTCATTTCTCACTTTGAAGCACAGATGCACTTCAGTGCTGCTGTAGGAAGCGTGGGAAGGGAGAACGGAGATTGAGCTAGGTGCTTGAATGCCTCATGGAGTGTTGGTAACCTTTCAGTTTATTATTCCAATTAGAGTACACAGCTGGAGGAGAAAATTAATTCAACACCAGGCAATTTTGTTTGTTTATTTACTGATGTGTGCGAATTGGAATGGGGTAAACAGAGCCCGATGATCGGGGCTTCTGCCTGGGCACCACACTGATTGCCATCATTTCAACCAGATGCACAGTGCAACCATTTAATTTCCTCACCAACTTTTAAAGATGGCCTAATAAACACCACCCATTCACACATGTGGGGATGAATTAAACCAATCACGAGCACATTTGTATAATACATATATAACAAGGAGATGATTTCATGGTCGGAAATATCCTAGTCAAAGACGTGACAAGCGAGTCACAATAGATGACGTGAAACACTTTGAATACAAACACAGCAGGAAGCATTGAATTATAGAGTAAACAAGAGCGGGTTGGAAACCAAGCAGACGGCTCAACCACGAAGCCCTGGAGGTGCCAGAAACCACAGGCTGTTTCCAAAATGGAGTCAAAGCCTCGTCCCCGTTGGTGAAATATCCAAATTGAACAGCCTGATACAAAATACCTCTTTGGTCTCTCTGTTCAAATATAAAAATCCCCATTCATGACAACTGTAATGATCTATTTCAATTTTATCAAGGCTTAAAATTATGCATAATTAAGGGTGTGGTAAACTTTGAGTGACAGGTGGCTAGCCACTAGGTGGCTATCCACAGCTCCACAGATGTCACTGCAGCTTCATCCATTATTCATACGATCTAGGATCAAACCCTATGGCCGGACCGTGCATGAGATGCCAGCGGGCTTTTCATTTCAACGAATGTGACTTATGAAGTAACACAATCTGTTGGCCGAACTTCACCGCTCAGTCAGACACACACACACACACACCGTTTATAGGGCTTGCCCCCCGCGGTCTGGCCGAAAAATAATTTGTAATCAACCAGCAGATGGAAAATTTTCTTTCGAGATCACACAGTTGGCACATTTGAAAGTGAAAGATGTGCGCGAGCCAAGAGGAAATGGTGCTTTCCTCTATTCTGCTCGTGCCATAATGTGGGTTTAGTCTGAACTGGTGTAATTCCCCTCCCAAGGGTACAAGGTTGTTCCACATGAGCTGGTTCCCTAATAACCAACCCAAGCCTCCCAGTGAAAAATCCATTAAGGTCAAGTCATGCATAGTTGATTGAACATCTCGTCTGGTGGTCCGCTAAGGAGAACCACGGGCCTAAGAATACCACATTAATCAGAGGGGGAGAAAAATGCTTTTATGGTTATGGAGCGGCAGATGTTCTTTATGGGAGTTTTTTGGCAGCATATTTTCAGCATGAAGTTGCGTGTAAACAAAACAAAAGGACCTTTAAATCGCAGCCCAAACAGTCCGGAGGGAACGTCTCCACTTCGAACTCCCGGGGAGGAACTGGCGTCTCTCTCTCTCTCTCTCTCTCTCTCTCCCCCCCCCACCGGATATTACTCTTCCCTCCAAAAGCCATGATGACAGTAACCTGCTGTTGTGCGAACGCAACGAGGTGCTTCAAGAGCACCCTGATCTCTCCTCCACCTCCTTCTATTCACAGCCAGCCCGTGTTCTCCCTGCTCCATTAGTCCAGACACCACATCCATCCCGCCGAGCCTCGCACGGGGGAGGCAGAACCAAGGACGCCACCGTCTGATACCGTGGCTCTTCTTGTGTGTGCGTGCATGTGTGTGTGTGTGTGTTGTAGCGTGGTGGTGGTGGTGGAGGAGTGTAGCATCTACGAAATGATGCAGCCAAGCATGAAATCACCTCTCTTCAGCTTTAAAGGGCTTACATGGATTTTTAATGATGAGCCCGGATCTTTTATATGCCAAATATACTCAATGACTCCATTCTTTTTAATGCATATTTAACGGAAAGAAAGAGGATGGGACAATAACAAGATTAATGGGATATGCATAGAGGCAGGTGTCTCTCTCTCTCTCTCTCTCTCTCTCTCTCTCTGCAAGTTGAAGGTTTCATGTTGCGTGAGGGCAGCGCTTGTGTTTTATTCCGTGAGTTTCATGTGCATTATTTGTTAATACCCGGAAAAACGACTGACTGCATAAAGAAAATGTTTAGTTTAACGCATTATTACTTTTGCATTTGATGAATTAAGCAGTGTATAGGCAATTTATTAATATTTGTGAATTTGTAATAGTTGATTAATTCCTTTGCACCCATAACAAGATAAGTATTGAACATATAAAATTGTAATCAATAGTAACGGTATAATCATAGTATAATCATTCTTCTTCCAATTTTCAAATGTATTTATAAGCAATCCAAAATCAATTGCAAAACAGAATAATACATATTTTATTGTTGCTTTTATACTACTGCAGGAATTTGATCAGCAATATATCTTCTATTGTTACTACGATTTGTGCAATTGCTAAATCATTTAAACTACTTTATTACAATTTTAGGTACAATTATAGGCATATGTTTCTTTAATTTACATATTTAAATGCCCGAATTATTCCAACACTAATCGAGCATGTGTATCTGCCCATCCATCCAGTCATTGGCCGTTCTCTTTTGAAACAACACAATGCTTTTCTGATTTGTCTTTACAGTCCGGGACTGTGCTGCTGGACGTTCATTATTTATACACCAACGTCACTTTGTATTTTCTACCAACAACAACTGTGGTAGTGAGGGCGGTTCCGAGATGCAGTTTTACACCAGGAACCTCCACCAAACTGGAACATGGACTCCTTAAAAATGCCAAGTTATTAGGATAACACAGTTAACCTAATACCTGTATCACCAAATATTTATTAATGATTCATTTACATTGTGGTTTATTCAATTTATTCCCCGTTTTTTTTTGTTGAGTGTTAAATATCTCCTGATGTTATTGTATTCATTAACCAATTATTAATATTGTATAAACATGCATAGTATAGAAATTCATATTGTTTTCTTTTTTTTTTTTTAATAATTCATTTTCCACAGAGCACAATAACATTGGACACCTTGCTGAGGAGTTGGAGGTGTGCAGCATGTTTCCTGGAACTCCCTCGCGTGCTTGTGGAGGCAATTTGCCTATGGTGGAATAAAGGAAATTGATATAATATTAGTTGTACCTTTGATAATACACAGAATTTCGGTAACTTACCACACCATAGACATAGCAAAACAATGGTTTTGGCATTGTGGTGAAAAATTAAAAGAGGGAAACTGGACCTAAATTAGAAACACAACAGTGATGTTTAATTGCAAACAATTTAGTAATTTAAAATTTAAATTTCTGTTTGTATAAGTAGCTGCAAGCTATCTGTATTTGAAACTACTTAAAAATGTGTATATATACTTTAGCCTATATGACTACAGCTGTCAACAAATGCATTATATCTGTTCACATCTGTGTGTGTGTGTGTGTGTGTGTGTGCGCGTAGGTGATAAAAACTGCTCATGAGTGCCAGTCAGGTAAAATAGTTCAGTCAGTCAATAAAACAGGCCAGTAAACAGTATAAAGTTTACTTATGTTGAATATTACTGTGAACAAGCATGTTGGACAAGGTGTTTGTCAAAGTGCTGCACAGAGGTGAGATTGTCTCGTATAAAATGTCATCAGGAGCATGGTCACACGTCCTCTCTGCACAATGAAAAAAAAAAAAAAAAACACTCGCCGAGACTGAGGCTTTCACCGCCGGAGGGGAAAGCCAATCAAATTAATCACTTACTCTTCAACCCTACTGGGAATCACTGTGTGCACGGACAGAGAAAACTGTATTTATAATAGGCTATGACCCACTGATAAGTACCATGGGTGAAGTATGATTCATTATGAGGAATATTTTAGTCATTATGGGCTGTTATTCAAAAGTCAAGGTGGAACTTTACGTTCTAATTGTGTCAAGAAAGAGACAAGGGACACTGGCCATCAATTCTCCTTTTTTTTTTCCAGACACGGCGAAAGTGTGTTTGCCTTTCTGCTCCTTACCTGAGCAATTGTGTTTGCACATTCCCAGAGACACTAATCGAGCCAATTTGCAAGACATTTCTGCAACAAAGGCATTTTTTTTTTTTTTTAGCGGTATGCATCCCTGAACACAAAATAAAAAAAAAAAATAAAAAAACAATCGCTTCAGCACACGCGTGACACAAGCTGGGAGTCTTTACACACAGCCGAGGGCTTCCTCGTCGGCGCTGGAGCGTGTTGCTGCCGTCAGCCGGGGAACTCACCTCCGCGTTCCGCCACTGTCGAGGTTACAAGTCAATAGAGGGAGATAGTATGCAAATGTGACCTTCAGTTAAGTCGCCCGTCTCCGTGCAATTTAGGACAGTTTGTTCAATTTCTGTTTAAGTGACTCAATAAGTGCCTGGCTGCCCCAGACGAGAGGGAGGGTCACTCAAGCTCTCACTCGTCTCAAGACAAACCTTTTAGAGAATTATAAAAAAAATAAAGACAGAGAATATATTACAATCCTAGTTAGCGTTCTGGAGTGTAACAACGCTAGGGTATTAGAGTTGTTGCCATAGTAAACCAGGTGATTTCTTTTTTTTTTTTCACACCATTGGTTAATGTCATGACATGTATGTCATAAAATAATGTCAAGCAGCAAAAATGCATTGAAATAAACAGAATACTAACTTATGATTATGATATATTGGTATATTTGTATAATTCAGAATCATGCAGAGAAATCAATTTCAGTTCACAGCTAATCTTCAACAAATCGAATTTGGTGTAGATATTTTTTTGTATACCGTATATTCTGGACTATAAAGCGCACCTGCATATAAACTGCATCCGCTCTATTTAAAAAAAAATGAAAATAAAAAAATAAACAAGCCGCACCTGCATACAAGCCGCATCCGCTCTATTTAAAAAAAGTTTTGCAAGCCACAGATATGTATGTTTTTAGATTAGATATTTACTACAGCAACAGAACGATTTTGAATTGTAAATGTACATGTATGCACCTGAATAGATCCTTTCCTAACCTGTATTTTAACGCGGCAGCAACTTTGCTGATTAAAACGGGACAGAACCAAGAGAAAATAACCGGTATTTACAGTATTTATCTTTATTTCTCCTGTGTGTGAAATCACGTCACCTTAACAGTCTTCTTCAGTGTCGGAGTCGAACAAACTCAGCAGCGTTCGTCACATCTGTCTCCATCAGTCTCGTTCTCCCTGTCACTGTCATCCTCCTAATTTGAAAGTATAGAGTTTGACAGGATTGGTAATTTGTCGTCCTTCTATCTGCTCATACCGACTTATACCTGCTAAAGAGGAACTAGCGTATTCTTCTTTGCATTTATTTTATCTAAGTTTTGATTCTAATTCCGGTTAGAGCGCCCCTAGTGGTGGAAAAAAATCTGCAGAATAGCCACACCTTTGTATGAGCCGCATGGTTCAAAACATATGAAAAAAGTAGCGGCTTATAGTCCAGAATTTACGGTATATTTATTTTTTAGAAACACTTTATAAATGTCATGTTTGTAAATGAGAAAAATTTTAATAAAATTTAAAAAAAAGGGTTCATTTATTGGGCGACACGGTGGAGCAGTGGGTAGCACTGTTGCCTCACAGCAAGAAGGTCGCAGGTTCAAGACCGCCTTGGGGCCTGGGTCTGGGACCTTTCTGTGTGGAGTTTGCATGTTCTCCCCGTGTCTGCGTGGGTTTTCACCGGGTACTCCGGCTTCCTCCCACAATACAAAACATGCTCAGGTTAATTGGCAAATCTAAATTGCCCATAGGTGTGAGTGTGTGTGTGAATGGTGTGTGAATGGTGTGTGTGCCCCACGATTGGCTGGCGACCATCTGGGGTGTATCCCCTGCCTCTCGCCATAAAATGCGCTGGGATAGGCTCCAGCAGACCCCTGCGACCCCGAAAGGGAATAAGCGGGATAGAAAATGGATGGATGGATGGATGGGTTCATTTATTTATCTTCAGCAGACTGGACTACTGTGGGACTACTGGGGTCTTTACACCTGCTGGTTCTAAAAAGTACTGAATGTTTTAGGGACTAAATACATTTCTGAGGAGCTGCCACGCCATGAACCGCCCTGACCTCTCAGACCTTCTGGGACAAATCTACCTTTCAGTTCTGCGAATCTAAAAACACAGAGAAGTCGCTTTCAGTTTTTATGCTCAGCATATCTGGAACAAAACCCCAGAAACCTGGAAGCCTGACACAACTCTCAGTTCTTTTAAACCAATACTGAAAACGTCTTTTCATCGCTGCCTTTTATTCAGTCAAATAATTATAGTTCATACTGCACTGTAACTTTTGTTCCTCTATTTTATATGCCTTATTCTATTTGAACTTGGTTTTGTTCACTATGCTCTTGGCGCTTAACTCTCATGATTCACTAGAACCTAAAAGTTCCTTTAGGATTTTTGTGAGTGTGTGTGTACAATCACATAAGCTCAAATCCTCGAAAGAAGGCCAATTATAATATGATAAAACATATAAGATATAACAAGATTTTCCAGCTTTTTGAGCCTTTTTCTCCTGTTTGCCCTGGAGAATAAATCCATGTTATTTCCCTGTACATTCTTCCAGAGGTGTTTCATGCATTATCATGTTATGAAAGGTCATTTAAATGAATTCATCTGAAATGTGTATGTTTGTATTCATGTGGATGTCTAAGGGTGTTGTCTGTGAGTCTTTGTATAGAGACATTTCTTTTTTTTTTCTTTTTGTATGTTTTTGTGAGTGCACGCGGCCTGTAAAGAGGCATAATTTAAAGTTTGGCTGCAGGTCGCATCACTCCTGGTGGTATCATCACACAACTGGCATTTAACTGGGCTGATGCACTAGGGTAAAATACTTTTAGACTATTAGACTATTAGCATATTTTGCATGTCCTTTTCATAGAGTGATTCTTTTGCACAATGTCTTGATGCTTTAATATTTTATATAAAGCACTTTAGTTACCTTGGTAAAGAAAAGAGCTATATAAATAAACTAGCCTTGCCTAAGCTCTTATTTTGTCATTTCTGAGGATTGCCATTTGCTCCTCTTTTGCTGACAAGGAGTCAGCCATGATGGCTCGTGAATAAAGGCTGATGTAAGCTATTGTACTGAAACACGTAGGCTGAATTCAGTCCATCTCGTGGTACATTATTTACTACTAGAGTTTTAACCTGTCACAACGTTTTTGCAATGGACTAGAAAACTAGGGAAAGTTTTTTTTTTTCTTTTTTGAGGAAGGTCCCATGCAAAGAAAGTATCGGGTACTGAGTGCAACTTTTGAGACTTTTGAGGAATCTCTTGGACTGAGAAGCACGGTTTAGCACAGGGTCAGAGTCTGGTTAAACTCGCAGTGGCTCCTGCTTGATGGAGCTTGGAGCTGCTACAAATTCTGGAAGCCTGCACAATGTCATCTCTTATTGATGGCCACCCTTTCTCCTGCCCTTCCTTTGCTGCCTCCACTCCTCTGCGCTGTCAAGTACTCCGAGAGCGGTGATTTAGGCTTCCTTGTTGTTTTTTTCGACAGTGAGCTCATTTGGGGAAAGCGAGAAGAGGGTTTCATCCCTTCCTGTGATGCTCTGTGCACATGTTGCCGCCCTCCCCCTTTTCTTCATTGCAACTAAGCGTTGGTGAACTTGTAGCCCTGTGTTTGCAGACTCCTGTCAGGCCACGATGGTGATATCAACTGGACAGCTCAAACGCTTCTCTTTCTGGGTGGGCTCCCTCTTACAGGGATGTTGCATGTGTTCTTGACTCTCCGAAATGCAAACATTTGTACGCCGCATCTCATTTGATTGAGAAAAACACAGACATCTGGGCTGCTGCTCTACTATTTCTATTGTGCACACGGGGTGGTGAGGATACACAAAAAGCCGTGCTCAAATATCTTGAGCCCATGCAACATGCAAATGCCAACATCAAGCTCTGATTCATGAACCACACTGAAAACCCACCCTATGATCATAAAGCTCCGTTGTACCTCTGTTTCACGTTGTGAGGTCACATATTTCTTGGGTCTTTCTGTTTGTAGTGACAGGCGCGTGATGTCACCTTGATCTGACAACATTGCAGATGAAGCCACGCAATCTTTCAGCATGTCGTCAGAACGCAGAAACACCTCAACGTTAGCAGAGCAGAGCGGGGAACAGGCCGCCTAGAGGGGACCACCATATAAAGTAATCTGAAGCTTGCGCCAAAGGTATTTAAAAAAAAACAATTACAATAAAAGTGTTTGGCAGTCTGAAGGCATTCCTTTAACATAATTTTACCTCATTAATGGAAACCCCCTTAATGAATAGTACATGTTTAACATGATTACATCAGCAGCGTGTGTAAATCATATAATCCTAGTGTGTTTATTTGCCTACTTTTTGATATGAAAGACCTTTAAAAGGCATTTTAAGATTGAATGTTGCTGGATTGTTTTATTGCAAGGTAATGAATTTTGCTACTTCTACTTTAATAGATTAACTTTTTTTTTGTAAAATATATTACACCAGCCTGATCCAAATCATAAAGCTTATGATACTCACTCTGCTTCCTGACAATATGCTTGACTTGTCACAGCCGCGCCATTGTGCTCCCAATGTATAAAATGGGCCAAATGCAGAGAATTAAACTCCTTCAGTGTTCCTCTTAGTTCTGTGTTCATAATCATCTTTTTATTATAAGGCCCCATATCATAGACATCTGTCACAACCAAAAAGTCATGTTAAGCTCTGGTTTTTGTCTCATTGCGACTTCCTGCTTTATTGTAACGTCCTTTTCTCCTCTCTTTTCAAGTAACTCCCTCCTAAACTCCAGGTAACTCCTCCTTGTGTGTGCCCTTCAGTCTGATTTTCTGCCCCCACCCTGACGTTTTCCACCTGTTTCCTGTTACCTTGTGTATATTTAGTCTGTGTCTCCCCTTGTCCTGGACCAGTTTGTTATGTCTGATTTAGTCTGTGCACCTATGCCACCCCATGCCTCTGTTCCGTGTCAAGTCGGGTCGTAAGAGTGATTTTTGTGTTCTGGAACAGTCTTGCTTGTGTTATTTTCATACTTTGTCTTTCCCTTTGGTTGTTACTTTGTCATTAAAATATTGTCTTTTCATATTTCGTCTTGTGTGAGTCGTGCATTTGGGTTCAGTTCAAGTCCTGTTGTGACAACAAGGATATTTTAATTGTTATTTTATTGACTGTCTAGCTGTGATATAAATACAGTCCCATATTCTGAATCAATGTCTTTAAATGTGCCATCAGATCCCAACTTGGGAAATCACAACTATACAGTTATTCAAACTGAGGCTCATTATTAAACTATTCTGAGATGTTTTTTGCTACTTAAAACCCTAAATATATCTTGTTGGGCAATCAAAACTTCTAATAAAACCCGGGCAAAATGGGACCTTTAAGAAATGTTTAATGTATTTGGCATTTTCAGTTAAATTGCACCATTATGAAGTAACATCTTACTGTGACACGATAGAGCCGTAAGTCTTTCTGCTGCTGGAAGGTGGCCATTTGCATAAAGTTAGATGCAGGTTCCTTCGGTTTTAAACTGGCTGCAGCCTGCAGTGCAGTATGGAGGAGGAGGACGATGAAGAGGAGGAGGAGGAGGAGGATGAAGAGGAGAAGGAGGAGGAGGAGGAGGAGGGCATTGCGTGTTTCATAATTCAAATCCACTGAATAGGTGTTTACAATCTCACTTGGTGAGTCAGCGAGGATCAGAACCGCAAGACATTTCACTTCCACTTGCTTTAAACCTAAAAGACCCGTGAAGAGTAGTTGTAGCAGAACGCTCTAATGTGTATATGATATATAGTATATGAGGTATTTCTTCACCATCATACTGAACACTATTTCACTATTTAACGAGCCCATTTCTGCCTCTTCATTTGGCTGTTTTGCAAAATTTTTGCATTAACTTCATCCAACTTGTCGCTGGTACACAATGCAGATTGATTGGTTGGGTAAATGTCACATGACAGTAAAATGAGTTGTGAAACATACAGTATATAAATGTTTTAGGTTACACATCTATCAATTAACTGACTCTGTGTTATTTGAAATCTGAAATTTTGCAGACAGGCAGTCGGAGCTCGGGCCTCGGACCATTCGTCACAAGCCTGGCAGGTCTCCATTCAGTTTCAGACGTTCTGGCACAATGTTTACCCCTGACAGGATTGTCAGAGCTATTTGTCACAGCTCTGTTTAGTGATCAGATTGGATTGTATGGCCTCTGTGGCCTCTTCTTCTCCTGTCCACAATGGATGGCAACAATTAAACCTTTTGGCACTTAATCAAATGATTCACTTCCCTGTGCACCACCTGTATCCTCTACACCAGTAACACATTGGTAAACCTTCTACATAGTGAACAAAGTGGACAACTGCTCTGTATGCAGCTTAATACATGTTAATTTAATTTGAACTTTGATTATAACTCACCTACAATATAACATATTACATTACGTATGAGAAATGCTGCATTTTTTTATGGGCGGGGAAAGAGTTGAAATTAGAGTGAGAAGAAAGTCTGTAAAACAAGCTCTTTAATCCAAGATATAAGAGGTGTTAAAACCCATGATGGCAGACAGGGAATAAGCAAAATCCAAGTTCATAGAAGTATAAAACAGGTTGTCAACAGGTAGCAAAAAGGTAAAAAAAATGCTGGCAAGCTTCAACACAAGCTACGAAGACAGTCTGGCAAAGAAACGTGGACCAGGCAGGGTTTAAATACACGGGGTAATGAGACGCAGGGGAAAGACATTAGGGCAATCAAAGTGGAGGAGGAAAAAAAAAACTGGCTGCCCGTCAAATTTCTAATTCATTTTAAAGTTTTTTTATTTGTTTATAAAACCCTGTGTGGTGCCCCCCCCCCTACTTATATGAACTTTTAATCTTAATCTTAATTAACTTTTGCTCTTGCTTTGGATGTCTTTTTTATGTTCAACAACGTTGGTAGTTTTAAAATGCACTTTATAAATAAATTGATTGATGCAGCATGTAGTGCTGTTTCCTCACAGCAGGAAGGTCGCAGGTTCAAGTCCTTCAGCTGTAACTGTAGGTTACAGCTGAACCTTAGTTTGATTAGAGAGGTTGTAGTACAGTACATCCAGCAGACCCTAATGAGGAATAAGTGGGTATAGAAGATAGATGGATGGAAAAGTGATAAGGCCAAATGTATAGATAATATCAAAAATGTGCATTGACATTCTCCTTAGAAGCACTGAAAGTGACCCAGCTCATATACTGTAAGTGAGTGCTGGATTCCCTGAGAATATTACAAATACTCATAAACCTGGTTTCTGCTGCTTCCTGTCAAAAACACAGTATCTGGTATGAGCCAAGTTCTCCAAGAAACGCAAGTCTGCTACAAACTGAGGCATTGTGGGAGTACTAGTAGTAATCTCAGAATCCATCAGCTATGGTCCGATTACATGCTAGACCCCTGGGGATGGTCTCCATTATTTCTGCGTTTCTGGGGGAGAGACGGCGGACATCCAATCCACGACTTCCGCTTCCGTTCGTCAAACTCCAATAAGCTCTGAGATGAAAGATAATGAAAGGTTAAACAAACTGAAAGTCCCGTAGGTCCTGAGATACTGAGCACTGAGGTCAATGGTCGTGCCTCTCTGCTGCTTTCCATGCGGACTCCGTCGCTTGCATGCAACCATGGCAACCGCCACCTGCTCTAACATTCAGTGGATACTACACATACGTGAACTGTAGAATACAGACTTTTGACAGTTGTCTGTGGGTTTGTGTAAGTGAGTGAGCCATTATCTCCATTGTCAATTCAAATATTTTGCTATAAGTGCAACTTTAATACTTTTAATGGACTATCTATATCCTCAGATGCTCTGATCATTTTTTTCCATTGACTTCCCTTTCTTAGATTAACACACAGAAATTGACAGAACCTTGCTCTGCTTTTTATATTTGTATATTCACCTCTGAAGTATCCCCATAATTGCTTTGCATTCAAGGTCTCAACCCCGCTAAAGTGAAAAGGCTAGTTTATTGTAATATAGGACCGTTTGCGTTAGGCCTGTCTCATTTAGCCATTACGACACATTCTGTGAAATAAGGATATGTTTGAAGGGAAGTGGGTATTATATCAAAGTAGCAGCAGCTGCCATCAAATGCGCAGTATGTTACTGGGAAAATAATGACAACTAACGTCAACGTTACTATTTCTCTTCGCCCCCCCCCTTCATCGCTCCCTCTTGCTCTTTAATTCTTTTCCTTTGACTCTCACTTCAGAAAATGAACTGTATTAAATTAGCTATGTTGGCATCCGCAGGGAAATCAATAGACAAAGGGACCAGGGATTGAAACTTCACAAAGGTATTTTTTTTTGATTAAACGGATGAAAGTCAGATTGCCTGCATGGATTCAATGCCTGGATATTTATTATTTTCTTCTTTTTCTCAGTTGTTTACGGATGAAATTAAACAAACTGGTAGGTAGTTAGTGCCTGGGGATATAGAGGTGATAAGAAGGTGGGTATGAGATAATAAAAAAATGAAGCAAATACAAAAAAAAAAAAAACACACATTTACAATTCAGAGAGTTGGTGCTCAAATAGATAGCAATTTATAATAGATTCAGGGTTCCTACACAAGTATGGAAAATAATGGAAAATATGGAATTTGATTTGAATGGTTTTTAGGTCTGAAAAGAGATTAAGAAAGAAAGAAAAAGAAAAGAATATTTGTGTTTCCAGATATTTGCTGTTTGTCCCTATAGCTTTTTCTTAAAAAAAAAAATAAAACTAATCAAACACTAGGCCTATCTGAACATTTATGAGTTATGCTGTGATAGAATTTTCAGAAAAGCTAAGTAAAAGTAAAAGTCGTTTCCGCATGAGGAAACTTTTATACTGTAGTTACATTCATTTCATTTGACAAATGCTGTGAAAAAAGTTTCTTTTTTTTTTTTTTTTTTCAAATACGCGCTTCCTATTCATAAAACAGACTAAGAAAAGATGCAATAAGCAATTGTATTTATTCAGAAGGGGGAAGAGGGAAAAGGGATAGTTATTTGTCCTCCACATGATGTCAATATGGTGTGAAAAATTCACAGAGAAGTGTGGGAATAGCCTGGAATTCTGAAATGGAAAAGGTGTAACTCACTGTGTTCCATTCTCACATAAGGCTGTTGGGGGCCGCTACTGGGGTCGTGTGTTTTGGCAGATGTCAGCAAAAAGTCAGCATGAAAACGCAGCACTGGTACTGCTCTATCATGAAGGACACAGTAAACGTTGCATTTTTCATTTCCCAGGATTTCACTATTGTACAACATGCAGGAAGAGGAGCTCCGTAAAGACAACATCACGCCGCTCACTTACCATTTGATTTGTAGCCCTCTATCAAAATGATCATAATGGCCATGTTTTGGCCCATTTACTGCACTGCTTTACAATATAGATAAATTTAATAGCTTTGAAAAATGGCCCCAAGTAATGTAAAAATCAGTTCTATAATTAACTTCAATTAATTCATTCGGGGGGATCTTGCCTCAGAGTTTTAGGGGTGAAGCTGAATCCCTTCAATGTGTGCGAGAAAATTTTGCTAGTCTTGTATCTTCCTAACAATGGCATGATAATACTAAGTGAATAAGACATTTCACATATCAATTTTCCATACTGTAATTTTGCTTTTTATAGCCCATCTATTGCATGTCTACTGTGGTTTCTGCTATATTAAGGACAGAGCATATCCAATGTTGTACAGATTGTAAAGTACCTGAAGCAAATTTGTTATTTGGTAAAAGTGGGCCATATAAATAAAATTTGATTTGATTTGACAATGGACCGCATGTATTTGGTAACTGAATATGCCCTGAGATATGGATTTGTGCGATCTGAATAGCCCGGAAAAAAATTCCAAACTGTTTAATATTATCTTTCTGTTATTAAATTGGGCCTCTGATAGAACAATGCCGTCAGCCGTCAGCGAGCCTTGGGTCGTCGCAATTTAAACCTTTGCTCGGATTAAATGAGCTTTCATTGCATTCACAATAACGAGTCCGGTTATGGACTCCGGTGACTCTGGCCGCTGCCGTGACATGGGATCGGCCCTGGGGGAAGGAGAGGAGCGCGACAGGGGCTGCACAGGACGGCCAACTGCTGCGGAGACTGTGCACGTAAATAACGTTGACGCGAATAAACATCCGTTCTGTCATTCCTTTGGAGCTCAGTCTGAGAGTCTCCGCTTTTAGATGTCTCTAAGCAGTTCCTATGCTCTCCACTGCTCCTTCCCTCTGTGCGAGAGGGCACACACACACATATACACACATTATGGTGCTCCACTCTGTGGCCACCGTCACATGCTAATTCTGTAGACGCCTCTGATTAACTCCATCACATGGACAATACTTTTACCAGCACACTGCAATGCTGAAGGCAACTTTAAACTCCAGAGAGCTGAGGAAGAAGCACTCCACTGATTTAGTATCGAACTTTCATAAAGTTGGGAAATTAAAACAGAATGGTGAAGATGAGGTCTGGAAGAAGAAGAAAAATAAAAACTCAACAATTTGGGGGTTTCAAGGTGAGGCTAAGTCCAGGAAATAATGTTTCTGAAATACTAAAATGCTTTCCCAATTACTCTGCATTGTCAAACAGAATCACTGACTGGATTATAATCAAGTGCTGTATTAATTAAGACCTGAGATTGCTTGTGGTAAGTTTAGGCTTACACAACAAAGGCACTGGTCTTTTGTTAAGATTCATGAAAAATCATGATTTTGATTAAATATTAATTCACACGTGCTCCATATCACCCATATTCAGTCATATTTCCTCTTTCCCTAACGTTAACCACATGCTGCTGGATTCTAAACATAAGCAAAAAAAGTTTGCTGATGTCTCATGCTGCAAGATCAGCTTTTTTAGTGGATTTTTTTTTTGGTGAACATTCCACTTAGAATTATCTGTAACATTTTTTGCAACTTGCAAATCATCAAACATCAAAAGCCAAAACTTTTGCTTTTGCAATTTAGTCGGATTTGAATGCAGATTCAAGGAGACAGGGTTGTTTATGGTTGTGAGAAATCACTCTGGCTGTTCTTTAATTCATCACTAAAACCTCTCTAATGAACTGTTTTTTTTTTTTAAATAACATTTACAATTTGAGACTTGATGTATTATTCTTTTACCTACTAACATTTATATCTCCAGTGTTGTAAGGATCATATAGAAGCCTCAAGTTGGTGCTGTATTCCTGAATCTGTAGTGTCTTGCAGGCTTATTATGCAGAGAGGCCACTGCAGGAAGACAAATTGAGGAGTTAATGATGTCACTCCTTCCACGTCATTTGGAAAATGAAATTCTTTTGGGCAAGTGATGTGTTTCCTGTGGAGTACAGTACAGCCTGCTGTGCATGAACACGCTTTTCTGTGAGGAGAGTCCCATCCATATCGCTAATAGAGTACAGGGAGAGCACAAGTCAAAACCACGCGACATGATATTACCTTGATGAAGACGGCCAGAAGCTACAGCCAGCGCTCATGTCTCTCGGCTGAGCCGCGGGGGGAGGGGAAAAAGTCGGAGGCCGTCGGTTCGGCTTTTCAGCTTACACCGAACCGACTGCTGAACGACAGCCCCGTGAGTTCAAAGCCCTGGCTACGTGTGACCGGGACGTCTGCTGAATGCGAGCCCGGCTACTTAGTGTCAGATGAAAATTAATAGACACAGATGTACCGCACAGTTTAGGATAATCACGTCACCCCCCTCGGGGGCAGTGGGGGAAAGGAAACCACTCATTAATTCAAATTCAGGGAGGTCACAGGGAAGTGGGTGTGTGTGGGAGTGTGTGTGTGTGTGTGGGGGTGTCGCCTTCCTGTCACCGACATTTTAATCAGACGTCGTCGCTGGCCAAATCTCCATTAATAGAATAATTGAGATGATGATAGCATTTGTTGTATAATAATACCTTTGACTAATTATAAATCCACTTGTGATCTCTGCTTAAAAAACGGGCCGAGCCAAGGAGTGCTCTCCTGCCTCCGAGACACTGATGTGAGTATAATTTCAGCAGCATTTAAATTTATAGCCCGAGGTCCCGCTGATTGACGCCGTTGAACTTTTTGAGCTGCACAGGGAGGTGTGCTGTCAGGGTAGAAACGGAGATTCAGTAATCAAGCTTCGCGGGGAACATTTTTATTACCATTTCTCGTCCCGGCGTGTATTTTAGAGGAGGACGGCACTCAGCGTACCACTCTTATTGAGTGCCACTCAACGTGTAGTGAGGACAAATGCTTTTTTTTTTTTTTTTTTTAATCTTTTCCTTCAATTTTCGCAGACAGGAGAAGAGGGTGGGTGTTGTTCCAGACATTTCACCTCTCACAGTGGCAGTCGCGTTTTAGCTGGAAAAACAACAAGTCAAAAGACTGAATACACACACACACACACAATCTTCTTTTTACCTTACTCTCTCTGGGTGCTGTACATACACACACACACACACACACCAATGTAGCATGCAGCCTGGATTCCTGCCATATGGAGTCAGATCAAGGGGAGCAAAAGAACTGTAAAAACCATGGACTCTGAAATGTATCTTCCATTTCTTAATCTTGCATGTTAATATGTGTGCATGTCATTAAGTGTGCTGTTTAACCTCTGTGCTGCTATTGGTAGTTGAAAAACGAATTTAGGATTTTCATGCTGATTGATTCAATTTGTTCCAGCAGTAAGAACAACTACTAATAAAACTACATTCCAAACTACAAATCTAAATGTTTTAGCCAAAGATGAGAAATTCCCTTCAGTCTCCAGTTGAGTGAAGTGCTCAGAGACTGACTTGTGTATCTCGTGTGATGCCCCAACTCTAACCACGAGCAAAGATTTAATTTCCAAAAAGTGAGCTGGCAGCTGCGGCTCAGGACATTCAGCGGGTCATCATCTAATCAGGAGATGGGCAGTTTGATTACCAACAGTTCACATGTCGAGGTGTCCTTGGGCCAGATACTTAACCTCAAATTACCAAGAGGGAGAGTGCATGGGAATGATTCGATATAATTAGGCCCTGATGAGTGGTTTGCATGGGAGCCAGCGCCATAAGACGACGGAAGGCGATACACAAATGCACACCGATTTAGCTTCCGCCATATCGTCACACGCCGTTAACAGTGCAGAGGCTGTTGATGCGATGTGTCACAATGAAGTGCGAGCGGAATAGAAGGAAGTCTAGTGAGTGAGATTGGGGCGTGAAGGCATTTCCATTCAAGATCAATTTCACAGTTTCAGAGGTAATTAGCGAGGGCGGTGTAATGACGGCGGCAACCTGTGCTAATGAGACAATGTTCAAAAGGTGTACGAGTGTATAGCTCCTTTAAAGCTGAAAGATAAAAAAACACAATGACAATCAGGTGAAATTCTGATCCAGAGAGTAAACTATGAAGGGCAAGTACTTTCTACCATTTGTACTGTGCGTGTGTGTGTGTGTGTGTGTGTTTGTGTTTGCACGTGTGCGTGCATGTTTTTAATTAACGACTTTAAATACATTCATGTTGACTTTTGTGAATTGGACCTCATGTGCATAAAGGAGAACATTTGTCTTGCATACATACAAATGGAGCCGGCCCAGATAAGGAGAAGATTAGAATAAAATTAATTCCTGTTGTGGAGGATGGATTATACCAGCGGGCGGCCCAGGGGCAGACTCTTTGCAGACTTCTTTTTTTTGTTGTTGTTGTTATTTTCTTCCTTTTGAATCAGGATAGGACCCTCTGCATGAATCCAGCGTGTTTTACCTCCATCCACCGAGGTTTGGTTTTGACATTGTCCAATGCAGGACCATTTGATTTGTATCTGAGGTAAATCACATTTGTTGCTTTTCTAGAGCGGGGATCTGCTGTAGGAAACTCTGTTGGAAGATACCATCAGCTGTTTATCCTTAAAACAGCAACCAACTTGAATTCTGCACACACTATTGCATTTTCTTGTGTGTGTATACAACTACAATAACAATAAATATATTTCTTTATTAGTCTTACTTATTTGAATGTTAATTAAACTTTTAAAGGTCCCTTTAATGCATTTTTTTCTGTGTTTTATTTGAGTTTTTGATACTCTTAACATGTTATGTTTCTGAATTGTTTGCACATGTTTTAAAAAAAAGTCCACAAATTCAGCTCAATGTAGTTTTCCAGAGACTTCTCAAGCACCTAGTGAAGCTCCAGAGTGCACAGCATTACATTTTGATATTTAAAGGTTAAATATGACTCTGGACTTAACATTGCTGATATCAGCAATATTTTTTCTGACTACTCAAATATATATTTTCAATATTTGTATCCTTTATTCAAGATGTCTGTAACATAATCGTGACGAAACGGCATATAGAGATATCTGTAATTCTGATATCTGCAATGAAATCACTGAAATGTGATTCAAATCCTCACACATCTTAAATGTCAATTGCAGATGTTTGTAATTCATTTTTGATCTATTACCAACAAAAAATGGTCATCAAACCAGAATTACTACTGTTTGTATTTCAGTTACAGATAATTTAAAAATGTTTAATTTTTAAATTTTACATAGCGGATATTTGGAAGTGAATTGTATATATCTGTAATGAAAAACCATATTCACATGAATGGAAAAAGGGACATCATTTGTCCTAGGAAGATTGTAGTTGTAAGTATCTGAAATGACAATCATTGATAGGATGAATAAAGCTATGGATATGAAAAATGTTCTTTTTTGAGAGTTTGCACATCTGAATTATGGATTTATGCAACACATAAACAGACTGACTTTTGAATTTTTAACATGGCTTTCTATTAGTTTGGTCTGTCCCAAAAATAGACAGAAATAGTGTTTTTTGATTGGCTGATGTTGATGTGGAAAACTGACGAAAGTGTGTGTGTTTGTGAGACAGTGGGGAAAGGCGGGCTGCATACTGTATACTTTATGACATCAAGGACGAGCCTGTGGCAAACAGTTTCTAATATCCAGGCTGTCTGCATTTCTCAATTTTTTCTGAACATTTGATGCATGAGGCAGTTTTTTATAATCCCCTAGACCACATGTGTCAAACTCAGGTCCTGGAGGGCCGAGTGGGTGCAGGTTTTTGTTCCAACCAGGCAGTAACACACCTGATTCTACTAATCAACCAATAGAGTGCTTGCTGAGGACCTTCATTAGTAGAATCAGGTGTGTTACTGCCCCACATGCCCTCCAGGACCTGAGTTTGACACCCCTGCCCTAGACCATATCCTATCTAGGGCAAAAATAAACATGAAAGTGCACGGTATAAGAGCTTTAAAGCTAAACATAATAACATCCATGACAGCCAAAAACTACTGAGCTGATGAACTATATATACTGATTTAGCTGATGCATTCAAATGCCTGCGATTACTGCAAGACAAAAGTGCCATATTAAAAAAGAAGCGTCCTCATTTTGGAAAAAAAGCCTCCCTATCTGTCTCCTGTCTGGAGACAGATTCTGGTTAGACGACCAGCAGTCAGGAGTGAATGTGTTGCTACAGTAGAAAAGGAATTTGAGAGAAAAATTCAATTTGTTTGAAAGTCATTAATAAAGTATATTTCATTCTAGATAAAATGTTCAACTTTGTTACCAAATTGCAAAGCAGTGAAATCCCTGCTAAAGCATTTGCTTTTGTCTACTTTCCTTCTCCATTCAGTACACATGTGGTTGATTTGTTTGCAGCTTTTAGCTTTATAGTGACAGGAACATAGGCACCTTATATCATCATCATCATCATCATTATCATCACCATCATCATCATCGCCAAATTGGATGTCTAAATGTTCGCAAACATATCATTTAAAGCTGTAGTGAATATCTTAATAGAAAAAAATAATAATGATCTTTTACCTTATCATTTCACTGCACAACCTACAATTCTACTGATTTAGTTCATTCGGACCAGTATGTATTGCATGATTTAAACACAATATTGACATATTGTCCGATAATCATGTTTATATAGCTAGTATATGAGCAATAAAGTTAGTTATTTAAACACTTTAGGATTCCTTTGGAGATTCTGTCTACTGTGTTTCTCATCCAACACTGGCTCTGACTGTTTTCAGATAAATTTCTGAAAAAAAAAAAAAAACTTTACACAGCCCATCCAGCAGCAAACAACAGACATACCTAGACATCACAGAGCATTCAGCAGCTAATGAGCGTAATATTACCCTCAGGAGACGTCGGACAGACTAAAACTGACTTTAAAAGGGCGGTGGATTTTTTTCAACTTAATTAAACTTAAATAATGAAACTCCAAACTCCAAAAGAATGCTAATGTTGTTTCCTGTCTGCTGCATGAAACACCTAGGCCTGCCTCGCCGGGTGTTTCTGCGACGATGTGGGGATGTTTGGATCCCCTCAAACTGTGTGTGTTTTTTACATCAGGGGGCAGCAAAATGAGTCAGAAATAGCAAATTAAAGGCCAGTTTTAGAAGCTCAGGACATTCATAGCTCATTGCATTGTCTGAAGTTACTGATTACAAACGTTTAATCTGACAGTAGATGCAGAGTTACTTGTACATTCAAGTTAAAAAGAACATGATGCTAAATTTAGGCGGCGAACAAAACAGAGATGAGAGATGATACGGCTTCTATTCATAGAGAGAAGATCCACAGAAGCTTGTCATGTTGAGGAATACGGAATATAATAGCTCCTAAACTGAGAAGCCTATAAAATGTCTCTCCTAGAAGCTGTGAATCATTTATATCATGATATAAATAAATCTCAGTTAACATGGGCTAAGAATCTAAGGCCCTGTTAGAAGCCAATACAGCCTGTTCATGTTCATGACACAATGTTCAAACCAAAATGACTTGACAGAAGGAAATACACACTGGTGATTTAGTGATTCTTAGTCTGTGTCCTAATTCCATATTTCATACCAAATCTATGCAGACGGATGGAAACGAAGCCTTTCAGAAGTTGCGACCACAAATTGAACAGTAAGTTGAGGCAAACAATGTGTTTTGGCTATAAAGGCTATTTGGCTATTAGTTTAGAGCTAATGGTTGAGCTAGTTATTGGTTTCTGCTATAATATAATAGCTGTGCAGCTTCATATTCAATTATCAACCAAAGACTGAACTCAAAACATGACCCAGGCCTCCACACGACAAGGGCACATGAGATTTTTCTTAGTCGATCCCAAAATTTTTTGTGTCCACAAGCGCAATGTTGCTAGAAGTATTTGCGTCGGCATGGCAATACGATAAAGAGTGATAACGAGTGATGATGACCGATCAGCCTCTGATTGGTCAAAAGATTCTCACAGAGCAATATGGTAAACAAATTTGATCCTTAGCTCCAATGTCATCCATATAGCATCAACATAGAGTTCACATAATAATATTTTATGCGCCTTTTCGCCTATGTAGTGTTTTACTTTATTTGCATGTGTTGTGGATGGCATGGTGGTGCAGTGTGTAGCGCTGTTGCCTCAAAGTAAGAGTGAGAGTTGCATGATCTCCTTGTTCCTTGCATTTGTTTTCTCTGGTTCCTCCCACAGTCCAAAAAAAAGCTGAGATTAATTGGAGTAATGGGAGTGCACAAACCATATGCTTTATCCTCTGGGAACCATGAATATTCATGCTATATTTCATGGGCAAGCATTAGTGTGTGTGTGTGTGTGTGTGTGAGAATGGGTGAATGAACTTAAAGCACTTCATGTGGTCAAAAAGACAATGAAGGCACTGTACAAATGTACATTTTACCATATTTATTTAATATTTCCCCACGTTGGAGTAAGCGTTTCTTTTGTGTTTTGCTTTCAGTTCAGAAGTGGTACCCCGGTGTGCCAGAATGGGAGCAAATTGCAGCCCATCGTCGTCGTTCGAGGAGATTAGCTAAATTACCCTCCCCATAATTGTGACTTGCACTTAAGTACAACTCCACTGTGAGAGAAGATTTAAAATTCCATTAGCGTCAATGACAGCTCGGCAGTGGGTTTAAGAAGGTTCTCGTCTGATCGGCGTCCAAAATGTTCAAGGTAATTGATGATGGTAAAATTAGCCTGCCACCACGCCGTGATTGATACCAGTGACTCTAATTATAGAGCAGCGTCTATCCAAGAGCCTCTCATACTTTTGCTTTGTTGGAAAGTCTCAACCCCTTTTCCCCGGCAGTGTACAGTAAATGACAGGAGACCATAATTATCATTTACGCTGCACATATGTGGTCTAATCACTTAATGGCTCCTAAGTCATCATGAGACTTTTAGCTTCGTTGTATTCCCACCCCCTCTATTCTGTATTATGACATTTGATATGAATTAATTGTGTTAGAAAAAATACAGAAAAAAGTTTCTTCACTCCAGCTGCTGCGTACAGGCTTTTAATCTATGAGGCTGAGGCTAAATTCTGCTCCAATCGACGCAGTTTTCTAATTTCCTAAACGGGTTGAAGTATAGAATAGTCGAGGGATTCAGAAGTTAGGAACTGATATGATTAATGATTCTCTAGGAAATGATCTCCAAGTGTGACTCATCTGAGTACAACTATGCTGAGATTTCAGTATTTGCCCCCATGAGTCATTTAATAGAGTCAAGTTCAATAAAGTCACGCCACTTTTTGTCTTGCATCATCCTCACTAATGTTCATATGAAATGTGCAAATTGATTAATTATCTTTCATTACAAAGGCTCCATGTCGTTAAAAGGTATCACAGATTCAATATGATCTTCCCCGTTACTGTTTGCCCGTTATACCCGATGACGTCCCTGTCTTTTCAGGGCCGTGGGATTCGAGCGAGGGGTAATGAATTGGCTCCTCGCGTTTCAAAAAGGGATATTCGTGCTCAGGATATTTACTCATCTTTGAATGCCCCCCCCCCTCGTCTGCGATCTCTGTCCGTCTTCCTCGGCCACTGCGTGAAAACAAGGTCTCATTTGCTGCTTTATTTCACACCTCACTTGCCGTATTCTTCACCGAGCGGGACCTCCGACTCGTTGAGGGCCTCACGCTGGCCCCAGAGAAATGTCATGCAAATGTACCCGCGGCGCGGAGGAGAAATGTATTTTGGGAGGAGACCCCCTCATCCTGCTCCCTGCACTGGTTCTTTTTTAATGGGCCATCTATTTCCTCAATGAGGCCCTAATTAACCATCTTAGTGGATATGACTTTCTGTAGAGGAAAAATGAAAAATACCAGCAGGGCAACAAGGTGAAGTGAAAAACAAAGAAGTTGAATCAACCCCAGCTATGGGAATATTTGGAAAAAAAACCCTTAGGTGAAATAACATATGACTGTACCACTTTGTACAGCAGCAGCCGAGCAATATTTTTGATAAATAATGGATATATATTTTTCTGGAAAAACCTACCATTTGTCCTCGTTGCTGGCCTTGGTTTCACCCCGCAAGTCGCCAGGTTGCCATGTTTTAAAAACCTGTCGCTTTGGCGTCAATAAAATATTGACGGTAAGAGCAAACTACATAGTGAAATATTTACGGACTGAGTGTCAGACTTTAATGTTAAAATGAGACAAATGACGGGGACTTGAGAGGCGAATGCCGTCGCTCGCTGATATTCCCGGGGCGGAAAATGTGTTTTCGGAGTTAGATTTCCATCACTTGTGACATGATATTGCGCGCATAAATGTCATTTACACACACACACACAACTTACAGTTTCATGTCATATCAGCTCCTTTTTTTGTTTCCTGGTTGATATTGTGCCGTTTAACGCCGCTTCTCATACGCTCTGACACAGAGACTCGCCACGGAACGGATCTGATTCCTTTTTTTTTTTTTTTTTTTTTTTTAACGCCCTTGGTATCCAGACACCGGGAAATGAGGCTAAATTGAATCAGCGTTGTGAGTGACAGAAACATTATGGTCCGGGGTTAGCTGTCAGTAGCCAAACACCCAAAAGGACAGGAACGTGAATAGATGAGTCACAGTGACTGTGTAGTGTTTGGTATATAAGGTACATATAAACTAGATGTAAACTAATATAAATACATTATTTAGATAAAAATAGAACAGATACACCCCTTCCTTTTTATTATGATTCCTAACTCGCCCACAGATCAAACATGCACAAACTTCTGTCTATAAATTGTTTAGGAATCATAGCTCCATTTACATTGCAGATTTTACTACTCAATTCATATATATATATATATATATATATATATATATATATATGTATGTATCTGGTGTGGACTGATGTGCCGACACTGATGTATGACGACAGGCAATATGTGGAGAGCAGTGAGACGTTAAAAAAACATGAGTTACGTTCGTGCTGATTTGACAGCGGTCACCTAGCCAGGGATCGGACAGGAATCAGATCCAGCGTCACGTATGCAAGTGACCCAGATCTAATATGACAAAAAATGATTTGGTTGCGTGCATTCTCCAACACAAAGGCATTCTCGTAATCGTCGGATTCAGCAGTTTCAGACGAAGCAGAGTGACTCTCATCATACAGATTTGCCAAAATGTAAATTGCACAAAAATATTTTTCAAGGTCATTCTGCTCCAGGTTTTATTGTTCAACGCAAGATGGAGCTTGACTGAAATGTCATTTTCACTCACGATGTGACAAGAATCCCTGGCATCAGTAAAGAGGATCTGATGACCGTCACAAAAGTGAATGAAAAATGGCAAAGAGAGCTTTTTTCATTTTTTTTTGCCAAGAGCATCCAATTTATTCACACCATACACTGCAGAGACAAATCCTCCAGGTTTTGGAGAAAATTCATGAAGTGTAGCCCAATGCAATTTGACTTATATTCTCCTATTTTCTACACCTCTTATTCCTCGAACCATTTTAACACAATTAGGGTCACACAGCTTCTATTTAAATGGGACTTACTTTTGTCTTTCGGGGCGGTGGGCTTCAAATAAAAACAGGCACATTGTTAAAACATTGTTATTTCGCAGCTTCTTGAAAGCATACATAAAAGCAAAGAAGAAAAAAACTGATTTTATCACAAAATATGGAAATCGAGATGATTTTTAACAACTTCAGGCCCGTTTCATGAACAGTATGAATCTGAATGCAGACATTGTCGAGACATAAACAGACACGTTAAGTCGCTTCTCATCTTTTGATCAACGTGCAGCATCCAAAAGTAAATAATTGCCTGCAAAGGGAAAGTCGGGTCGAGGATATAATCTAAAGGTCAGCTATTAATTCACAGCTCCCCGGGGACACGACTGCCAAGGTCACTTAGCAGCCGAGTATTTCTCACCTCTGGAGCAAATGAGCACCGTGTCATCTTACATCCGAGTATGATGGCCTTTATCCTCCCACAAAGCTCCGTCTTTCTGTCAGAATCTACACCCTGAGTAAAGGAGTCCATGTCTGAACCTTTACGAGGGTAAATGCCAAACAAAGGTGGAAAAAAATAAATGGATGCACACGTTTGTCGGTACCTTCCGCCGCACTAGGAGGCTCTTCTATGATACAGTGCACTCCTCATGCCGACATTTAACAATCAAAGATAACAAAGAGTTATAGAGGTTCACAGTATACATGATAAAGATACTATAGTATAAGCACAAACCTTATGGGAGGAAAAAAAAATGTGATCAACCCTATTTTTTTTTACACATGTAGACATTTGAGTTTGCTAGATCAAAACAAGTTTACGCCTTCCCATGTTTAAATGCATTCAAACAAAATGTTTTCACGCACCTACAACATATATTCGGCCCTAATTGGAGCCCCTGGGGCAGGAGGTGGCAGCTGGATAAACTCTCAGCTAAGCGTGCAGTCACCATTCCCCGGTAAGGAAAAACACTGCACAATTTATACAGGAACATCGTAAGCCTCCAGCCTGTGATGGTGTGAGAGTCGAAAAACGTGTCGGGGCGCTGTGTCTTTCAGACGGTTCGCTTCTCCTAATCATGCAGCAGGATGCAATAAGGACTTGTAGGGTTGGATTTGAGATAATAATCTGAAAAAACTATTTAGCTTACTCTGTGTTGTCACAATTTGAAAGGTGTATGTGTACCTGGCTGTGTCTATTTTTAGGTACTGTGATTTGCATAAAGTAATATAGTGTCGAGGGATATAAAGAAATGAGAAAATTGATACCCCATCTGTTTTGGATGTGGAACTATTTTTTTCTTATTTCAAGTATGACTTGATCTTAGAATTCAGCAGTTAGTGAAAAAACATGTTCTATGAATTCAAATCTGACTAAGATCAGGCATAATAAAAGGTAAGGTAATAACTTTTGGATAAAATGGTCGTGCTCTGGACGTATCTCACTCTCCAATCCTCGTACTCGTCCCCTGTGTGTTTTTTTGGTCCCCAGTTTCTCCAGTGTGTCTGGATGTGGTGCTTTTGTCTAAATATGGTTACAGGAGAAACTGGGAGAAACACACACACACAAAAAGAATAAAAATAAGAAAAAAAACCACAAAAACAAGATGCTTACAGCCACAATATGGCTTTAAATCAGCAGTCCACACACCAGCAGGTGACATCACAAAGGCAACGTCTGCTATTTTTTACACTTTCACAGATCTATGGTTGCACAGGTCCTCGATTGGCAGCTCAGGGGTTTGTGATGGCAAATTCTCCAGCTTCTGCATCTGGAAATTACCACATTGATCTCCTACAAGAGCCAGAAACACAGGGAACAAGACAATTAGCAAAAAAAAACAACAACACAGTTTTAAAGGCAACAGAATTGCGCCTTAGCCGGCATAAGCTCCTATTGAAGATACAGGGAGTGTAGGCGAAGATCACCACCCTAATAAGAGCTTTCAGATGGAATCCATGGTGCCACGCAGCGACCTCCGCACTCTTCTGCGTAGAAACGCAGAAGAGTGCGGAGGTAGAGGGGGAGGCCTCTACCTCCCCCTCACTGCTGTCCACTGGGAGGCCCCACATGTGCACATGTGCTTCACTGACACACATAGCAGATAAAATAAAAGTAATATGCCACTTATTCTCTAAAGTTGCCTTTGGAGTGGTTGGTAAGCAAGAGTACTTGCAGCAGTTTATGGTTGCTTTAGTAACAGAACCATTTTTATAAATCACAATTGTACTTGTTTTCTACTGCTTTCTGTATGATGCTGCGGCTTCCATCAGGCCCTCAAAAAAAAAAAAAAAACAGCAGGGTTACCAACTCTGAGGAAGAAAAGAAAACGGTTTGAGTCTCTGCAACAAAGGGCACCTTCCACTTGGGGCGAAAGCCTTACAGATTTCTGTTGTCGTGTGCAGAAGCAGCCGATATGTCGGTGGTGCAGGCCGGGCGGCAGAGATTGAAAACTGTAAGAAGGTGCGCTACATATCTACAATATTTCATTTTTCTTTTACGACAGAGGATAATGAGAAACACAGTTTTTGCCTGGTATCGCGTTGAGGTTTGTGCCTTCACTAAAGCAGTTTGGCACCTTTGAAGTTGTCTAGACACAAGAAGCATGAAAACCACTCATTTGAATTCTCTGTAAATGGCTAGAAACACATATACATTGCAAAATGAAGGTTTTTGTGAAAACATTTTTTTTGTGTGTGTATCCACCCCCTAATGATAAAGTTAGTTTAGTGTTTTCCTTAGGAAGGAAAGAAAAAAATAATATCACGTCAACTCAAGCTGTTCTGAATGAAGTTAGATAATATGTTTGATCTCAGATATAGGACTGTACAGTATAATATATCCCAGTTTGCTCCCATCTCAAACATATGCACGTTAGCCTGTATAGCAAGACATACAACATAGCTCGGCAAGACTACCCCGGCTTAGTAAAGTTTAATATTAATGAGATCCAACCTAGTAAAGGCAGAGATGACACAAGGGATAACATTTTAGGTTGTATGGGTCCTGCTTCTTCTCATCAGCTTTCTGCTTCCAGGAACCATCCAGATGTAGAGCTTCTCTAAGGTTCAGCAGTAGAATATGAGGCCAAAATATCTATGGACGCGCTATTTTTTTGTTCTGTTGAAAAAATTAAATAACAGAATTATGGTTTGGTATGAATCTGTATTTTTAATCAGTTCACAGCACTATTGTTTTCCTTCTTTTTATCTCCCCCCGATAAACCTTAAAGATATATATATATATATGTGTGTCTATATCTATGCTATGCTAGAACACCATTAATTACAAAGTAATAATAACAATAGCAAAAATAATACATTCTAATTTATAGGCACCTTTCTCAGCATGCAATTCATTGTGTACAAAACACAGTTAAAAGCACAGTACAAATATAGATAAAATTACACAGGATCTCACCTATCTCATCACCCTTGTTTCCAGCAGTATCTGCCAAGAACCCGCCCTTAAACTGCTAGTTTTTTTTTCTTTTTTTAAAAGAGTTTGACATTATTGTTGTGTGTGACATTATCCTATGTGCCATTAAGCTCTCTTAAGTTGATTTGTCAACACATCGTAATGTGCCAAGTACAAAAGCATGACGCCTGGGAGGACATGTATGAGAATAATGGAGGGCCAGAGGGGACATTAACTCACCCATCCATTATTTCCGCAGACTGTTGTCTGCAGCCTGACATTATGAAAGCGAGCCGGCACGCGGGCAGCCATCAACAAACAAACTATATAAAGTGCTTTGTGCTAGCTTTAGAAAATGCGTTATTATACTGTTGGTGCAACAGTTACAGTAGATAGTTGAATTCCTATCATTACTTATGACAGTTGCACTGTCGCGCAGGAAGATGGCAGGCGGGGAGGAGCCGAGCGCAGACGTGTTTTTTCGCTTTTTCGCACTGTGGCTTCTTCAAAGGTTTTTCATTTATAGTTTTCCACGTGTTGATTGTCAGGGTTTGGACTTGTCAAACTCCTTTGTTGTTTTTTTTATCTTCACGAGCTCGCCTGCTTCCAAATTATGAAATAAAGTTAATAAGTTAATAAAAAAATAAGAATAAACAAGAATAAAGTCTTGGTATGATGAAAAAAAAAAAACGCTTGTGGTTGCAATTTGCAATCAAATGCAATCATAGGCCCATGGGCCCCAGCAGCTTGGATGGGGCCCCAAGTGATTGACACCTGTCCAAGTCTTACATTAAGATGAAAAATAATGTGTGTTTTGTTGAAAACACACTTCTTTTTCCTTCTTCTTTTAAAAGACATTTTAATATTAGGTCATACTGTAGCGAATATCAAAAGGATTGAAGCCACACATGCCCCTGTGAGGAATGATGAACTTAAGCACTGCATCTTTTCAGATTTTAATGCCTCAGAGGCACATGGGCGTACAGCTGGCACACATTCTGATAAATGTTTTATTATATGTAGTATTGAAACCGGGGCTCCTCAGACGGCTGAGGTCACCGCTTGTAATGTTGTCTCGCGTTTGGAGTCTTCTGGCATGTTGGGATCTCTGATCACGATGTCATCATCTGACATGTCAAAACCACACAGACCGAGACGTCTGTTCAGGAATCACAGGCCTCGAAATTCTTGTATCACCACGGCAACATCCACCAAACCCGTCTTCTGTTGCCTAAACCTTCACCGTGGCAACACATTGAGGATGAGGTAGTTGAAAGAAAAAAAAAAAGAGGGATAAAGTGAACAAAATAAATATAACGCAACAAACATTTTATTTCATTAAACACAGCAGACAGTAACAGATTAACATAAAAGGCAGATAACAGTTACTTACACAGGCGCCTCTCTGGCAGTGCGACACACTTATGAGAAATTCATCCTGAATTCAATCTATTATTCACTATTTACATAATTGATCAGATTGTCTGCAGGCCATATTAATGGAAAGTGACAGTTCTTAAGAGGAGAGGTGTCGTGGGGCGATGCAGCGGGTTCATAGAGACGAGCAGCTGAGACGCCGCTAATTTATTGTATCTTACACCCCCCCCCCCCCACGTTTCGCCCTAGAGTTGGACAGCGACAAGGCCTTCGGAGGCTCCTAATGAGCCAATCCAGTTAGGCAAATCAGCACCTGTACCCCACCAAACGAGATGGCTCAGAGTGATGTTTTCCCCGGGACGACTCGGATTAAATGGACCACATTCATCATCGTGTGACAAACGTAAGGTAAACGGTCTACCAGTCACACCTCTGATAAAGTCAAAGCAAACAAATAACAGGCTTTAGCCTTGCTTAGGCTGACACTGATTCATATTCTCAGATTAATAAACCATGACAAAGGAAGTGGTGACAACACCCCGCCGACAATCGTTTCTACTGTAACAGTTTATCACCCATTGGCTCCCTGACTGTTCAGTGGTCTATGTTTGGGTTTTAGATGCGGCTTGTTTGCTCACCTACCTTTTTTTTTTTTTTTCGTTTCGATTTTTGCCGAAGGTAAAGAGACACAAACGGCAACATGCAAACTCGCTGTGACAGCGGCGATGACACTGAACAGGGGGTTGGTCTGTTTGTGGAAGAGGGAGACCTTTGATGGCTAATTAGTGCGGGCAGCTGTCAGAACAGTAATGGCGGAGATTTGAGAGTTTTGATACTACGGTTATATTTATGCTTTCACAGCTCGCCCCGTTCCTCCCAGGGATTATTGGGTTGCCGGGGACAGCGCTGGAGCGGGCGAAGGGGAGGAGAAGGGGAACATCAGATTTCTCTCTTCCCATGCTGGACGTGACCACATCAATTATAGATCCTGGGAAGCAGCAGTTTGATTCGTTCTGCATTGTGTTTTTTTGCAGGAGGGTTTACTTCTTTTTGTTTTTTTTTTAACCAAGATGACAGTTGTCAGCTTGGTTCAGGAAGGAGAAAAAAGGACACTGAAAGCTGCTTAAAGTTGTGAAGACAGTGACATTTTGAGCAGTCTGAGGTGTGAAAAGTTTCTATTTGTGAATTATTGCCTGAGGCTGGAGGTGTAGGTGAGGCCTTTACAAATTGTATGCAATTACTATAATATATATAATATATAGCCATCTAGAGGATTTAGAGTATAGGGAGAATTGTGTGTGTTATGATCAGGGGTACCTGATTGCATTCAATGGATTTATTTAAAATTTGCAATTACATGGATGAATGGATGATATTCAACTGGTTGCACTGATTTGTCCATTACAGCAATGTTCTCCTACCTGATATTCTTTTCAAAAACTCAGTGTTATTATTTCCTAATATTCTTGATATAAATATGTATATCCATACACACTGTGAAATAACACCACCCACTCATCCTCCGCTGTTCTGCTGCTGCACACTGTTTAGAAATGGTTCCGGTTGTGATGTCACAACAGGAGTGGAAGTTGAGAGTGTGCTTCAGAAGACAGACTGCATCTCAGGTCTGACTTTTGGAACCCTCTAAAATCAGAGCCATTCCATTAAATCAGAGCTAATTTTTAGACTACATTCAGTCTACTATGTTACACAAATCGACTATGTTTGAACATGAATTGATATCCGGTGTAAGTCTATCAATAGCATGTTCAGTTTTTTTTTTAAATGTCAGCATCTTTTCGAAAGAGCAGTCATGATTGATTTTGCATCGGATGGATTAAAAGGAAAGTGGGTGCAGATGTTCACGTTTCTGGATAAAATTGTGAAACCATGGTTGACAAAAAGCTCAGTCCAGCTTAATAAGACCAAATTTCAGGTCTTAATCGAAACAGTCAGCTGGAAATCGGGTGTTATCTTTGACTCTTCCCATCTTAGATCGCATGGCAATTTTTAAAAGCTTTCCTGTTCGTCAAAGATTTAGAAAGTGTAGCTCACGCCTTTGTTTCCTCTCTCCTCGACTGCTGCGATTCTCTCTACGGAGGACTTAGTCAGTCAGCCCTCTCGCCTGCAGCGAGTTCAAAATACAGTAGCGAGACTCCTCACTGACACCAAGAACAGAGGCCACATCTCCCCTGTACTGGCCTACAGAATCGATTTTAAGATATTTATTTTTAAAGCGCTGCATGGACTGGCATGAGGTTACATTTCTGAACTGCTCAACCCCTACTCCACCTCTGAACAACTTAAATCTACTAACCTCTCACTACTTCCCCGTTCAATGTTCTCCGTTGAAACCAAAGGACTTTCATTTGTCGGCCCCTAAATCATGGTCGGTAAGGTCTCCTCTCAGCAAGGGTCGTGCGGCCATTTGTTTGGTTTCCCAGTGGGCATCCGCACAAACTGTGCTCTGGGTGGATGTCGCCTTCCTCCTCATTATCTCCCTGTTTTCCTCGCCAGCCTGCCCCTTTTAGCCTGTGTCGGCCTGAAAAGCTTAGAAAAAAAGGCAAGTTAAGTTTTGCAAAGTAGAAGCATTTAGCGGCAGCGGTGACGGATAAAGAGATAAAGAAATAAAGAGGAAGGTCACGGCAGCAGAGTGGAATGGCACCTCCCACCGAGTTCAGTGAAAACACCATTGATGGTTTCCGCAGCTCAAGCATTAGGCCAAAGAAAACAGGGGAAAGCTTGTTTGACATTATTTGGCTCAGCTTTCTGGTCTGGTTTCATGAGAATTTCCAATATGCTAACTAACCAAATTACTCCATGTAATTTGTCTATGTAATGAGGTCAGATCTTACAGGGGGATTAATAAAGGAAGAAAAGCTACTGAAATGATTTATGTTTTGGGATGTATTTATTACTAGACTGTTCAGTTTGAATTCTAGTCTAGTACTAAGAGTTAGAGAGGGGACCATGAATACATATACTGGGGAACTGCAAGAAATACCAATCACACTACTAAAGAACACAGTTTCTTTCAGCCGACTTGTCATACATGTATGCTTCTCGTTTGTGAATGTGGTTATAGTGGCATACACGCCAATTCCTTTCAGATTCACTTTTATTACTGTCATTATATAACATTGTCCAGGGGTTCTCAATTTCACGTATCCTTCTGCGAATGATCATAGTTAATTTAGTTAAGAAATCAAATCTGTTCAGCACGTATTAGTGTGTTCGGAGAAATGGGCTTTATGGGTGATGGTGTGTCTCCAGGTAGGTTTTGCTGCTCTGAATAATAACATTGAAGGAGTTCAAAAGAACTTTATTCCTCCCCGGGGGGCAATTAAAAATCATTATGCAGAGTCTGTTGGCAAGTTTCAATTATTTTTGTGACTGGAAACCGTTCCAATTTCTGACTGCGGCACTGACCAATCACGCTTGAGCGGGCTGCGTGGAGAGCTGCACGGAGGCGGAACGATTTGGCCACATGATATCCTGGAACCTTGGGGGAGTCTGTCAATGATTTAGCTTTTAATTTGCTTTTATTAGCTTTTATTAAATATATTAACTTTTTATTAGCTTTTATTGGCTCTTACAGCTCCATCCCCGTGTCTCAGGTTGCTAGTCAGACTGTAAACAACGACTGACAAACGGAAACCCGGCTCACGGAAATAATGGAGCTCAGAACCCATCGGCTATTGTCTGACTGATGGATTGGTCTCTGGGTACTGAGAGTAGTGATCCCCTGACTGAGAACGGTTTATGTATGTCCGTATTTTGATGCAGTTATTTGTGCATATGTGAGGATGGATGTATTGTGCATTGTGATGTTATGTCCCCCCTCATGTCGATTTTCACAATGATCAAGGCACAGGAGGCTGGGGATAGAAACTGGTGAAACCCAGTCATCATACAAATGGCCGAGACTATTAATTCTACGGAAAATACATTTCCAAATAATTCTATTAAGATAAGTGCACCTCTAAATGCATGTGTGTGTGTGTGTGTGTGTGTGTGTGTGTGTACAAACCTAGCAGTGAGTATGTAAATCTCAAATTTCCTGTACTGGATGGACACATGGCTACAGAGCAGCGTTGCATTCTTGAGCTGACATACATTAAGGGTGGTAAATATTTACAAAACTGCATGTTAATGCAACATTTTGGAAGATAAACAAACATGTAAAATCATGGTTTGGGGTGAATCCATCCAAAATGAATCTCTTTCGGGAAAACACTTGGAACCTAGTCTCATTATCTCTAGTGATGGGATAATGATATGTAATAACCAACAGCAATTTTGTGAAGGAGAGGAGCCGATCTTTAAATAAAACCAACTTCTGTCCGCGTTGGTGGTAACACTGTGCTCGGACACATTATAAATGACAGTCTCTGTTTCTGCCGTTCTCCATGATGTGGCAATTTACTTCTCTAAAATAAACACTAGTTGGCAGGAATTCATAGATTATCCATTAACAGAGCTGTGACTAATGGATCCAACTTACCTGTCTTTTGTGGATGCATTTCATGAGGCGTAGCTAAGGGACTCTCCCGTTCTCACATGGCGCTTCAGAAATGATGAGGCCATTAGGACTTGGCAGAGAACATGATACATCCTAACTCTAATTTGTTTAGTCCAGATTAAATTAACTCATCTAAGAGCTCATTTGCAGAGGATAGGATTAAGTCCCACCCTTGCTCTCTCCAGTGTTTTCCAGTGTCACCTTGGGTTGAATTTCCTCTAAAATGTGGTGCAAGATGATCAATACCCTGAGTAGTGTAAAATGGCAGGTGACATCCTCTGAAGGGGAGATGCGATAATGGATCCCACACTACGTCTGTGACCAGCAGCATGTCAGAGCGTCTTCCTCCGATCTCTCCTGCGGTCTGCGCCGGGTGTATCATATCAGCCGATTGTTTTCAATGTGACTTTGATTGATATCAGAGTCACGCTGTTGTCTAGTTCACAGACCAGGAGCCGGCTCCCGTGGGGTATCGGTTACCTTCCGAGTCACCACATTTACCTTTGCTACAACTACATTTTGATGTATACAGCCTGCATCTCGCTGCATCTCGCCATCCAGTGTGTGTCATGTCCCGTGGATCAAAGGGAGTAAATGGAGTCACTTAGTTTTTGACAGATCAATACACCCCCTCAGGAATGTGTCCTACAGTGTGACAGCTCAAGTAACAGATTTTCCCTATCTTTCTTTATCATTTTTTTTTTCTTTTCATTTTGTAAAGGTGCATTGGAAGGTGCAGTACTGGTACCTCGGGTGGTTTGATTTGCTCCAGTCGTCTGATGATGAAGAAAAAGACTATATGGAAGTTTAGTGGCTACGAGAGAGAATCCAGCGCTATTCATCATAGAGTAAGTCATAGATGCAGGAAATGGGACTGTTTCTTTTTTAAATGAAAAATATGTAGTTTTGCTTTTCACTGACTGCCAGCAACTTTGGTTCTTTATATTCTGATTGGGTTGCAGCATTGATGTCACCAGTTACAACCCTTTATTTAATCTATTTTCTAGCTATCTCATCACATAACGTCTATATGTGTCTCAGCCCTATAGACTATCTTTACCGTGACAATAGTGGGACGTCCTTCCGTCCGCCACTTACAGTTCAGACAGAAAATCCCAAACAGGATGGATAGATTGCTGAGACAGTTTGTACAGATATACATGGCGTCCACAGGAAGAATCCTAATGGCTTTTCTGATCCCCTGACTTCTCATTTAACACCACCAGCAGGTCAACATTAACCTCCTTCACAGCCCGGGGCAAAAGTTTATTCATGGACCCGTGTCGAACCCCACTATACAGGGCTGTAATATACACCTGAAATGATTAAATGTTCAATCAATTTGTCGTTAAACTAAGATTGAATTGAATCAGTTACTTAATTGGCAAAAGATTTGATCATCGATTAAATGTTTAGGTTTTTTATTTTATTGCACAGATGCCTGAAAGTCACTGGTACCTGCTTCACAAGTGAAAGTATTTGTTGAATTGCCAAGTTTTTATGATCTTTGGGATCTTTGGGGATTTGACAAAACAGTCATCTTTAAACTTGATATATGGCCACTGGTGGTCTGACCTATTGTAGGTAAGTTTCACCCACTATACAGACAGACAAATTCACCCGGTCCGTGTGTGCAAGGCCAGCAATTACAGTACAATTGTACCGCTATTGACTTACCTGGCCATGTCAGCGTTCCTGTCCCTACACACAGCGGTCTGAGCGGCCCTCTTCTTGTCACCAGTGGTGATGCCTCCAGCCGTCTCCGGGGCCAGCGTCTCCACAGGTGGACCGGCGCTCGCTGTCAGACCAGAATGTTGCCCACTTGTTGGCTTTCCTCAGGGCAGCGGCTGCCTCACAGCTTCCGCTCTGGAGGAGGGTTAAAATAGGACTGCAGAGCTAATGATGGAGTCATTCCCCCACCCCCCACAACATTTTATAAAACTCTTTTACACCTTTCCCATGTTTGCTGCAGTGCCAGTCCCTCTGAGCTGCTACATTTTAAAGAGGGTGGAAGAAGAAAGTGTAAGCTCACTAATGTTGAACAAAGGCAATGTTTTGTGGGGCAATCTTACCTGAGTAGTGGTTGTAAAACCTCATGAGATGACTGGTACTCTCTCTTGTGGATGAAGATTGATAGCTTTGCCGTCAACAACAATCTTACACTTCAGTTGTAACAAAATATTGACTAATCGAATTATGTCGTTGGAATAAACCTCAGGCTTTTTTTGGCGTGGGGACAACTGGGCATTTTAATGCTTTTTTTTATTGTTTGGTAATCCAGCCTTGATGTGACAGGGAGAAGTAGCGAGCTGAAAAAAAGTTTAACAACTAAGGATTCTGTCACTAACAGTTGGTTGGCTGTTTACTGGCAGAGTGAAACAGGCAGCCCTGCAGCTGCCTGATTCAGCTGCAGGGCTGTTCACCACGTAATGGAGACAATTCAACCCACTAGTCTCTTGTCTATTTAGTTTTGCATTCTCGCTTCTTTGTTTTCCATTCAGAAGAATATTTTTAATTTGTTTTGGGAATGACTTTCCCCCCGCCGAAGCTGTTGTGGAGTGGAGGCGGAGGCGGAGACGCGGAGTGAAGCGAGAGAAGCCTCATCTTCACAGCCCTGCACACGCTGGGAAAAATTAAACAGCAACACACGTATTTGACATATTTTACATTACCCAAAGGTGTTTCAACACTCTTAGAGTTCAGGTGTTTGGTGTAGTTGGATTTAGCACATCATATCACATAGTGTTTGGTTACTCAGTCAGTATTTTAACAAAGAAACCTCAGTAATATTCAACTATATGCATACCTTTGCTATAAATAGTTAATACATATTTAACCAGCTGGAAGATATTTTCATATTAGAAACAGATGAAAATGATCGGATTCTAAAAGAATTTAAATTAAGTGTCTTATTTTGATATCTGGTGGGGGGATAATTAATTCTTCATAGAAACCATGTTAAGAGACTGTGAGAGGTATTTAAAAAAAAAAAAAATAGGAAGAGAAACCTGATGATTATAAAGATTCACACCATATGGCCTCTAATTTAATGAGTTAATAGAGATATAGTACAGAATAAAGTCAGATCACGTCAATATTTTATTTCAAGCTCGTTCAGAGTGTAAACATATGTGTATTTACACTTGTGTGTGAATAGTTTCCCATTTTCAAAAAAACTAAACCTCTTTTCAGATGGCAGCTCTAAGACAGGACACTTGCATTGTACAAATATGTCCGAACACAGCAGACAACACGGCTGCACACTGAAATAGAAACGCAGCAATATGTGTAGTGAATATTCAACCGCAAACAAAAGCAAATATATGGCCTATTCTCTCTCTCTGCTCCTCTCAAACATGACTCCTGGAGCCTGAACGGTCTGAGCACAGCACACGACATAAATGCATACCAAAAAAAAAAGAAAGAAATATGCAAAATGCTAATATGTCCTAAATAAACACGTTTCAAGATATATTCAAGATTGATATAATAATAATGATCTACCCTTGCCCTTTGAAATATATACAATAATGACCCCTAATCAGCATATAGGAATAGGAGAACTTCTCTCTGCAGACACACTTGGGCCTGAGAAAAGTATGGTTTTGTAGGCCTGGAGAGGACGGGAAACGTGAAAAGATCCTGAGTGAGAGGAATGGACGGCGCTTAGTGTTATCTGTCCAGTGGTGAGACCCTTCTTTTGGGAGCAGTGTGACATGTGGGCCCTTGCAAGCAGCGTCTGTGTGTCTGTGCTTCACATATCTCTATTTGTCAGATCAACCGCAGTTTTTGGCTATAGCTTGAACGTAGCATGATAGTATGCATTGTTATTAAAAGCTAAAATCCCATAGACTTACAGTACATATCACAGAGCTATGCTGCAGCAGCGCTTTGGTTACAGAGTAAAGCTCCATATCACAATGCTCCTCCTCATGTTGCCTCCCAGTACTTTTACAAGCTGCTAGTTTATTGCTCACTCTAACACAGACTCCTGTGGCCACAGCCAACACCAAAACAACACACTGTGTAAAAAAAGTCCACAAAAACTGCCGTCTGTTCTTCTAGTGTGTAGATCGAGGAGAACCATGATCTACACACTAGCTGCAGGATCCCAGCATTATCACCTACCAAAACAGAAGTTGGGCCTATACTAATCTATTTATACACCCATATCAGTAACCAACCCAAGTATGAAGTAATAGATTCATCATAAGTGCACCAGACATAAAAAAAATCTATATATGCTTCCACCTTTCTATTGGAATACATACTTCCTAAGGGAACTGCACTAGTGTATATAAAACAACAAAACATGCTTTAGAAGAATGTGTTTACATGTGCATTAATAACTTGGATTTGAGCCTCATCCTGCTTTTGATTATATAGGAATATGAAATTCACATAGAACATGAAAAACATGGTTTATCCCTATATCGATGATCATAGCAGTTTCCAGGTAACTAATCATCTGCCAGCCACAGCTGTGTCTTTCTTTCTCACCATCTCAGCCACTAAGAGATGGCTCGGGAAACCTGGATAAGGTGTTAACATGTGGTGATCTGGTCGCTATCGGAGTGCTCCAGCTACTACACCGTAATAAGGTCTCATTCCTTTTTACATATACACAACAGCACCAGTATACTCCAAAATAAAATCATACTTAGGACTACGAGCGTGCACGTAATCACACTCACAGATATGCTCCCCTCACAATGCATCTTTACTGTAGGCAAATCAGCCTAATACTATTCAGCTATCCAGAGGCAATCACAGAATGAGCATGCTGACCAAGCATATTTGAGCTCTTTTCATAAATATAAAATATATATATATTTTTTTTTCTGGTGGGGGAATTAAAAAGGAATGAGGTAACCCAGGTACAAATATATCTCTACATGTATAAATGGACAACCATGGTCAACACAAACATGCTGTGATTCCTATCAACGGAAAATGCAGGCAATTTGTGTGGAGGCAGGCGTTTTCTTTTTTGTTTTTTTTTCTTTTCTTTTCGTCCGCTCTATTTGCTAGATTTCCATACCCCCGCCCCCGCTGTTCTCGCAAGCCCCCCCTCTCTCTCTTGCACGGGGCCGGGCAGGAAATAGGCATTCAACGCTTTCTAGATGACTTCCTGAAAGAAATGAATCTCTCACAGAAAATGAGAACAATGAATAATGAAACACTAGATGGGATGTGCCTGACCCTGTGCTATTCCTACAACCTGTGCCGTCGCGGGGACCATGTATGAAATGGAAGGTTGTGATCACAGGGCTGGAAAGAGCCATAGGTAAGACCATTAGAGTGAGGGGAAACAAATAGGTTTCCTTGGAGCACATATAGTCATTTGATTGAGGCGAGATGCAGAGTGCTTCCCTTAGGATAAATCGGGCAATTTGCAACTGCAAAACAGATTATATATATGTTTTTCCTTCATTCACAACACCCTGCATTTCATATGGGAACAGTGGAATTTTCAATCAGACAACTTTTTTTTTTCAGCCTGTGTGGAATTGTACAATTGATTTAAAACTTCACCCCCCGCCTGTAGCCAGAGTACACTTTGAGTTTAACTGAACGCAAAGTTCCTCGTGGGAGGAATAATGCAGTCGGAGGCGAACAGATCATTCCCACCGGGCATTACGGCGGGAAAAAGTGTCTCCCCGACATCATAACCCCGCAGAGAAAATGGCCCGCCGACGAGTGCGACTTCCACTGCAGAATGCCGGGGCGACTCCTTTTGGAAGTCTGCCTCTGCGCCTCGTATTAGCCTCAGCGGGCCGGCAGAGAGAAAAAAAAAAAAAAAAAAGAAAAACATGTTGCTTTCCACCGTTTAAAAAAAAAAGTCTGACCGCAGCCCCCCTTAGCCACCGCTGCAATCCTGACATGGAGGAGTCAGCTTGAGCACTTACAAATCTTTCTAATCCCTTTCAACATAGAACAGCATTTGCCAGACCCTTGCTCCTCTAGGGTCTTAGAGGGAGCATGTGTGTGTGTGTGTGTGTGTGTGTGTGTGTGTGTAGGTCTGTCAGTTAGGGTAAGTTAGGACGGGCGAAGGACTTTTGAGAGTCACTAAGAGGAAAGAAGAAGTACAGCGGCTGCTTAGTATGAAACTCTACACTGTGCTGTAAAGCTATCATTTACCCTATGGGTGTCTGGGAGGCTTGTCGGCTGTGTGTGTGTTTTTTTTTCAAAGGCTGTGGACGGCCAGATCAAGTAATTACTGAGCACTGTCAAGACTCATGAATGCGTGTTTCATTTCTGCCGTTTTTTTTTTTTTGTTTTTTTTCACCGAAGTGAATGAGTTCAGTGTTCATTTGCCCCTGTATAATCACATTAAAAGCAGTGGCAGCGGACGCCTATCTGACACCGCGGCACCGACCGCCGCGTTCCGGGTCAGCGGGCCCTGTTTACGAATCATTGATTTTGTTGTACGACAGCGAAAAAAGACACAAGCCGGGGCTTCGCCTCATCGCCGCTTTTTCCCCCCGCAGGCCGGGGCGCTAACAAACGGGGGAGAGGCCACCGTTGAAGCTTCCCAATTATGGTTTGAAAATAAGTCAGTGTTTGCCAGGCCGGCCACGCCCCCCCTTCAGCCTTCAGCGCCGACTAATTCTGCCGGAGTCCAATCTAATGCCCCGCGTCATTTTCATCTTTCCGAAACGTTGGAACAGGGTAATCGGATGATTGATTGAAGAGAACTGCTGTTCTGACTGAAAACTGACGTGGACACAGCTGGCTGCCTGACAGAGGGAAAAAGCTGAATGATGTATGGGTATCCACGCTCAAAACAAGGCATAAACCGCCCACATGCGCAGGGTGATAGCGGAGCCATCGCTAGTACCTGTGCTCACTCATTATCCCTGCATGCGAAGCATATCCAAAGATCTTTTCTTGCCTGATGGAATCCACACATTTGTAGCTCATCTGTGATATTTGCTCCTTCCGAAAAGAAAAAAATTCCTCCTCTGCAGTGAGCTTAAAGGATAAGACCTATCTCTGCTACTCAGCAAGCGTCCATCAATTCTATATTATTAATCATTCCATGCATATCAAAGTCATACCGGATTCCTCCGGTAATAAAACTGTAAAGATCTTAATTTCAGTTTGCCACAGCGGATGAACTATCTCCACATCAAATCACCACCTCCCCCCTCCCTCGGTTTAATGAATGCTGTGACTACAGTGCGGCAGAGTGATATTGAAATGCACGAACACTCCCACACATACAATCTCATAGCTCATTTTAAGTGCAGACACAATCATTAGAGGGAGAAAACACAAAGAGCTACACTCCATTAAAGGTTAGCGCCGTGGATCGTCGCCGTTGGATGATAATAAAAGATAGTGTGATATAATTAAAGTTTGAAAAAAAAGGCTAAAAATAGTATGCGATATAACGCAACAAGACCAACACCACGGACCGTGGCTGCAGGCAAACATAATGCCACGCTGTGAACCTTGGAAGAACTCGCGGCACATTGTGTCGCTGTGTTAGAATCTATAAGGACGTCGCATCCGTCTGATGGTGCTATGATCTAATTGATGCCAAGCAAAAGGGGTTATTGATTCATTTGAGACTCTTTATCATGCTTATCGATCGTGTTTGTGCTGCGCTGTGGAATACAGCCACATGTAAGAGGAAAAAAAGGAAGCGCCGTTTCAGATAAAGAAATATGAGGATCTGTTGAATTGGAAAGAAATAACCGCTTTAGAAAATATTGCCCTAAAAAGCTGAATTGACGGGCGACTGGAATGATCATTACTCAGGAGCGGGGAGAAGATGCCATGAGTCATCGTGTTTGGTATTTTTTTTTTTTATTTTACACAAGATTCTACACGATGGTCGGACTGTCTCCGCGTAAAAGACGAGAAGAGGGCAAAGAGAAAAAAAGTGAATGCGGCAATATGCTTAAAGAAAGCAGGATCAATAACCAATCTAGGGAGCAGAGAGGGTCAGGTTGAGCATGGGGAGGTTATTATATACTGTACCTCAACGACCATAATGGAGGATGCCTCAATATGTTGGGCAAGTTTACAATAAAGTGTAGCCTTTCAGATGAACCAGGCGAAAGTGCACGTAGTGAACAGGAGCGTTATTGCTTACGAACCGTTCCGTGTTTTATTGCAACGGCATCGAGGCTCGTGAGGCCGAAGTGAAATCTGTTGGAAAAAAAAACATGTTTTTCATTCGATCTGTGGTTCATTTTATTAATTGAGGGAAACATTTATCTGATACACGTGCTGAAAAGGTAGTGATCATTTTTTATGGAGACCCATTTGCAGAAAGAGCAAGGTCACATCCACCAGAAGAGCGAAATCTCACGCAATATTCATCACATAACATACAATAAATAAATAGTTGCCAGTAATACGTCAAACGAGAAACGACCTAGATTTGATTGACCTGTAAATGCCGAGCTTGAATTAGTCATGCAGAAATGAATGCTGTGATGTTAGCAGATATATTAATGGAGTCTCTCAGAGTGTGGTCTGGTTATTAGAAACTAGGTTTACAGATCAGGTATCACAGACTCCATTATGATACTGTGCTACCTGATCAATGAGGAAGCCTGACCACTCTTTGGGCTCTTCGCTTACCTGCTTGTGATTAATCCCTGCCTGGCATTAAAAGCATTTAGTACACAGTGCCTCAACATTTCTAGATTATATATATATGTGTGTGTTGGAGGGAACAATTTGACAAGGAAGTGGAGGCAAAAGTGTTTGAAATGTGAAAGTTCAGAAACTGTTTTTCGCCAGGAGAGTATATGAACATAGTAAATCATCATAACTGCGTTGTGAGGATTACAGCAGTGAAACAAAGTGCAGCTCTGCTTTTTCTATAGTGGATGGGAGAAGTGAAAGAAACCTATAGACTGTATAAATAATGGATGCAGCCTTGGTGCCTTGGTTTGTGGACTCATGTTTCCGAGCTTCCTTGTGGCTGTCAACATCTTGTTTTTTTTTTTGTTTTTTTTTCATCTCTTTTCTGACCTGAGAGTGTGGAGCTGGGTGGGAGTTAACCTAGCAGACAGCACCTTGGTGGCTGCAAATCCATTTGCAGGCCCAAACCCAATGCCAAGAACCTCAGAAAGATCAGATGGGGGTCCAAATGGTTCTGATCCATGTAGCTATTGTGTACAAGAAAATATAGTTCACTTAAGTGTAACATGTACAGGTTTTCATAGGCTGGTTACAGTCTGGGTTTGCGAGACTGCCACAATGATAGACATTAGCTTTCCAAAGGTGTTTTGGTTCATAACCTGGTATATAACCCTTATATTAACACATGGAGGTGACTCATTGGCTTGAATCAATGTACTGGAAATGTATGATAATTGGATTGGGAAAGGACGCCCTTGGGTATTTGGGTCTGTGACAAATAATGGTTGGCAAGATGAAAAAGCATTCATCAAGTGTCATTTGAACGTCTATTTGTATCTTTATCTGTATTTGTAATTTGACATATTTAATCCACCTAGAATATAAAATTAGTTTGTAGTTAATTGTAATTTTTTTAACCTTTTTATAAGAGAGAAACTATCCAGTACCAATTGTCAGGGTTACATGCCAAGACATTTTTGACCCTGTTTCATTTACAAATTACCTAGAATCATGTAAAAGGTTAAATGCCTGATATATATATTTTGGGCCTAAATCCTAATAAATTTTAAACATAGTGGGTTTACACCATGAAAAGTTTATTTTATTTATTTTATACTGCGTTGAAGGCACACACAAAGGATCGTCTCCTGATGATTGGGTTGTTTCACATACTTTTTAGTTTAACCTCGAGGACTTATTGACGCTATAACACAGTTCTAATCCCTGGTTTTCCCCAAACATTCAAAGCGTCATGGCCAGTGTTTGGGCGACAGCCAAAAAGACCAATCGTCTGACTGACTGGCAGCATTTCAGGCACCAATGGAATAACTATTAGATTTATTAGGAAAGCCAAATCTGACTTTTATTTATTCTCATCCTTAAACACCTCTGGCGATGCTGCATATTTTTTGGAAATGTATCAAATCCTTAAAAAAAGGGACCCCCTTTAAAACACAGGGCCCCTTTAAATCAGTTTTAAAAATCAGATCATAACACATTGTGTTCGGCTTGTGATAGAAACATAGACAACTCCTTGTGATGCTATCAAAGAGTGAATTAGCCAGACGAAAACTGCCTTTACTCAAAAACTTCAGATGTGATGCCAACTGATGTTCACTGACTCATCCACAAAAGTACAGTTCACACCGTGTTTGTATTTACCCAGACCTGAAGGATTTATAGAAAACTGAACAGGAGTAGCTCAGGCATGCTTTTCCCTTAGTCTGGCACCCCTCACCGAGACCAGCTGTATTTATGGTTCTGGATAAGCAAAAATCTCAGCGGGTCTGCTCCTAAAACAGAAGAGAATCTCTGTAGGAGCAATGTAATGAACATGATTCCAGTCTCAAATTCTGCATCTTTCAACATCGCAATATTTCACACAACGTGTAATTCAGGAAATTCCAGCCCTCGTTTCAATGCTTTGCTATTTTGCATGACTTCAATACATTTTCATACACAAATCATTTGTGTGGTATGTGTTGCTGCAAAGGGAAAAGGATGCCGTGAATGCTCTCAATTGCACTGAAGTCACATTTATCCATAGGTAAAAATAGCCTGCAAATACAGTAATGTATGTTTTTTTTCTGTTTGAGTAACATTTTTTCAAACAAGACCAAATCAATGCAAACAGCTGTGTTAGGAACTATCATCACTACATTTGATACTACATTTGACAGTTAGCCTAAAACACAAAATACAGCTTTATACAGTACAGATTCAATGGTGATACATCCAGTATTTCTCAAAATACATGTGTTTCAGTCGGGGTTAAAGAGTGCAACCAACAGACGGACTTTGCCATTCAGATTCATAGAGCTCTAAGGGTCCTTGCTTGGCTAAAAAAAATACCATGCATGGCTATTCCAGAAAATTACTGAGTCTTTTCTAAATTGAAGCTATATATTGTGTCCCATTTATAAAGATTAACTTCTACAGTGAGAAAAATGGTGCAACAGCCCGAACCCTGTCTCATTCTGGGATCCAAAAAGCAAACACCGGTCTCCACTGCCAGACTCCTCCATTCATTCGGAAATTCTCCCTGAGACCTTAGTGCTGCACAAATTCATAGCCTTTCTTACACATGAGAAACTTTGCAAACAGCATTTTCTGTATTTCCTGCAAAACTTATTTGGTAAAACACATCACTAGTACATAAACCTTATCTTCAAACAAATTGGGAATGCAGGGATAGGATTTGTCGTCTGGATGGATTTCTGTTCGGACTTACAGTGGGGAAAATAAGTATTTGAACACCCTGCTATTTTGCTATTTCTCCCACTTAGAAATCATGGAGGGGTCTGAAATTTTTATCGTAGGTGCATGTCCACTGTGAGAGAGATAAACTAAAAAAAAAATCCAGAAATCACAATGCATGATTTTTTAATGATTTATTTGTGTGATATAGCGGCAAATAAGTATTTGAACACCTGTGTGTCATCTAGAATTCTGACCCTGAAGGACCTGTTAGTCCTCCCATTAGAGGTCCACCTGCACTCCATGTATCATCCTTAATCAGATGCACCTGTTTGAAGTGGTTAGCTGCATAAAGACACCTGTCCACCCCATACAATCAGCAAGACTTTACCTTGTAACATGGCGAAGACCAAAGAGCTGTCCAACGACACAAGAGAGAAAATTGTACACCTCCACAAGGCTGGAAAGGGCTACGGAGCATTTGCCAAGCAGCTTGGTGAAAAAAGGTCCACTGTTGGAGCAATCATTAGAAAATGGAAGAAGCTAAACATGACGGTCAATCTCAATCGGAGTGGAGCCCCATGCAAGATATCACCTCGTGGGGTCTCAATGATTTTTAAGAAAGGTGAGGAATCAGCCCGGAACTACACGACAGGAGTTGGTCAATGACCTGAAAAGAACTGGGACCAACGTTTCCAAGGTTACTGTAGGTAATACACTAAGACGTCATGATTTGAAATCATGCATGGCACAAAAGGTTCCCCTGCTTAAATCAGCACATGTCAAGGCCCGTCTTAAGTTTGCATATGACCATTTGGATGATACAGAGGAGTCATGGGAGAAAGTTTTGTGGTCAGATGAGACCAAAATAGAACTTTTTGGTCATAATTCCACTAAGCGTGTTTGGAGGAAGAAGAATGAAGAGTACAATCCGAAGAACACCATCCCTACTGTGAAGCATGGGGGTGGTACATCATGCTTTGGGGGTGTTTTTCTGCACATGGGACAGGACGAGTGCACTGCATTAAAGAGAGGATGACTGGGGCCGTGTATTGTGAGATTTTGGGGAACAACCTCCTTCCCTCAGTCAGAGCATTGAAGATGGGTCGTGGCTGGGTCTTCCAACACGACAACGACCCAAAGCACACAGCCAGGAAAACCAAGGACTGGCTCCGTAAGAAGCATATCAAGGTTCTAGCATGGCCCAGCCAGTCTCCAGACCTGAACCCAATCGAAAATCTTTGGAGGGAGCTCAAACTCTGTGTTTCTCAGCGACAGCCCAGAAACCTGACTGATCTAGAGAAGATCTGTGTGGAGGAGTGGGCCAGGATCCCTCCTGCAGTATGTGCAAACCTGGTGAAAAACTACAGGAAACGTTTGACCTCTGTAATAGCAAACATTACAGATTACACATTCATTTTCTCAGGTGTTCAAATACTTATTTGCCGCTATATCACACAAATAAATCATTAAAAAATCATGCATTGTGATTTCTGGATTTTTCTTTTTAGTTTATCTCTCTCACAGTGGACATGCACCTACGATGACAATTTCAGACCCCTCCATGATTGCTAAGTGGGAGAAAGAGCAAAATAGAATGGTGTTCAAATACTTATTTTCCCCACTGTATATATAGTTTCTGGTAATCAGCAAAATAAGAAGAGCTTTTTTTTATTAATATTATTCATTCATTCCTTATTTTGAGGAGCGTTTAGTATGTTCATTAAATATAGATTGTAAAGAGATGAAACGAAATAAGTGAGACAGCTCAGCTGAAGCCTCAAAATGTCCCTGAAATGCACATCCACATAACGATTGACACAATAAGAGTATCGATGGTCCCTTTATTCATACAGTAAATAGCATGTGTAATACTAGAATAGCAAAATGCTTATGAAAAAAAAAATAATTATAAGTTTTAGGAAGAGACTGAAATTGGGGTCCATGTGGCCATGGAGAAATAATGAAGATTTAATTGAAGGTAGAACTACACTGTGAATGTTACTTGCATGCAGATATCATGAGGTTCAAGATATGTAGTAGAATTTATCTTGTTAGTTTTGTATGTGAATAACAGTGTTGTGTACAGGTAGAGTGATGGGCGCAGCTTGATGGCTGCTAGACTTGTAATGATGCAGCTGTATAATAATCCTCAAATCACCTCTTCCATAATGTGTTTAAGCATGTGTTAGGATATGCATAGGGATATATATATATATATATATATATATATATATATATATATATATATATATATATATATATATATATATATATATATTTCAGAAATGCACAGTTTTATACTGTAACGGAAGAGACATAAAAAAAGTGATTATAATGGACATTAATGAGGCACTATTGACCACGAAGGTCGTCAAGAGGGAGTATCGAGAAAGGCATAAAAAAATATTAACACAATCAAATCAATTCTGTGGTTATATCTGACATAGCCAAGGCTCTAATCACCACCGTAGCCTCATCCTAAAAGTAATTGAATGTTTGGTAGTTTTTGAGAGATTTATGCGAAAAAAAAACAGTAAAAAGTGTTTATGTGTCATGATTTTATAGCAGTTTGTTGTTTGTGTGGATATTTTTGTCACAAAGGAGTCAGAAGGTTGCAGTATTTAAGAAGGGCATGAGTATTACATTACAAAATAATAACAATAACAATAAACCGGACAGAATAGAGTCACTAGACAAGGTAATAAACAAGACTACTTGTCTGTATTCTGATGAAGTAGACAAGTGAGTCCGAGCCTTCATGTTGTTTGGTACTGTATATGTACAATCTCACTGGCTTTGATATCATCAAAATGCATCATGGACGCTATAAGGGGAAAAAAGAGAGAAAAAAAAAAACAGGATTAAAATAGCAATGAGACTTTTGTCATCAGATATGAAATTGACTTCATAAACACGACTTGTATCTGGCATTATTCTTTATAAATAAGCTGCTTTTAAGGAATGTAAGCGTGCAGCCAAATAACTCACTTAGTTAATTAAAAGTGGTGAAAGATCAATAAAGCTCCTGATCCTCCGGTCTCCAGTATTAATTAAAGATACTTGCTTTGAAGAGCATGTTTTTTTTTTTTTCCTCACTCTACTTTATCTATTTAATGAGAAACTTTGAAGCAGTAAACAGCTTCAAACTCGATGTAGGAACAACGGTAGATCAAATTAAGCCATTGGAGACTTCAGCCGGGTGTCAACAGTGAGACGTTTTGTGCTAAGATAGTATCATGTTGAATCTGTGAGTTCAGTCCTTAGCTGTGAGGTTCTGGCATTAAGAGTGGATTTCATTTCATTTTTTTCTTTTTTCTTTTTTTCAACCAATCTGGTTTCACAGTCAGAATTTAAATGACATGTTAGGGGTCTGGGACAAAGCAGCGCTGCCCTGAAATTGTTCCACAGTGGCCTTAAGCGCAGGAATATGAGGGAAATGGCTTTCATTGCATCATAACCTTGACCGCAGCGGCTGCTTCGCTCTGGGCTTTGGCCATTGATGCACTCGAGGGCCACTTTGTGCCAGTATTAACCCTCCATGTCATCCTGCCGTCACAGTGCAGCGAGCCTAGTGGCAAAACATAATAAAATTAAATGTCAAATCAAAGCGAGGACAGAGAATGGTCTTTACCACAGGGCTTAGATTTTTTTTTTTTTTTTGAGTGAAATGGAAAAGTGGATTTACTGCCGCTGTTCTCTGCATGCTGCGGATATGCTGCAAATTGAGTCAATGAAATATGGAATGAGCCAAATTCAGCACGCGGCGTGCGGGTGAGATGTTCATCCTGTGACATGAATGGTGATGGGTTAGCGCTTCATATGGAATTTTAATGGGAATATATAATGTCGGCCTTTATTTTTGAGAGACCTGACTGTAAGCTAATTGGGCTCTGCACCTGCATTTATTGTGTCTGTCCATAGATTTCGGAGCAAATGGGTTTGATTGACAGAATTTTCCACTTCAATCCACCACAAACAGATTTATGCAAACATTCTTCACTTAGCATCAGCACATATTCATTATATATATATATATATATATATATATATATATATATATATATATATATATATATATATACTCATCTAAATATAGTTTTGAACCACTTCTTTCAAACCTCTCTTCACTACTACTAATAATAATGAGCCTGTCCTCTGATTGGCTGATTACACTTCCTGGTAATACAATATAATGATATCCATTCTCAATATTAATGCAAGATGCACTGTTGTGTGCATCTTTAAAATTATTCTAGTGATACTTAGGTTTGCAGAAAAATACTAGTCGGTATTTGCTGCTTTCAGTCCATTTATCCAAGCTCTGTGTTTGGTACCTAGGGAGAATTTTTCACAGTCCCTTTTTTAGTACTATTACAATTGTAAGAGTTGCCACAATCTGCTATTTTCAAATCCCAAGACAGGGGCTAAAATACATTTGAGTTGGTTACTTGAATAACAACATTATCATTCAGTGATTTCCCAATTTGAAAGGTATTCTGACCTCTGGTAGAAATATTCTGCGAGTTATCATGCACGCACACTGCAACTAAATGTTTTGTTTTGTTTTAATTAACTGTGAAAAGGAGGACTTCAAGGATACACATGAAGCATTTTGGTCAGACTGAATAAAAATGATCATTTTGTTTGTTTACACAAAAACTCCACATGGTAATTTCTATTTCAGTTCTAAATGGCCACTTGATAGTTTTCCTGCTGTTTTTAAGGGTGGCAAATCTCAGCGGGTTGCCACTGATCAAAAGTTCTGATGTTTTTCTGTAGGGACCTGTGGCTACCGACACATGTCAAAATGTGTAGTGGAAGAAACGGAAGGCCGGCAAACGGGATAAACTGAGGCTATTTTTTAAAACTGGTGGCACAGACGATCAGAGAAAGACTGAACACAAAGAAGGCCAGCAACTTCCCTACTTAGTGGGCCAAAATTAGGGGTCCCTATACACATTCACACGGTTTCAGCCCTTCAGAGTTTTTTGTAACCAGAGTCCAGGGTTCAGTGATCATGTGTGAAAAGGAAAATGTATTATAGTAAACACTAGACGATTTTAATAAAGCAAGAAGAAAACAGCTTAACATAAGCTGCATTATCTGCAGGCAGTGGAATGAAATAATTCTACTTAATGTCGGGCTAATTGTACCAAAAACCTTTAAGGTTTCAGTTTTTACAGTGTGCTCGTGTCTCTTGGGCCTGCAAGGTCAAGATTGTGGGAAGGTCGGACAAACTCAGGGTCATCCATGTTGTCGTCATCATCTTACTCCTCCTCATCCTCCTCATCATCATCATCCTCATCACTGCTAGCAGGGTGGGCTGGCACAGCACCACAGTCTCAGGGCTGCCCAGCCCTGTTCCTGGAGAGCCGCTGCCCTGCAGCTTTTTAGGAATCTCCCCACTTGGACACACCTGATTCTAATTAGCGGCTCGTTATTAGAAAAGCAGCGGAAGCTCGTCAAGGGGCTGGATAATGAGCTCAGGTGTGTTCGAGACACGCTGCTCTCCTGTTGCCCGTGCAACTTTTCAACTTTTACCTCAGGACCACTCAGCCCGCCACCTCGAAATTGCATCATTTGTCACCTTATACAGACTTGTATCTGTAATAGATATTGGGGGGACTTTTATAGAAATGTATGTGACTAAATGGCATGTTGAAAAAATGACGCTAAGAGTCACACACACACCTGGGCAGGCGAATAGTAAAAGTTACACACCTGGTGTGTTTTTGAGAAGGAAGAAGCGTGGAATAAACACTTGAACGAGATTAAAAAGATAAAATTTTCTGTTCTTCTTCATTGGTTTTGGAATATTTTTATTATTACTTTTATAGTAAGCCGTCTGTCATCGGCCTGATAATGTTATAGCAGAGAAATTCCACAGTACTTAAGACAAATTTGCCGTGGCCGCAGGCACACAGGAATCGTTATGTCATTGATACGGATACGTAAAAAGTTTCCTGTGCTATAAAATACGTCTTGCAACAGAGATGTTCACATTCGGTACAGCACAATGCAGCAACCTTGTGTTGCGCGGCAGGTTTCCCTCCCCTTTGCCCACAGAGACATGGTGCATTGTGGTGCACCTCGTGCTCTGCCCGTGCAGAGATATTATCAACACCGCATGTGCCGTGCAGTCGTGGCGGCCTCCTGAGAGTCTAGATGCTGCAGGGAGGACCTCCGTTGACCCGATGGCAGACCTGGGACTGGTGTACTGTGGGCCCGCGATGATCATCCTAGGGCCCTTTTAGATGAGGTGTGCATAATGGGGAGGTTTCTCTCACTGAAGGATGAATCAATGTGGCATGAAGAAGAGAATTTCCACCCCATTTCCCCCCCTGATTACCCCACCACATACAGCTCCTTAATAGCTTGTTGTGTGTCATAAATCTCTTTTTACCACCATAGCATCACAGATGTATTACAGTGTATGCCTTACATATTAAACCAAAGGTGTCATTGGGACTTGGACCTGGTAGCATGTTGAGACGGCGCTGTGAGGATTCAGGCGGCGTGTTTCATTTGTCGGCTTGTCAGCAAGGTCTCAGGCAGATAGAGGCATGATGTGCAACCGGTCTGCTTATCTTAAAAACAGCTCTCCGGCTTATAATAAAGCGGTATGAGACAGAGTGAGGCATGCTACTTCTTTCGCCTCGCAGCGGGGACGGCATTGGACGCCCAGGCTCACAGGTAATGCGGAAAAGCACACGCCGCGGGTGTGAAGGAGCTCAGGGGTCACCGGGGTCGTCTGTCTCAGGGATCAGGTATCAGTGCACACTCCGAACAGAGTCTGAACCACAGCAAAATGACCTTTTTAATTTATTTAGATTTCAGTAGATGGAGTTAATCAATTGGAATAGATGAAATATACATATGTATGTGTACATAGAATAATGAATAAATTACATACATTTTCATTTCAATTAACAGACAAATGATGTCAATCAAACCATATGTTTTTTCCAGCTGGGGAAACACAACAAACATATGAACAACACAGCAGAGGGATATCATTGAACAGCATAAATGTATAAGCACCAACATTTATGTGGAGTCGTGCTTATGGACACCTGAGCAGCTAAAAGCGGATGAAAACTAAACACACAATAAAATTACCTTTTTGTTTTGAAAACTCCAGGGACTATTTCATTTTTCCAGAAATTTTTGGAATACCATTGTGGCCAGAAGGTGAGCTGCGAACATGGACCCCGTCGAGCATGTTAAATCTATGTCTGTCTATTAAACCAGCTTGTGCTCCGGTTTGCATGGTCACCCTCGTGTCATGTGTTAGTGCTCAGGCCAAGCTCTGATTACAAATTCACTGAACAGTCTCATTTCTCTGTACTAATGCAGTGCTTGTGGCTTGTGGGAAATACGCTTTCCTATACAATTACATTAATGAAGCGCTGACACTTAAAAAAGCAGATGAGAATGACATGGTGAAACTTGAGAAAAAGTACTTACTGATGAGATCACTGTAACATGGAGGACATCCAGCAAGTGAGCCAGGCTACAATTTATGTTGAAAGTGCAGATCTCAATTAACATATCAATATTTTATTTGTGTTGTTAGGCTAAGTGAAACTGGACTTATGTTAAATCACTTGCTTCCTAATTTTTCCCTATGTTGGCTGCACAATCGGTGCAGGAAGAAACTGAAGAATGCAGCTTTAAATCGTAACTAAAGTGTTGGAGAGCAACATGAGGAGTGCCGTGACAGTGGAGCTTTACTCTGTAATGAAAGTGCTGCTGCAGGACAGCGCTGCGAGATGGGATTTTAACTTTTAATCATGGCAATGATGTTTTAAATATTTATCCCAAAAAAAAAAAAAATGCACACCGTCTAGACACATGCAAACTGTAGCCAAAAGCTCAGGTTGAGTCACCAAACACAAACACAAATATGCTCTTTGCTTTATAGATAAATGTGTGCAGTGCCTGTGGAAAGTATGAATTCCTATAGAAGTAGAGTAGAAGTAGATTGATTGGATGAACGTGATGTCCCACACGCTGCTCTGCTAACTACAGTATGTGTAGTAAAGGGTGAAATGATGATAAATCATTTTTGTGTTTTTACATTGTTTTAAAAACTTGTTCAACAACTTATCTTTCCATCCATCCATGAGACGATAGTGTCAGGATTTCCTGTGGGTCTGTAATCCGTCTTGGATTTTCAATGCAATTTAAACTCATAGTTTATATTTAAAACACTGCAGCTGGTGTGTCGAGAGTGGTTCTCCTCTGAAAGGAGAAAAGACGGCAGCATGAAAACGTACTTACAAAGTGTGTTGTTTTGTCATTGGCTACAGCCACAGTAGCCTGTGTTAGTGAGGAATAAAGTAGCAGATAAGCCAGGAAACTTACTTTCACTGTTTACAAAGTTGTAATACTGAATCAAACATGGATGCTGCTGAGTAATGATGATGACATAAGTGTATGGGAATTTGATTTTTGTTTTTGTAAAATACATTTTGTGGCATAGACACCAAGGAATGCTTTAACTAGGCTTAAAAAAACACTTTTTTTCCAAGATAAAATCAAGAAAACAAGAAAGATATTTTTAATTGGAATACGTTTTTAAAGCAAGGTCAAAGCTACGGATTAAAAAAATAATATTAATAATAAACAAACATATCAAATAAACAACTTTGCAGACATAAACCATATCAAAGCACATTCAAATTGATGGAGTCAGTGGAAACTCCAGCATCTGACATAAGGCTGAACAATAACGTCTCTGGTAGTCTGCAGACTGCACCTCACACATCCTCACGGGCTCATCATGTCCATGACAGGCCCAGGAGGGAAATGCTTAGAGTTTGACGCAACACGTCGCACGTCTCCTGAGTAGCAGCGGAGATGCAAACGGATATATATGCTCACGCCGTTCAGCACAGGTATGTTTGCACAGCTCAGTGTAGTCATTTCACAGCCAAGCAATTACTGATGTAAGGAGTCCATCCTGTTGCTTTTATGTCATCTTGTTTCAGCAAGAGGAGCGTCTCCACTAGAATACACACAGGCTGCACGCTGAACTCCAGCTACGTTAATAGGCGATGGGATTTTTTCTTTGCTGTCAGAGCTACATATGCAAATGTGACAGCAATGTACCAACCGGTCATGAAGAGCAGTGGGGGAGCTATACACATTAGTCATCCCCGCAGAATGAACCGCGCTGACAGAACCACTAATTAATGGTTAAAAAAAGATCCAAGAGTGATCTCCATTCAGCTCTCCTCTCATGGCGTAGGCAGAAATTGCAATTTTTTTGGCGAGCCAGTGCAAAAAGGGGGTAAGCAATCTTCTCCCGGAGAAGGAGAAAAAAAAAAGAAAACTTAACCCTGTAGGAAAAATGGATAAGCATAGACAAACTAGAAAAAAATAATGTTTGCTTTCTCTATAACAAATGCAGTGACAGCAAAACTATAGCTGCAACATCAGGGCTCGGTCTGTACAGGCTGCACACAACAGCATAGACAAGAAAAACTGTCTAATGGATCCTGTTCAGGCTAATATATTTGCACCGCCAGAACCAGGAAGCACGTCGGCTCTACAGAGCACGTCACTGTTAATTAAACATCGCATTGCACAAAGTGGCAACTAAGCATGAACCCAATAAGCAGAGCAGGTGTTATCACGCTGCATGACATCAGCATGCATCACACAGGAGTCGCAGCTGTTGATATGAATCTGCAGGAAAAAGGGAAAACGAATGATGAAAGGAAACGCTCCTTAATTTACTATTAAATCAACCCAATACAAATAAAATGCGGATGACATTTAGCTCCTGTAAGAGGAAACCAGCAACTCACTTAAAATAAAGAACGTAGCCTCTTAACAACAGCCTAGTACTTAATGTCAGGGCAGGACTGAAATAAAAAAAATAAAATAAAATCAGCCACACTTTTACCCAAACTGGCTCACTAATAATATATAAATAATAATATTAATAATATAAATAATACAATGCATACATGTATGTATATATGTAAGCATATACTGTATGTATGTGTAGACGAATGGATGGATGGGTGGATATACATTTATTCCAGTAAGCTTACTATTGCACTATACTTATTTATTTATTTATTTGGTTACACTGGGGTAAAACATCTTTTTTAAAGTTACTCCATATTGGTATGTGTATATAAAGGGGTGGGAATATATAAGTCTCAACTTCATCATTCCCCCCTTTGACTTGATTTTGAATGTTGTTTTTCTTTTTCTTTCTTCATATACATTTTTAATTACACTCAGCCTTGTCTTATTTATGTACTTTGTCGATTTCATTCATTCATTCAATAAATGTATTCTATAGTGAAGGAAAACCCAACACAAATAGCATAGTTTATTTGTTTACTGTTGACCAAGTTTATAGAAATATTAAATAATTCATTCGGAGGAGTTTGGTATATCCAGAGAAAATATGAATTTTGTTGCAGTTACTTCAGTTAGTGAAGTAGTTTTAGTTACAATGAAAGTTATTTTTCTCATGAAGTTCAAAGCTTCAATCATAAGGATATAAAATTGGAATTGTTTTTATGAAGAATCAACATTGAGTAGGACACAGTCATGAAGTGGAACCAAAATTATATGATATTTTAAACTTTTTTTAGAAATAAAATAACAAAGCGGAAAGCGAGATATCAATTGTAACCATTTAACATTTCTAGGTGTCAGAAAGCTAAGTTTATATGAAAACTGCTGTTCACAAACCCTCTCCGTCTAACCCTACCTAGCTAGAGCTGTTTTGCACGGAAAACTGGGGAAGAGTTTCAGTCTCCTGATGTGCAAATCTGATAGAGACATACAAAAATAGTAGTTCTACAAAGTAAAAACTACTCAGGGGAGGAGAATAATTTTGCACACCCCACTTTTTTTTTCTTATATCTAAAAAGAGTTTCAAAATATCCTATTAAGTCCATTCCACTTTCTTCACAAAACATTCAAATTTTATATCTTCAAAAAGTTCAAGGGGGCCCAAATACTTTATGTATGCACTGTATTAAAACAAATTGATTCAATTAAATTATTTTAGCATATATATATATATATATATATATTTTATGTGTTGCCCTTACGAAAATTAACCATGGCTTTACCATGGGAAATACCGTGGTTTTACCATGGTTTTTTGGGTAACCATGGTTAACCATGGTTTTTTTGTGGTAACCATGGTTATACTATGGTTTTTATGTAGTAACCATGGTTCTACCATGGTTTTTGGATACCATAGTATTACTATGGTTGGTTCATGGTACTTCCAAAAACCATGGTAGAACCATGGTTACTACATAAAAACCATAGTATAACCATGGTTACCACAAAAAAACCATGGTAAACCATGACCCAAAAAACCATGGTAAAACCACGGTATTTCCCATGGTAAAACCATGGTTAATTTTCGTAAGGGTGCCTATAATTTTGTCTCCACAATGGCTGAATGGCCAGTGTTCAGATGAAATAAAAAACATTGCGTGTTCTGTCTCTGCTCCTGTCAGCCAAGGTCCTTGAAAAAAAAAAAACAGAGCAAAAGAGAAAAAAAAAAACAGAACCCTCCGCGGGCTCACTGGGAATTCTCTTTCACCTATAAAGCAAGGCACAAACGCCAGGGTTTATGGGTTGAATACAGAGCTGATCTCATCATAGTCCAACGTGTCACCAGAGTTCCTTTGCAAAGGACGAGAGGGCCAGGCTGTTGAGTCCTCACGGATGCTCTGAGGTCTGTTTAAATCCGACCTGCAATGGAGAACACTATCACAAGTACTAGGCTCAAAGTTGAGGTCCGGAAAAAAACACCAGAAAACGTCCAACGCTTCTACAAGGGATGGAAATTCCAGCCCACTGATTGGTTTCCAATGCAGTTGCTCAATGAAAACTGTTAATGAAGAAGGGCCTGTCGACGCTCACATTTGAACAAGTGTCGCGGAACGTGGGCGGAAAAGTTGCTGCTGCCTTCATTATTCCACACTGATCCTCCTGGAAATGATCGCACAGCTCTGTCAGCCGCCATGTCGAGGGTGTATTTCCAGATTTATAATGAGTTCACGGAAACTTTCCACGTTCAGACAGATGATTTTTCGCAAACCACCTCGAAATCAAACTCGGCGCACACATCATCCTGCACAGTAAAGCTCAAATATCTGACAGAAGAAACGAGAAAAAGGCTGCTTGTGAGTGGAGGTGGTCATGTAACCCCCTGGAGCAGAGGTGTCAAACTCAGTGTAGTTAACAGGGCCACATTCAGCCACATTTGCTCTCATTATAAATAACAAAAAGTTACAAATTTCCCCTCCTCTTTACATAAAATAATGCATTAGGAATCATTGCATGATTTATTTACCTTTAATTTACAAAATAGGAGAGAAAAAAGTGACATTTTAACAATATGGTGTCTCAGTTATTCCATATTCAATATCTCCTGCTGTACAAGCCATTTCCAAAGCGAAACATTCAAAATCTTTAGCACTGAAAGATTTTCCCATGGTGACAATCCTGCTAGGACCTATTGGCTAGGTAAATGTGATCCTATTTTTAGGATTTGTAAGATAGGTAAAAGTGTTGGAATTTTGCAGCCAATGACCTTACGATTTTAAGAATAATTACTTCAATACTATCAAATAATAGACAAATAGTGATCCAGGTTGTTAACAACACAAAACGATTAACATGGACAGAATAGCAAAAAAAAAATTCAAAGAAAGAAAATAAAATTGCAAAGATAAGGCAACATAAAACAACCGATGGGACAGAATAACACATGGAAGTGAAGTGATAACAGCTATAATTGCATCTTTATGCAAGCTGCTGTTGGACAGGATAGTGTGACATCACCTTTAATATTCTGTCACTGTCACACCCCCACAGCCACCTCCCATATAACTGTGAAGTCCATCTGGCAGTAGAAAGAAAAAAAAAAAAAAAACACCACTTCAGCCATGGCTCTGTCATCATTGCTCACAAACGACATAGTGCAAATAAATATTCTCCAGCGATGTTTGTGCCAGGCAGCGGGGAAACATCCAAAACTACAGTAATGATCTAAACTTCCTCGTTTTGCAATAGCATCGCTTTCTCCGTGTCATTTTTTTTTTTTCGGAGATCCGCTGCCTAGCCTCCCGTGGGGAAATTCAGACATCTTTTCAAGTTTGGACTCCTCTGTTTTTAACCCTCATATTATCTCCCTACTGACTGTGTGACTTTATTTTTTTTTCCCCATACACACTCTGGCCCAATCTGTTGTGACCGCTTTATAAAGCATAAAGTATAAATTATCACCCACATCTCCACTTTACCCACTTTCCTTCCAACTCGTTACCAAAACACTGGTCCCTGTGGAGGGAGGGATGGCAATTTTAAGAAATAAATTACCTATTCTGAAAATAAAAACATTTGAAAAGGGATTAAATCCGACCCACGGACAACAGGAGGGTTCTCTCTTGGAAGTTAGTCATAGGCTTCCTTGCTAGTCGTTTTTTATTAGAATATACATGTCAAACCATTTCATTTATTTCTATCACAGCTCTGACAACCACTTGGAGGTACAGTGTGTAAGCCATGCTGAACATAAATTTTGTTCCATTTTTATCCTCCGATTTCTGACTGCGGAGCGTCAAGCTCTGGGAGTAGTTTCACTCTAACTACTACTAACGATTTTTGTGAATGAGAAATACACCGCAAATGGAGCGGAACTAAAAAGCTTTATGTAGAAAACTAAAAGGAGTCATTTATGCTAATGGTACCTCTACCTGAACATTGAAGTTGAAATGAGCAATTTCCAAGTTTGCGTAGTTGAGAGGGTTTGTTGAATGGCCTACGACGGGGCGCTAACATGACAAGCTCTTCACAGAGTAGCAGAGGTTCAGGATGAGAATGTGAAAATGTGCCTGTGTGAGGATGAATTCACAAAGATATGAAATACAATTCGATTTTTTGTAAAATTATGCAAAACCATCCCTCAGAAACTCATCAAAAACCAACAGATGCTTTTTTTCTGGCCATCTTGAAATTGTTTTTATTACAGAATAGGTGGCATGCCATCTCATCCACTGACTGAATAATAAGGCCTCTGGAAATTATGTCTATTAAACCAATAACACACTATTTCTGTTCCAATGGAATGTATATGACAGAGGTGGGAGGAAAAACATGTGTCATCTCTCAATGGTAGAAAAATAATCTCGTTACAAAGAAGACGAACAAAACCTAGACTTGATAGCAACCCCAAACAAAAAAATCTTGTTTCCCGCTTTTTTAGTTTAATCCTTGAATTATAAGTTTTGAAGACTTTGCCCATAGGTCAGCGGGAGTGTAACCCATAATTGGAAAATAAATAGGAAATATGGTAATTGCAAAGGATCCAGAGTGGCATCTCTTTTGAGGATGGGATTTATTTCTTGTTATGTAGCATATCAGTGTACCAGGACTAAAATAAATGTCACGGTGAAATATCTGTTATTGACATGCTGTATGAGCGATGCATATACAGTAGATATAATTATAGTATACACAGATAGACCATTTGTTTGATATGCTTGATAATATCTGTGTTTATGCTAATGAATTATCTCATGTAAAGAATGGACTGAAAAAAACAGCTGTTGTCAGGGGTGATGCTCGGTTCATTCTACCTATGTTGTGGAAATACACTTGGTATTTGTTTTCCCCAGCCTCATTTTGAGGGCAGAAAAAAAAAAGATGTAGGAACAGTAACTTGATTATCACAATAGTAATTCAATTGAGTGTTTGTCATAGACCGCTGCACTGACACTGTTTATTTGAATAAACAAACATAAATCATCACCCCCCCGCCCCCCTCTCTGTTTCTGGTTTACATAGAGTGAATGCAATAATCATGCACGGCAAGTTAGAGGCTCAGCTCAGTCAATGAGAAATACTCAAATCATTTCAGCCTGGCTTAAATGTCTTTTTTTAAGTCAGATTAAAGATTTCTGTTTTCAGTGGATCCATGAGGTTTAAGAAGACATCTGATTATCCTTTTTTTGTTTCTTTATGATGTATGTGATCATTGTCTTCATTAAAAAAAAACATCATCTCCTCTTTTGGGACTTGCAGTTTTCGTTGCTTAGCACCAGAATTTTCTCCTTTGGTCAACCCCCATAGACCCCCTTATACTCCTCCCCAGCTCCACACTTCACAACACAAGACAAGCTCAAAACACAAGACGATGACAGTTTTAATGCCAAATTCTTGGCTATAAAACAAACTTAAGATGATCTGATGGTGACTATGTCCGTTATGCAGCAATCTGCTTTAAATGTTGTAACTACATGTTGTTGTGCTCACAGTATTATTACCTCTTTAGACTTAGAAGAAGAAGAAATACAAAGCCTAAAAACTAACTTGTGAATATATCGGCTAACTGAACACAACTTAAAGTGTAAAAAAAGAACTTTGAAATGGAAAAGTCTATTAGACCTTTAGTACATTTGGCTAAAAATAACAGGTATTTCAGACAGAATGGATTAAAAAATTACAGTTTCTACCAAGGTCCTCGGAGGTGACTGTTTTGCAAGGGTACCCAAGACATCTGGTCTCAGCAAATCAGGTGATGCCACCAGACCTTCCAGAATGTGATGAGTCAACAAGCATTACAGTTTGCAGTTCGGACAGAGTGATTCCATGAACTTCCATTCATCCATCAGCTTTATTTATCTTTGTGTTTCCTTTTTAAGGAAAAAAAAGACACTGAGCAGCTGAGGGCTTCAGTCAGAGGCCACACGGATTCCAAGACAGCACCGCCTGATCCGCCTGCCATCGCAGCCTGACTCCTCCTCTGGCCCTGCATGCTGAGCAGCCACCAGGCGACCCCTGACCCCTGGCTAGTCGCAGGGTTTTGATCCTACCGTCAGCCAGCAGCAGCACAGCTGTAGCAGCAGAGGGAGGCATCCTCAGGCCCCAATTAGGCTCCCGAGCCCCAGTCGGCCCGCCGTGGCAGCCCTTCTCCAGGGAGCCGGAGCCTGACACTGATGTGGCTGTACAGCAGCTGAAGGGGAGGGCAGCAGGAGGTGCTACCTTTGAGGCAATGCCAATAAGTGGTTTAAAAATGTATGGCACCCTTGTCAAACTTTCTTCATTTCACGGTGCCATGGCAACCGACTCGGGCCCGTGGCGTGGCTGGCGGGAGCAAAAAAGAGAAAAAAAGGAGGGTCACATTTGTTCTCCCTGCTTTACTTACACACATGCACACACAGAGTTTCTAATTCAGTGACTCTACTGGCAGACTGTCCAAGGTTGCCGCACAATGGCCTGATTAAAATTAAATAAACTTTTGTTCGTTATATAGAGCTTAAAACAAAAGAGCTGTATCTTCTTTTAGGTTTAAGTCCTCATCCTTTAACTTCTCTGTGCATAATGTTACATACAATAAAACTGAAACTCTAGGGTTCATTTTTCTTTCTTTCAGGGAAAACAAAACTTGGATCAATGGTGGCTCATTGACCATAATGTCTGCCGTCAAAAAAATAATGCATTATGACCAGCAGTAAAGTTTGGGCTTCTTCACATTCCGTTGAACAATTCATACTCAGTCAGGCAGTCAAGGATCACTCTAGAGCCCTGGAGGGGTACACATTGGTGTCGAGAGCATCTGCATTTTTTGCCTTATTAGATGATAAGTATAGAGACTTAAAAACACAAAACTTCACACCCTGTTTTTTTCCCATTTTAAACATACTTGTAAAATCTTGCAAATGGAAATGAAAATGATAATTTCCATTAATTGATTTGGAGGTAATGACTAATGCCATGAAGATAGAGGTATAGGCTGTGTCACACATGACTATAATGAACGATGAACAGAAGCTGAGGTTTCTCTCTGTGGTCTGTACAAGAGCCTGGTGTCTATTTACTGTTTAGTCGGTGTTCTGTTCTGGAGCCCATCTGCTCCAAAACTATATCCGGTACAGCATCTGGCTCATGCTGCACTGTTATCAATTGTTGGCCAGGCCATTACCGTGTTGAAATAAGCAATAGCTAGAAATAGGGTCAGCTGGGAGAGGAAGACAATGTTTCTGCTGGATAATGTAGAAGGATATAGTACAATAAAGTACTAATCCCGTGGATCCTGTAGTGCAACTTTTTGGATGCTGGCTGCTAAAATGAGAAAGACGGTGTTCCCATCCAAACATGACTGCTGAAACTGGACTTTAAAAAATAAAAAAGTACACCCTGGACTCTGGATGAAAAGCTGAATCGTTCAGAGAAACAAACCAACAAACAAAAATACCCACGTTCATGTGAAAGGCCCCAAAGACTGGAGCCAAAACCTGGGCAGACAGGAGAAACAGAGTAGAGAACGAGATGAGATAAACAGGGAGGAACTTATTTCAGAATAAAACAGGAACCTTGACATAGAAGGAAACGGAAAACAACTAAACATAGGAAAACCAGACAAGACAGTGACAGATCATGACAGCGCATATTTTCCTGTTGGTAAAAATTGCTTGGATTATGGATATATTTAAATGACCTTGGAGGTTTATCAACCTCTAGTTTCTCTTTTCTATTTGTCAAAGGAAAAAAAAGACTCACTATGAGGGGAAACCCTTGTACTTTAGAATGTATGTTCTTTACTAAGAATTACACCTCACTAGACTCTATTAGACACAGTGATGGAATGTAACCAAGGACATTCATTCAAGTACCCTTCTTCAATGAATAGTTCAACATTTTGAGGAAAAGTCCTTTTTTTTTTTTTTTTTTTTTGCTTTCTTGCCTAGAGTCGGAAGATCAATACCGCTCTCAGAAATACCGAGCAGTAAGTATGGAGCTGGAGCTGTGAGGTTATTAGCTCAGTCACTGCATGTGGCAACGAAAGCACAACTCCTCATAAAACCACATCTTGTTATTTGCAGGAGTACAGCTTAAACAAGGTAGATCTATCTATCTATCTATCTATCTATCTATCTATCTATCTATCTATCTATCTATCTATCTATCTATCTATCTATCTATCTATCTATCTATCTATCTATCTATCTATCTATCTGTGCAGTACTTGTCTGACAACACCTTCGCAACTTATGTTAATGAGCATGTTTCATGTTGATTCGTGGCCAACAGCCTGGAAGTGCGAGGGAGTGAGAATCTGTGCTGTCAATTATCAAATGTGAATGTAGCCTGGTAGGGACAGCTTGTAGCCTCGCCACTCATCCAACCAAATATAGTCGGCCTAGTGCACGCCACCTTTCCATCAGCCGCTCTCTTAATGCATAGCATATCCAGCAAATGAGGTCTGAGCAGTGCATTGTGGAAAAAAAATGTTCTGTCAGAGCAATCTGGTCAGATTTAAAGAGGCAACACGTGAGGGCTTACTTGAACAGTGGATTCAGATTGATACAAAATTACTTCCTCACACACACACATCGCGACCCCACCTGCTGACATTTTCAACTGCTCGGCGACAGAAAGCCGTCAAACGGCGTCACGAAACATCCCGGCACTGCAAGGTTAGAGAGTGGAGCTGACACACCGACGAAGCCGCGTCGTTATGCCAGCGTGAATGGTGTCGGAATGTTTCCCCCTTCACTCGAGTGTTCTGTCAGATCCTTGCTCGAACTAACTAGCACGCTGGTCTACCTTGTCAAAAAGGGACTTGTAAAAAGGGGGTAGGGGAGGTCTGTGCCAAACACCTGGCGATGTCGTTGGAATCCATCCTGATGACAATGACGTTCCAATAAATGACAAAAAAAGTATCTGCTCTAACTTTCTACGCATTGTATGCATGTGAAGGAAACAAAGCTTTGATTAGGCTTGAGGGTAGAGTGGTGGAAGCCCTATCATGTTCCACCAGGCCGGCTCTCTGCAGTTTCGACCCTTGCCAATCATTACTGCGCTTTTGTTCATGTGCAATTTGGGTCTTTTTGTTATATTTAATTACATCTGAGAGAAGTGAATTGTTCCTATGGCAGTCCAATAATTGCATTTTCCGAAAATCCACGATCCGTGTTTGGATCAGTTCACAAGACATATGATCCTCCTCAGCTGGTTAAAACATGGAGGGAAAGATGATGAATGGCCACTGGCCGCATGATGACAGGAGGTCAGTTTTAGAGGTGAAGGTCATGTTTACACATATCCTCACATATTAGACTAAATCAAAATAAATAATAAATACAATCATATCAAATACACATCAGATGTGACTAGCCTGGCTAACACCAGACCTCATCTCAAAGTAGACTGAGATGAAGTCTGGGAACCATCCATTTATTTAGTAATCGTATCAAACCTACCCGAAGACATATTGAATACCCCTTGATGATGAAAAGGTTCAGCACTAAAAGTACTACATTTTTTATGTATAAACTTGAGGTCTAAATTACTTTGAACACTTTTTAAGGCTGCATTGAAAGGTAAATTGCCGTCTGCTGCCATGTTGGATCTCGAGGTGTCAATAAAGTTGCTTGGGGCCACTTTCCCATTCTATGATTGGCTTTCTCAATGTGAGAAAAAATAAGTTATTGGTCCTCAGCAAGAATCGTCTTTTTAAAAGTCCCAGATACCTCCTTTGTCCAAGCACCAAAGAGTATTAACTCACATTCTTTAACTTTGTTATAAGGATCATTTTCATTGCTCTTTCTTTTAATTTAACTGATATATCCGACTATACAATCAGGAATCCAGAAGAAACATCATCTTCCCCTTTCACTTGACCTTATTTCTAAAATGCTTTTCAGAGATACCTTTTCCAAGCCAGCATCTTGCAACTGTCACTGTGAGCAACTTTTTCTCTTTGGGAGATATAAATATTTGAGGCGGATGTTGCAGCTTCATGTGTTTGGAGATATATTTTTAACCAGGGGCCATAAAAGTTCAAATGCACCTTTTTATTGTTACATATGAATGGATATTATTAATTATTACGCCTTGTGGGGGATATTTTACCAGCTTTATTTTTTTTAAATTGGCCTTTTCTTTTGTATTTAATTTTAGTGAGTATTGGGTGGGAAGCTAGTTTATTTTACCTGGTAAGAAGGGGTCTGCTAAACCTGTTAGCAGGATCTCCAGAAGATATAATTCAGTGGTGAGCAGCGCGAGTGAAGTGGTAGAAGTTCAGATGGCGTAAATATCAGACCCATTCCTTAGCAGGAGGTGGCGGGCGGGCAGGATGTGGGGGTAGTTAGTTAGTTTATATGGCAGAGGCGAGGTTGAGAAAGCAGCAGGAGACGACAGCAGCAGGAGATGACTGTTACAGCCCACTGTTCACTTTCCATTAACCAGACATTTTTATGGTAACATCGGGACATTTTTTTTTACACTGGGCTTTTACTGCATTTTACTGTCATTCCTACTGGGCAGTTGCATTAATTTTTAATGTAACTTAGCAGCATATTATGGTCCTATTCCAGTGGGTTGATATATACCTACAAGTAGATGTAGCAGGCCCCATCTAACCCATATCTATGAGGCTGATAAGCACTGATAACATCCATTTAATGGGCTGATAACATTCCAAACGGGTGGTCCTTGCTGCTGCACTGGTGACTCCTGGCGTCCTAATGTGTCCCCTTAATGTATGCTGTGTAAGGCAGATGGGATCAGGGGGAGATGGTGTGGGGCTCAGCATCATCCCACCCTCCCCATGCGCAGCAGCAGTTTGTTTTATGTAAATATTTGTTATTCAGCCTTTCTCAAAAGTGAATCCCTGTGATAAATGTTCTCGTAGGTTTAACCCTTTAATGGACACCGCTCTGCTAAAGCGTGGCAAGGTGAGATTTTTTCATTGCTGTTCAGTTATAGGGAATGTGTAGGCGTTCTATAAATACTGTGAAGTATTCAGGAATTGTGCCTTGAAATGAGCCGTCAGACCGCCCACCTCTCCATTCACAGCCAATCAAATAAGCCGATCAGAGGAGAGGTTCATTGATATTAAAGAAACCGGCACGAAACAACCTGTTCTTTCTAGAGCTATAAAGAGAAGCTTGAGAGTAGATATAAAACTATTTTGAGATGATTTTCAGTCCAACTCTCCCCACCTCCCCACCAAAAAAAAAAACATATATTTTATGGATATCAAAACTTCAAATAAACTCAGTAAAAGTGTCCAACATGGGACCATTAGGTAATTTAATTTCTGCCTGCTTTCACGCTGTTTTGCTGAATAATCATAATTTCATCTGTGCTGTTGACATGAATGAAAATCAAAGCGTTCTGTAGGGAGGTAGTGCTGATCTGCTTGTTGTTAGTTATTCATTTATTTGCCTCTTTCATTTGACACTGGAGGGGGGGATGGGGGTTGGGGAAAATCATTTCTATAGATTCATTTGAAAAGCGCGGAAGGCCTTTTACGCCATCCCATTGTGCATATGAGATGATACGTGATAACTGTCGCCGCGCCTGTCTTATCTTGTGCTGCTGCAGCAGCCTTTATGTAAATCTGATGGCGTCCAATTCAGACTGTGTTATTCTGCAAGTGATACAGTAGGTCTGACCCAGTCGGATCGCTGTCATGTCTTTCATGTAAAAGTGGAACCAGCTTGTATACAGACATTAGACCAACATGTAACATTTACACAGCAACGGTGTGTGACACTCAGTTTGTCCACTTATTTGATTGATGACTGACAGGAGATAATGTCAGGTGTTGTATGAAAGGTCTAATTTTGGAGAAAAAAAGAGCACAGAAATCAGAGAAGCGGGAACGGAAAAGCAAGATGACCCTTCTCCGTATCATTTCCGGTGGCGTGGTTGAGTCATAAAACGCTCCTTTGGAAAATGTGGAAATTGTTTTTAACCCCATAACCATGTTTTGATGCTGCGTTGTTTGCCTAAGACATTTGAAAAAGCGAGACACGTGTTATTGGAAATAATATGAAGAGGTTCGGTGTTGTTCCCAGTAAAGAATTACTTGGATAAGGACAAAAAAAAATGCTAAATTTCCCCGGCTCTTGTGAGAACCTGACCCTGATGAAACTCCAGGGGAGGATTTCTTGTCCAAGGTACCCAAGAGATGTGATATTTTTTTTTTTCCCCAAGTGATTTATTAGAGGGGGCTGGCTGTGTAACAGTGGACGGCTGTGACTTGAAGAAGGCCCAGTATTATTTTCCCCTGGGATGTGCACGCACACGTCTATGTGACAAATTAACATCAAAAAAGTGCTTCTTGTTTCCAGAAGCGTAGGAGTCGTGGGGGGGCTATGGGGTGGGGGGATTCCTTATAGGAGATTTATGTCGCCTCGCCGCTCCCACAGATGACGGCAGCCGCCCTGACCATCCAATCGCTCTCAGCCACATTAAATAGAGCCATTTAATTAAATCTCAGACCAAATTACCTCATTGTATTTGCCCTAAATATGACACACCATAACATGGAATTGTCTCTGGGGACGAGCGGCCACAGGAGATTTATCTGTCTGCAGGGAAGTTTATGACCATCGAGGTAAAGGAAACATAAAGCAGCGGTTGTGATGATTTTTAAATCCAAAAGCTCCTTTCTTTTAATTGACAGATAATAAAGACATCAAGGTTGGTTTTTAATTAAAACACGAACCAAATATAGCCCCGCTTCATGAGGGATGTATTTTGGGAAACTCAAATTCATCCCTCACGAGGCAAAGCTTCTAAAATATACGTGGCGTAATTATGCAGTTTAAATCATATAGTGTCCGTGTGCAGGAAGCTATGCAGGAATCTCAGCTCCTGAAGGAGACCCACTTTCACAGCTCTGCTTTAGGAAGAAATTGGAAATTCTGCTTTTTTGCTGTCTCTACAGAAAAAACCCCACTACATAATAGTCACACTCGATTGTTACCTTTGACCTTCCATGTCCCCAGCTTCCCTCAGCTGGTCCCTGACCTGCGTGCACTGACCTCCTAACCCATTCACCTTTAGGTCCCCCCCCACATCCTTTGCTCTGGTTTTGCCAGCAGCAGACCACGTTAAAAATAAAACAAACCCATAAAGCCGAGCCAGAAACTGCTTTTCATCCACGCCATGCAAACAAATGTCTAAAACGAAGGCTCCGATTCCCCAGTGTTGCAGTTCAACTGCAAAAAAAAAAGATGCACTCAAAGTTCTCAGGGAGGTTTCATTCAGCACTTTACATCTCCTAAAGATAGAAAGTGGTAGTAACAAGTAATGTGTTACACATAGATTGAATATAAACTATGGGGAAACCTGCTCAATTGCTATTTAAGAATAGATTAAATCAGCATAAAGACTAAACTGCAAGGCACATTAATTAACACTTTCTCATTCAAGGGAATGTACCGGTGAGGGTACAAACATGCTATATTCTTGTTTGTTGTAAAAGCTAAAGTCAGTAAAACTGTGAAATGCAAGCGATGTGTTAATTAATCAGCTTTGCAGGTGCTGGCAGGGGGATTATGCCAACTTTTGTACAGCAGCCAGGCTATCTGATTCCTGTTGCTTGCACTTTTTTTTTTTTTTTTTTTTTTTAGCCAAGCTAAGCTAACCAAGGTCTGGCTGCAGCCTCGTAATGACGGGATAATTCTGGTAGTGGTGAAGTGGCAGAATGGAGAATTTGCTTAAACATGCAACATGTCATTTTCTAGATTGTCTTAATTATAAGGTGGCGTCTTTAGTGTTCCTTGTGCAGGTTTGACCAGGAGCCAACTATCCTGAGGAAAAATGTACCCTAAAAAAAAAAAAAACAAGTAAAAACACTTAATAAAAGAGTTTCATGTTAAAAATCATTCTTTCTATGATATCTCCAACACAAGCATGTTTCTGCAATGATTTAAAAAGTGATGCATGCAAAAAGGGGATATTGGCAGGAATGGATCAGTCCATCACAATCTGTCCCATGATTACATTAAAGAAGAAAAGAAGGAAAGAAATTCTATTGTTATAAATATTTGGGATAAAATACTTAGGTGTAGTCATTTTTAGACCTTTTAATCTGGAAAAGTGACATCCCCTCTTTGCGGCGTGTCATCCAACGGGACTGAAGAACTGATATGTGTGAGAACCTTTAATACTTGATTTAAACCCGTAGAAATGCCAGGGCCTGACGGGTCAGAGTGCGGAGAGGATTCCATCATTTCTGCCGCCATGTGGCCGTTTATTCAGCAATATTAGGCTGACCTGAAGCAGCAGAGGCGCTCCCAGTGAAAATAAAAAATGAATGGGTGAGGGATGAAGAGGCCAGTCCGGAGCATGAAATCCTCCAATGGACTGTCAGGAGAAAAAGCGACACAGACGAACAATCCCAGCGGTCAAAGGGTCCATCTCTGTACCTTTTTTTTTTCTCTTTTTTATTAAGGCCACAGAGAGAAAAGGAGCACTGACAGTTTCATCATCTCATCCAACACTGGTGTAACACTAAAGCTCAGACGTGTTCACACGGCCACCCCGGGGATTGCCCTGAACCCCGAGACAAAATCAGTCCGGCCGCACTGAACCGTCAGATATGACTCACCTCAGGTATCTTTTTTTCATTTTGGGGTCTTGAGATGATCATGTGATGCAGCCAACATAATAGCTTGACAAATTGTTGAGTAATGGTTTTAATGATTGGAAATAAATAACTAACTTCGAACGCATTTAGAAGCCACTGGTAAGCAGGATTAACAGGAGCTTTTTATTTAGTCATGAATGAAAGGTCCTAAAAACAACCCATTAAGCTGGTACTATTTCAATATACAGGCATCTAAAAAAGAGCATCAACTCCGCCAGAGCCTGTTAAAGGCCATTTTCAGGCCGGGGTTCCTTGGCTGGCGTCCAGAGTTTCTCCCCCGGACCCTGTTGAGGGCCTAAACGGAACGCGGCGGGTACAGTTGAGTGTTTCACGCTGTGCCCTTGGTGTGCCACAGTTTACAACTCCATTCAACGGCCCTTTGGCGTTTTGCTGCCGTCCTGTAGGACACGTGTCAAATCTAAGGCTGAATGTGTGCTGGCACCTTATTTAATGTGGCCTGTGAGAGGAGCTGTGCACAGGCTGTCATGGCTTCATTGTTCTTGCACTACACTCTTTCACTTATCTGTGGTGACTTTTCCATGTTGTTCACTGCAGCGTGTCGTTGCCTTCATAGCATATTTACCCAAGTCGTATTTTGGCCCGCAATGAAACACCTGCCTAACTATATTCTTCTAAAAAAATGCTAAATCACCATGCATTATTATGTCTGCCATCAGCTTATCAGATTACTTGTTATATATGAAAATCAATAACTGCTGAAGTCATTTCTCTGACTGAGGCATTTTTGAAAATGAAAACAATACAATATATATATATATATATATATATATATTACAAAATTTAAAAAAAAAATGTTAGAAATGCAATTAGTAATATAATATTTGCAAATAAGGGCCACCATAATGTTAATCTGGCATTAAAATTAAATTCAGTTTAACACCCTTCTTTAGGAGGCTCACCTGTTAATTTTTTTTCTTTCTCCTACTGTTTTTCACTTAATTTTCACTCTCTATATAAATAGGTGTTTAGTCAGGGCAGAAAGAGGTGGACTGGGAGTTGGTTGATGAAGTACAAAAACACACACTATTCCGCTACCCCATGTCAGGAGGCGACCCAACTGTAAAATCTAAAAAACAGCAATGTGTTTGAAAGCGTGAGTGAAATCCTATTATTACAATAATTTTTATATTGGAGCATTAGCAACACTGTATTTTATATCCTAAATAAAACTGTAAAGAAAAAATATTTCAACGCAATATTTCAATTGCTTTACAGAAAACTGTATACTAGGTTCCAGTGACTTTATTGTTCTGAACAAATTTTACATTTAAATATTTATTGTATCAAGTGAAAAATCTTCAGGATTCCTGTGAATCTGATATTTCGTTGAATATTCACGGTTTCTGAGTTGCATGAGTCAACAGCTTCTGGCTGCTATTATCAGGTATTTCAGCCTCACAAGTCCTCAACATTGTTCACATCGCCCCACAAATTTCCAATTGAAATAAGGTCCTGGGATTGGGCTGGCCACTCCAGAACTTTAATGTTGTTGTTCTGAAACCAAGATGCCGCTAGTTTACCGGTGTGTTTAGGGCCGTTGTCTTGTTGAAACACACATTTCAAGGTCGTTTCTCCTTCAGCATAAGACAACATGACCTCTTGACCTCTCCATGATCCCTTCTATGTGATAAATAGGCCTGACACCACAGTAAGGGAAGCATCCCCATATCATGATGCTTGCAGCTCCATGCTTCACTGTCTTCAGAGTGATCCGTGGCATTAATTGTGGCTTAGTGGCTTTTTGGCGACCCCAAAAGAACAATTCTATTTTCATCAGTCGACCAAATGTGTCTCTATTTCTCTTTAGGCCAGTTGATGTGTTCTTCTGCAAGTTGTATCCTCTTCCCTTTACCTGATCATAGGTGGCAGAGATGTTAAGCAGTCCTCAGAAACTGTGATTATACAACTAAATATTAGTTTAGTGATTCACAGGAACTTCGTAATGGCTTATAACAGACCTATAACGTGTAAGCAAATCATTTGCTTTTTAAAGACCAGACTCTAGAAACGGTGACTTGTCTTGTAAATATTCATTCGTTCCCATGCTGCCATGCATGGAGCAAATGCACAAGGACACTTGGACATGTGGACAGGAGGAGTCAAGCTATTAAAGAACGACCTGCTCCGGCTCCTTCAGCCACAGCCGGACGCTTTAAAAAAAATAATAAATAAAAATCCCTGGTTTGCATTGAAGCTATAGCTATGCTATATTGAAGCTATATCACCTTAGAAGTGAGGAACATGGAACTGTGGCAGTAGTTTAACCGTACGTTGGAAGCAGGCATTTAGGGCATTTGTACTCTATCATTACATTGACGCCGCACCTCTGTAAGCACCAGGAAAACATGCACTATAATTTCCCATCCGCACAACATTTTGCCTTCGACTAATACGCCGCTCGCTGCAATTAAAGCATCGCGGAGCGTAATCAGACCTCTCCTCTGGAATAAGTAGCGTATTGATTCTTTCCCCCCCCCAGAGTTATTTATTTGCCACGTTTCTGGGCAAAGTTGAGGGTGGACCGGACGAATAAAGAGATATTAAATGCTGCACACGCTCAGCTTAACAGGAGGCAAATGTCATTTTAGAAGGTCAATGTTCCATGAGTCGCAGGGGAGGAGAAATAAAAAAAAAGGTGTTAAGGTAAAAAAAAAAAGTGCAGGTGATAGGTTTTTTAACTTTCCTCACGGTGGTGTCTTTTAGAATATGCTCTCATGCTCCGGCGTCTATTCATAATGAGTTTACCGGCGTGCAAGCGTGATTTTTATTCCGAGATCTGCCTGTATGCACTGGAAGCAGAAAAAATGATTTGAATGGGGCCGCTCCAGCTTTCCTTTCTGCTGCTGCTGCTGCTGCTGGTGAGAGAAGTGAATAATACAGCAGAGGTGGGACCGGTTATCATCACAATGTATCAGTCTATTAACCAGGCTGACCAGTGGGGAAGCCAACAACGCCGCTGCACACTCACGCCGCCGCTCTCGCCTTGTTGCTGCTCTCGCCTGAAACAAAGAAGATACACAAAGGAAACGAAATTGGTTTTTGCGGTGCGTTTACTGACCGAGCGTAGGGACACCTCCTTTTTTTTTTTTTTTTTTGATAGAAGAAAACCTTTAGAGGGTAGAATCTCTCTAAAAGGATTATGGCGTTTCTTTCTCTGTCTTTAAATAAATAAAAATCAGATAAGGTATTCATTAAATTCAATGAAATCAGGTGTAATTGCTCCAGTGAGGCAGAAAACGCCGCTCAGATGGCCTGTCTTATGATTTCTGGTTTGAACATACTATCCTCCCCCCCCCCAAAAAAAAGGAGAAAAAATGCTTTTTGGCTGTTTTTGTTTATGTCTCTATAAGCTTTTTTGGGGTGGGGGGTGGGGGACATGGATACGGACAGGAACAGATGGACTTTAATCTGAAAATTTCACACAGCTGAGAAACAACTTCAAAGTCAAATGGCCTGAAGGGTGGAAGCAGAGCCAAAAAAAAGCTTAAGGAAAAAAAAAAAAAAAAAAAAAAAACAGCAGCGATTACACAAGGAAGATGTATCCGAGGCAGCAATGGAGGGGGGGGGGCATACAATATTTAAAAGGTTGGGAGACTGAGACAGCCTCTGCGGTGCCAACTTATTTGATCTGCAACTATTATTTCAAGGGCGTATCAAGGTAAACAGCATCGCTCCGGTGGTGGGTTTTTGAAGTTGGAAAAAACATGCCAGCCGCTCATCGTGAGAGACTCATCACGGGTCCCCTGGGAGTTAATAAAACTATATTTAGCGGGCTTCGTTACGGAGTGTCAATCCTCAACAGTCAGGTTAGTGGAGTTGCCTCTCTGATTCCCCCCCGTCCCCCCACCCAAACATGGTGAACGTACACCAGCTTTGAACTGAGCTATCAAAGCCGGTAGAGCTGCGCCTCGTACCGCACCATCGCATCCTCTCACTCCCCCTTTCTCAAGAAAAAAAAAATCTTTATTGTCGGCAGGATTATATGAAAAAAATGGAACTGGACAGTAACTTAACACACACTGAGGAGGACACACTTTACACAATATGCACATAGCGTATACACGGTATATGACCTGTGGTGAATTTGCATACGCTGGAGTTTCTTTCTTCCCCTAAGGAGTGCATGTGTGAGTTTAATGGAATGTTTTATTTCATAGTTAGTATTCATGTGCACCTGCTCTCACCTTGTATTCCCTTTCTTTTTTGTCTCTGCTCCTTTTTTTTGTTTCCTTTAAAGTCTCTCTGATATACAGCACGTCCCGATTTTACAGGAGAACCCTCGCTATAATTTCTTTGTCTTTTCTTTTTTTTTTTAATTCCGACTCTTGTTTTACAATTTGGAAACAAAAAAATGCTAATTGCAAGTAATAACAGAATAGTTACAGAACAAGAATAATTGCTTCCCCCAGATATACAAGAAAACATATGTCTTAGTGTAGTTAGGAGTCCCTCTTATTAGTATTCACTAGCAGCCCGGTAGCCATTGGTCCCTCGCTATCCAGGCGACACACACTGACCCCTGGTCATCCCATCCAAAGGAGACAAAAGGGGGCACTTCAGCATTGATCTCCCAGCAATGTTAAAAGCCCACCAGGTAAGCACAGAACAAATGGCAGCAATCTTTACATCGTGGACATAATTAGGAGGAAAACAAGTGGATGAGTACATGAAATCAAACCATTTATTATTAGTTGTTTTTCTGGTTTCTTTTAAGTAGCAGCTAACAGTCTTCTTGTGGTTTCTGCCTGTGTTTGTTTGGATTTAAATTAAAGCCACCGGATGTGGAATTTAAGGTGATTCTTTAAGTCAAGCCACACCTGTCATTATAGTTTGATTGAAATGCTGCTACACAATGTTGGGCACAGAAATACTTCATGTTTCTCCATTAAATCAGCAAGAATGGACAAAAAGGCAAATCCTGAAATCTTCCAGATTGACAGAACCATACGGTTTGAACTTTGGCAGATTTCAAATTGACATGAACTAGTTTCAGACAGTAACTAACACCTGCATCATGACATATTTCTGGTATAGACAGTATATTCTGTACAGGCTTATATGGACAGTATAGATCTAAATGAATCGCTCTGGGCAAGATGACAAAAGTCTGATGTTTTCTTTTTTTTTTTATTTTTAGCAGGAAGAAAATGTGATTGAAATTTGATACAAAAAAGGCAAAATGGGTCAGTGACAAATCATGGTTGTCAAGAGGAGAAAGTCAAACACTTCACTCGGGTCTCTCAAAATGTACATTTTGTGTTCATGTTGGTCCATTTGTACCATTTTTGTTTTTACAAAACTCATGATTTCGTGTGGTTTTTATTGACACAGAATGTAGAACTGAAAAAGAATGACAAATCTTACATATCGAATCCACCTAGACTATAAAACTTGTTGATAGAATGTGTTTTTAGCTGTTTTTAAATCTTTTCAAGAGAGTTAAACTACTTGGTAACAAGTGTTTAGGGTAATACCACATGACATGTTTGACATTGTTCCAAATACAGATAAATAAGTGAATGACATTACCAGTGATGGGAATAATAGGTGTTATTAAGTTTTGTTTTTTTAATTTTATGTGTACTTTAAGGCCTCATCACTCATAATAAGAGGCTGACATAGAAGACAGGTTCTCGGGGTCTTTACGCTACATCTAATCTGACTCCATAGCTTCCAGTGGTCCTTGCTCCCAACTTTCAGACCAACTGATCTATATTTTAAAATGAAATGATCTCTCAGTGACAGTTCTCCATTCCCGGCCCCCTTACTCTTTATTATCCCGCACAGGCTCAGTTTTAAGTCTTCACTTTAAGCCACTTCGGCGAGGAATTCCACCCCCTCCCCCCCCCGGAGGTGATGAGGAGCCCGGGATGCGAGCTTTAGGTCGCCGTGTTATTGTCTGAGGCTTGGCCCGGGGCTCGGGAGAGAATCACTTCCTCTAATGGAAAACCATTGTCTGCCGCCGAGGACGGACGCCTGTGCGCGGCGCGGATCAGCCTCCCTGGACTTATGCACAAGACAGAATGAAGCCCTCCGTCCGTTGGGGAGCTATTTTGGAATTGTAATATCCAACCAAAGTCGATTCTGATTAAGCAATACATCCGGAAAGGGGCCCTGCACTCTGCATGGATGGGCGCATGTTTGCTTTTCCTGGTGTCGCCGTAATGCACACGGCAAACCCTCGCATATAGGAGGGGAAAGAAAAAAAACAAAACACTAGCTACCTTTACTTGTGTCTTGCCCCATATTTGAATGAGACTGTACCATAACAATTCAGCGATAAGGCACGTGGTGAAATATTTATTCATTTGAGTAGATTGGATGTAGGTTAATGAGCACACCAATGTGAGATTCTTTAGCATATTGCATTATATATTTACTCTCCTTTCCCGAATAGGGGATGGTTAATGTCTCATGCGAGAGGTCCTCCCCTCTCGCTGAATCGGACGGGGCAGGTTCAGTCGATTTTCAGGGGCAGTCCTGCGTCTATGTAAAATGTATATAGTGCCGGTGAGGCTCTCAACCAAATATCCTGTGACAGATCGTCCCAGAGGATGAGGAACTCCATTTGCCTCCCGGGTTTTCCTCCTCTCTGCCTTCCTTTTCGGAAAACGTCGACGTGCAATGCATGCGTTAGCTTTCCTTTTTTTTTTTTTTAGTGTTTTCCTCCCCTCCGTCTCTTCACCTCCAGCAGTGTCCGCCTCCGACTGTGGGCGAAGAGTAAACCGTTCAGCCAAAGGGAGATCCTCCTTTTTTAAAAATTTTTTTGGAATCGGGCCCAACGCCATGCAGGGATTTTTTTGGGGAGGGGCGGAAGCTTGTGTGGTTCATCAAGTCTATTAAGGAGAGAAAAAGGAGGAAGGAAATCGATTAGGAGGTTTAATAACACCCAAAAAGCAAAAGAGCATTTTTTTTTTTTGGACTGTCCTTTCTACCCGCACCTCAAGGTTGGACATTTTTCGGCTAACGCAATCAATTCAAGCAGGCATTACGTTTCTAGCCTAATACAAGCATAGGGTGTCATTTTGTTTAAAAGTGCAGCAATAGGGAATCCACCGTGGTTCAGATGGCAGAGTTTGGCTTCTAAACTGTATGCATAGGTAGAAAGGTGCAGAGAGTCCAGGGGGACAGCGAGTCCCTGAGGGGATTATGGGAAGGTAAAACAGAAAAGCTGCGGGTCGAGCTTTCAAACCAGGAGCAATTTTGACGGATTTTGCAAACCTTAGAGATATATTTTCAATTTTAAACCTCTATCAGGAGAACACAATGTTGCACCAAAGTCCTATTAATATTTGATATGGTGTAAGGTTGTGTCCTCTGTAGCATATTTCATTTTGTCCTACCTAGGGGTTTTTCATATCAAGGCCCAAAACTGATTTGACCACAATCTGTGATTATTTTCTGAGGGCGATCCCTTCAGCTGGGAGGATTTTTAGTTGTTGCACTGTGGCAAACCCCAAACCTGCAGAACATAACCCTTGCATGCCGTTATGTCTACAACAATACACATGATCGTACGTCATGATAACTGAAGGAACGCTGAAAGTGAACTTTATTCCAAAAATGTACATGAGATTTCAGAATAACTATTCTACATGTATCTGTGGGTTTCTTAGAACCTTTCCAAAGTAGGATTGAAAAAAAAATGTTGAAAAATTGTGTTTTTTTCCACATTTATTTGACTTATTTGTTCAATATATCTCATCATGTAGGATAAAAGTCTCATCGGCATCAGGAAAACGATTCAACGTACCTTTAGCACCAAAGAGATCACTTGATGGATGGCCTGGTGGAAGTCGGGGCATCGACCTAGAAAGGAATACAAACAACAATGCGGCCACGTCAGTTCACAGGGTTTTACCTCTGATAAATATCAAAGCAGTGAGAAGACACATTTTATGGTTTCATTATTGTAACAGAGGATTTTTTTTTTTTTATCAAAGTCTTAGGATAAAGTTATTTCATTATACAGTTGGTTGAAATATTACTGGTATTTATCATACTTTTTTTTTACAGTTTTTTTTTGTTACAGATATCTAATTATTCCCAGCTTTGTGGCTTGATTACGGACTTAACAGAGACAGGAAAACATATTACATTTAGGTTTAGAGAGGGTTTATGTCCAACTACGTTAGGGGAGAGGTTAAACTGGGTCAGGTTGTTTACCTTGTGGGACGGAGGTCTTTTTAAACAGCTACTGCCATCCTCTCTCTGCGGAGGTCAGCTGGGGGGTCATTTAGAGTCTCTTTAATGGACGGGGCAAAGGCAGGCTCTTTAAACGACTGGGAGAGGGTCACATGACCGGAGGAGAACAGAAAGAGCAAAACAAGAAGAGAGAGAAATCCCCCCTCCCTCCCACACTCCAACCCCTCCCCCACCCGCCCGCCCGCCCCTCCTCCACCCATCCCGCCCGCCCACCCCGCCGAACCGAACCGAACACGGCCCTAAAGGAGGTCGAGGAGGCGTTCCGTCAGGGTAAACACTCAGAAAGTTAATGCGTGTTTACTGATGATGCCTGACGCGACCAGGGCTCGCTTCACATCGAATTATATGAACAAACAAGAGAGTGGATAGAGTCCAGGAGTGGCAACGCTGTTATCGCCCGATCCCGCTAAGTCTCCGCCGGAGCGATTTAAGACAAAATGCATCACATGTCGTTGGAATACAAATTCTTATCAGATTACCCAAGGTCACCTACAAGGTCACATACAGACATTTGCTGTTTGCACTCTCTGTGAAGTACTTTGGGTAAATGCCATCCCGCTAATACTTTGAATTTTTATAATTCAAACATATGACTTTCTATTTAGATTTTTACCTTCTTTATTTTTTTTTTCTTCCATTTGGGTTGGTTAGTTTAAATTATAGTTTGTTTATATGAGGACCATAATTATTCTCTCCAACACAGGTGTTTTCTTTCAAAACGTTTATTCAGCATCAACAAAGAGGAAAATATTAAAGGGCTTACATAAGCTCAAAGTCAATATTGAACAAATCTCTAGATGGAAATAATCACCAATTCAGCAGCATGTGATTTAGTATCTTAAATGCAAATATTATGCCTACAAAGTCAGAAATAAGTATCTTGTTTTGAGAATCAAAAAAATACCATCAGAATTCAATGATTTAGAGCATCTAGAAAAAAAAAAGAATAAAAAAAATCACAAAAATGAATAATGCTCCTGGACTGTTTTGCAGCTTGGATTATTTGGCGCACATGACGTATGAGCGGCTATTTATAGATGGATTAAAGTGGATGTTTTGTGGGCATAATCATGAACACAACTACATAGTTTTTCTTTTCTTTTTTTTTTTTTTTCCAGAATAAAACAGCTGACAATATCCACAGTTTGCACACCATGCTTTTATAAGCCCTTTAACACTAACAAACTATTATTTTACAAAAAAAAAAGGAGGAAACATCAATACAGTAAGTATACAGTAAGACTTTTTTTCTCTTTTTCTTCAGTTTGTAAGTGTATATTTTACAAGGGACACAAGTTCACCAATTACCCCTCCAAAAAAAATATCTACAGTACTGCACTTTCCTAGAACTAAGCTACTACATTTGAATGTGACCAACCACGCAGTTCAAAGTTTTAAAGAATAGAGGGTGATACATTAAGTTGCACTGGCAGCTGTGTAAAAACATTGTATCGACCGCTTATAGTGATTCACTAATCATTACCAAGTAAAATAGCTTGATACAATGCCATTCTTCACAATCACATAGCTGAGCGAGGAACTTAATGTACTATGGAGCCTTCCTTAAATCTCAACGTCCAGTCGATTTCTCCTAGAGGATAATAGACTACCTACATTACTTTACACATTTTACCCAGAGGGAGTATGTTTTTTTATAATCAGAGGGGGGGTTCCATTTTTTTTTTTAACTTCATTCAGTGTCTCCTATTGCCGTTTCGTTTGTGTTATTTTGCGGTTTAGTTTTTTTTTTTTTATTTCTAAAAAGGAGGGAGCGTCCATAAAAAATCCATTACTTGGGTTGAAACAGCCATGAGGACTCAGGTGCGGGTTGTATAAACAGTTCAATATCTGGTGTACGGCTGCTCTCTGTACACTCCCTTGGATGTTCGTGCTGGCGGTGCCTTGCCGTGATTGCTTGCCCACTCTTCCTGACCTGATTTAAGAAGGGAAAAAAAAGGAAAAAGAAACACATGGGGAGTGATTACAGAGGCGTTATTCATTAAATTATTCATTCACAACAAGCCATCTAACTCTCTCGAGCTCCGCGGAAATATTGTGAATATGCTCCGCTCTTGCAAAAAATGTAACATAGCGGACGGCTGTGGGAGCACCTTTGGACGTCTGGGTTGCGCGTCGACTCGCGTCGAGAAACCTCCACCTGGAAGGACGCATCCCAGATAATTGAATGAGAGGATCAAATAGCTACTTGAAAAGGAGCCGTTTAGTGGCTCCCGGCGAAAAAAAGGTCACAATTACCATTAGCCCAAATCAGCCCCTGTTCACTGTCAATGGTAAAGTGCCAGTATCGATGGCACCCTTTGTCTGATCTGCAGCCAGCACCGAGACTTCCCTCGAGCTGCAGCCTCAACAAAAGGGTTGTTGTTGTTTTCCGGGCTGTGTGTTGGCAGCACAGAGCCAATACCCCTTAATTAAACCTGTCACCCTTTCACTGACAGTCACTTTGAAGAAATAGACCAAGGTAACCTTGTGTTTTGAGATCAAGGAGGAACTGTCGCCTTCTTTTTTTTTTTTTTTTTTCCCCCCCCCGTCCTGCGTGACCCGTAATGTGCTCGGCGGCTTTTTATTTGATGTGTGTTATGAGTTAAAGGCTCCGGGTTCTTCCACGTTCATGGTCAGGGAGTTTGGGACGGTGTTTATTAGCTCCTTTGACTCACTAGCACAAACATTAAAATCTCTAAAGGATAAGGAAAAAAAAAAGAAAAAAGCATGCGAGTGTAAGTTTTAAAAAATGTTAAGGGAGGAAAAAAACAAACTTCCAGCACACTTTCAGTCATATATATATATATATATATATACAGCAGAAAGACTTAAAGTAACACAGCGTGGTAATTAAACACACATTAATTATGTCATCCGTCTGTCACCGTTTACATTTAATATATTAAAATAATCTTGTCAGAGCTGAATTAAAAGTTTAAGCTGGTGGCTCAGCTCAGTCATGACAGTTTCAACAGTCTCTGCTAAATTGAGTTTCAGCATACAATTATTATACATTTTTCACCACGACACAAATTCTCCACATACATTAATGGAGATTATCCATACAGCAGCATGGTGCACGCCGCTGTGATGTACGGGGTGCACTCGCTGCAGCAGATTTGACCTTGGCCCACTTTTTTCTTTTTTTTTTTTTTTTCTTTTCCTCCACTGGATCTTGTCAAAAGCTGACACGGTATTGTTGGACATTATCTCAGCGGCGTTAAACTTTGTCTGAACTTTGTCTCAGGCGGAGCTATTCACGGCGCTTTGCAGACACGATAAAGTGAACTCTGAATGCCAGACGAGCCTTTTGAAAAAATGACCTTAAACCTAAAGCCGGATCCTGCAACTTTTATATGGTCTGGGGAAAAAAAAAGGCTTGAATCAAAAAGTCAGATGACGAGTTGTTAACATATCAGACCCTAATTTCAATTGACTTCACAGCCTCAATTTCATATGTAATTGTTGATTTTTTAAATTGGTAAAAAATTTTGCTTGATGTTAAATTAACTAAACCACTAAAATATTAATAGTGATTTAGTTAATTTTTACATTTCTGTAAAATTACAGTAATATTCCTAATTGACTCACAAGATTTTATGTAAGATCTTCTTTTATTATTATTTATTATTCTATAGGTTATTTAATGATATAACATGATATCCCACTTATCAGACACATTCACAGCATTTTTTTAGTGTAATATTTTCATGTAGTTTGGAAATACAGGAAATCTTTACATTACCAAGCAAACAAAATCCATAAAACTACTACTGCTAGTATCCTACTTGTCTAGAGAGTAGACACTAGTGGCTGATGTTTGAGGTGTGATTCCGGCAGGAAAAATCCGGAGGTGAAACGAATCAGCTTATTAAAGTGTCCCCGCTGTTCTTTTTCTCCTCAGAAGTGAAGGGAATCATTACTACTTGAGGGTAGCATTTGGTTCTGAATCTTTTTGCAATGAAAAATCGAAAACAGTCAAGAGAAAGAAGAAAAAAAAATCATTCAGCAGTCACTGTGCATGCTTTCTGTTTGTAACAATCAGTTTTTTTTTATGATTACAATAATGTCAGACCATTCTGATTTGGTGTAATTAAGCTGAGCTCTTGACTTTGAGTGTCATCTAATGAGCCAAATGAACTAAACACATAAAAAGGTCTGGATTGTGATGCGAATCTAGTTAAATAGGTTTATTCTGACCGTGTCAAAGACATTAAACCCAGATGCTGGAACTGAGCTGAAGCCAGGAGCGCTGAGTCAGGAAATGGAAGTTGATATTTTTGAACAATAAACAGACAACAATATGAGGCAAAGAGAAGTCTCCAACTCACCATACGAATCATATGACTCCCCACTGAGGCCATATTCATAGTAGTCGTCTGAGCTGTGAACAGACAGAACAACAGCATAAACAGCAGAATAATTAAGGACAAACGACACATTCTGCACCTATTTCTGCAACAGGAAGCGTGCATGTTTCTTTTCTTGCTGTTTTAGCTTCACTTTGTTGGACATAAAAGGGGAAAACAGCATCAAACAAGAGGCAGCTTTCAATCACTCAGAAGTTCAGCCCAAATTTGCACCTCTCCCAGGCAATTTCCCCCCCCCCCACATATTTATGCACAAACCTCCCGTTCCATATCGCTGCATATTGAGATCCATGAGAGGTGGCAACTTTAATGAAAAATAAAAAGACGGGGAGAGGCGAGCGGCGGAGCGGTTCGCTTTCCCCGCTTATTTATTTATTTTTGCGGTCGCCGGTGAGATGCTGACAGAACAATCCGGCGTTTCGGTATCGCCGGGTAACGGCGCTATCATTCAAGAGGGGCAATTCATCATAAGGCTGCCACTGAGCCGACATCAGCCATCACAGCTGGGTCCTCTCCGCCTGCCTGTCAGTCAGCCTGTCAGCGGCGGCGGAACCTCTCTGCTCTCCGGATTAGCTGGAGGCCTCAAGCAAAAAAAAAAAACAACACGCCACATCGGCGCGCCGCCGACCTCTGAGGGCAAAGAGGTGACAGGAGGGGTGCAAGTAACGGATTACAATTTTTCAGGGCCCTCGGAGGAATGTAACGGAGTAGCTTATGTGGCGGGGATGCTTCTTAAAGGGGGTCTGAGAGTCTGGGGTGAGGAGGGGCGGTGGGGGTTGGTTGGGCTGGGGGGGGTTGAGAAGACGCTCCACTTCTCTATCGAATTACACCACAGTTGCAGCGCTCCGGAAAAAATCTATTTCCACAAATTCGGTATGCTATTACGTCTACTTTTCACAGAGCAGTATCGGTTTCATTCATATATATATATATATATATATTTCATTCATATATATATATATTTCATTCATATATATATATTTAAGTGTGTTTAACCTGACATTCATTAAAATTAATCTTTCCTTCTATATTGCAGAAAATATTTGCTGACAAAGTGAAGGTAGATTTCACTGTCTTTCGCCTCTTAGCCATTAATGCTGCTACAGGACGTGTTTACATCATGATAAATGTCACTAGTCTTGTTGAGTGATGAAACCAAATTGTTTTACATTACATATGTAGTTGATGTCTGGGATGATGAAAACACTGTCATGTGGTTTAACCCTTAAAACCCTGGTACCAGATAGTTGAACTTTCTTAAAAAGAGTAAAACAAAGAAAAAAAATTCAAAACACATGCTATCAACTTGTTTTATATTCAAGGTGGATTATATATTCTATATATTTTTGGTTACACTATTTAACATTGTGTGCATTTTTTTTTTTTAAATGACAAGAAATGACAAACATGAACACAAATTGCACATTTTGAGAGACCCACACTGCAAAAAATGCCCTAGAAAAATATATAGTGTTTTAGGGGGTATATCACTTATTTTAAGCAAAATAATCTGCCAGTGCAGCAAGAAAATGGGACTTGGTAAGTTTTCTTAAAATAAGAAAATAATGTGCTAGTATTAAGCATACAAAAAATCTTAAATCAAGCATAAAAATCTAATTTTTATTTTACTTGTTAAGATTTTTTCTCTTATTCTGAGCTTTTTCTTCTTATTTTTTAGTAATTATGGCTTAAAAACAAATTTCATCTGAGCAAATATTGCTCAAAATAAGCATACAAGCATCTTAAAAACAAGGAAAATGTGCTTGATACCAGCTCATGTAAAGGCTCAAAATAAGTTTTATTGTCTTTGCTAGCATATTTATTTTCTTATCTAGAGTAATTGTCTTGTTTAGGTGTAGTAAATCCATCCATCCATCACCCATTGTCTATCCCGCTTATTCCCTTTCGGGGTCGCAGGGGTCTGCTGGAGCCTATCCCAGCGCGTTAAGGCGAGAGGCAGGGATACACCCCAGATGGTCGCCAGCCAATCGTGGGGCACACACACCATTCACACACCATTCACTCTCACACTCACACCTATGGGCAATTTAGAGTTTACCAATTAACCTGAGCATGTTTTTTGTATTGTGGGAGGAAACCGGAGTACCCGGTGAAAACCCACGCAGACACGGGGAGAACATGCAAACTCCACACAGAAAGGCCCCAGACCCAGGCCCAAGGCGGTCTTGAACCTGCGACCTTCTTGCTGTGAGGCAACAGTGCTACCCACCGCACCACCGTGTCGCCCGGTGTGTAATGGCCCTATACCGAATTTGTATGCAATCACAGTTGATTAGCCGGAATATCTTATGAGATCGGATCAGTTCTTAAAACAGGTGGATATGGATTGTCTTATTGTCTTGAAACAAGTAAAAATGTACTTAGAGTCTAAATGTTAACACGACTCAGTCAACAATGTATGCTATTTTAAGAAAAAAGCTGCTCAGAATTAGTTTTATTATCTAGGTAGGATAAAAAAGATGAATTTTCTTGAATCCAGTCAAATAATCTTAACAATATTCAGTCTTACTAAGAAAATACATTCAAAAACAAGTGTAATGAGATTAAAATGCTGAATTCAAGTATATTACACTTGCACAGATTTTCATTTTTTGCAGTGCAGTAAATAAAAGTTTTGGACTCTCTCATCTTGCCAAACATTATTTGTCACCGTCTATGACACACTGTCAATTGTCTAGGAATGCACTCAAAGGGTCAGTTCGCACAAAAAACTATATAATACCCCCCTGATAATACCCCCCCCCTGGTTTTCATAGTATTTGAGTCACATTGGTTTCTTGTCATTTAAAAGCCCATTTGTATCTATTTTATTCATAAAAATCAAGACTTTGTGTGATTTTTTATTGACCAAAAATGTCAAATGGTGTAACGTTTAGTGATAAATTATAAAAAATATATATATTTCAACTATTTAATGGAACTAGAATATAATACTAGTTGATCTCATGTGTTGTTTTAACCTTTATACTACCCTATAAACTATTTGATACCAAGATTTTTTTTAGGGTTACACCACATAACAGATTTGGCATTATCCCATTCAACAATCTGCTGCCACTCGATGCCAATATAATGAAGAAAAATGGAATGGAACTCACATTAAACTGAAATGCATCCATTCAGAATCAGCGTCCCTCTTTGGCTGGCTAACCCACAAGTCATGCTGTCAATCATTTTCTGAGGGACTATTTTATTTATGTTGCACTGACATGTTTCTCAGTCAGGATGAGTACATACGATACATACAAGAAATTTCACTCCGGATTTTGCCTCACCTGTGCACATACACACAAAATATATATATAAAGGTATCAAAAATGTATAAAAGGCATTCATAGAGAAGTCTAGAATAATATATTTACTTAATATTACTATTTTTTGGAAGTTTTTTTCATCAATCTGCAACCTCAACAGAGCTTGTCACTAAAACTGAGTACTTTACCCTACTCCCCCCCCTGGAATATAGTTATCAAACATACAAGGGAAAGACTAAAATCCATCAAGGCAGTTCCATTTTCCATTTTTGGACTGTTAATATTGCTTTTAAATCTTTCCAAAGGAGCTTGATTATTCAAATAAATACAAAAACGTAGACAGATTATTTGAAATTTACAGAGCGACATAGGAGAATGATTTTTCCCCCCCCTGGCTCCTTGCTCTTGGAACTTGTAAATTAAGATGTCCAGGCTGTACATTAATAGTTACAATAAAAGCCAGGGAGGCAAGCTGTTAATTGTTGGAACACTAAGCGACATATTCAGTCAACTGAAAATTTCATTCACCTCCACTTTGCTGGAACAGACGCAGCGATCTCAGCCCTTGATAAAAAAAAAAAAAAAATGGGCAAATAAATCTGACAGGAGGTAAGTGTGAAAATGTTTTTCTCTGTGTAATTAAATTGTATAATAATAAGCAACAATATGCTGTTCCATCCATCCATCCATTGTCTATCCCGCTTATTCCCTTTCGGGGTCGCAGGGGTCTGCTGGAGCCTATCCCAGCGCGTTAAGGCGAGAGGCAGGGATACACCCCAGATGGTCGCCAGCCAATCGTGGGGCACACACACCATTCACACACCATTCACTCTCACACTCACACCTATGGGCAATTTAGAGTTTACCAATTAACCTGAGCATGTTTTTTGTATTGTGGGAGGAAACCGGAGTACCCGGTGAAAACCCACGCAGACACGGGGAGAACATGCAAACTCCACACAGAAAGGTCCCAGACCCAGGCCCCAAGGCGGTCTTGAACCTGCGACCTTCTTGCTGTGAGGCAACAGTGCTACCCACCGCACCACCGTGTCGCCCCTGTTCTATAGTTGTTTCTGAAAATTATTTGTATTTATTTATTATTTTTGTTTGGACAAATGAAAAAGACCAACACAAGGACAGTGGTTTCAAGAGTACCTTAGTGGCTCAACGAGACATGAGGCAGCTCCATAGAGAGGCATTTGGCGCCCTAAGTCGGGCTTAGCATAAATTTGACACAGTTCCTTATTCAACCAACAAACAACGTCACGCCAGCAGAGGCAAACATGGCCCGTTCCCTCCCGCCCTGACGCCTGTCGCCCTCCAAGAACACGAGGCTGGCTGCCGACGCGTCAGGGTTTTCCAATCGCCTCACCAGCGGAGGCGCAGCCATGCGCATCCTCCACGGATGTCAAGTGGGCCGGAATATCCCTGATATCCATTCATTGGCCGAGGAGAGGTGAGGAAGAGGAAGAAGAAGAAGAAGATGAGGGACCGAGAGACACGTGGCGGCTGAACTGCACGCTGGGTACGCCGAGACGAGGCCTGACAGGATGCTAAATAATTAGATTTCACACCGCTCACAAACGCCGGGGTGTATTCAGGAGTGGTCGCCCGCGAAATAAACATCAATTTTTATGAATGTCAGAAAATCAATTTGCCACAATTCACAGGTGCTTGCGGACATATTGTGAAGTATGTGATATACCAGGTAATCTCAGGCTCTGCTGTACAGCTCCGTCATATTTAACAATAATATATATATATATAGGTTTTAAAAAACATCCAGGATGATGCAGGCCTGTTAAAACTATTTCGGACTCTGCTCGTATGCAGTTGGCTGTCAGCATTTTTCCCCTTAATTTATTTCCACCGTGTTTATCTCACAAAACACGGCGAGGCAGGATACCTCCTTTCACCCGATTCTTGGGGTTTTTCTGTTGCCAAAGGCAGAAAGGGCCAATAATACGTTCGGCGGGTGCTAAAAGCTGCCAGCGCAGACCCGCTCCCCCGCACAAAGGGAGGAAGGAGAGCAACAAAAGCCGTTGTTCGCTCGCCTCTAATTTCTGGGGTGACATTTTATCAATATCGCTACACAACTTCTCCCCATAGTTACCTCCTCTTCTCAATTACGGAGACGGATGAGTGTCGGGACATCCTGAAGGTCAAAGATTCTTGTAAAAAAAAAAAAAACACGCTACTTGTAGCCCGCACTCATCAGCATCTGCTGCCCTTACAGGCACATTTGTCAGCACTCTACAGTAGTTTATGCATCTAATATTTGAACATTCTGACAAAATATATCTGTATATATATTTTTTTCCCCTTGCTGGTTCTCCACAGTAAATGTTTGAAGCTTGTTCCAAGAAAAGGCTGTAATCATTCTCTAATAGGCCTATATAGAGAAAATATGTTAGTTCAGCATTTAGGCAGAAGGGAAGCTGCTTTGCTCACATTTGGTAGTATGAGTAATACAGGGCAATAAAATGTACAATATAACAAAACAGGACATTTTGGTACTATCCCCATATTTTACACTGTCCTCTGTTGTATATAAAGTTGTCATGCCTAACAAGATATATTTGTGGTATTAAGTACCAAAAACTATCTCAATATAGTTTTACATACCTCTCTCTCTGGAGTTCTAGAAAGAATGAGCTGTTTTTTCAATGATTTCAATGGCTGTGAATGTGCAGTTGTGACATCACAATTTCACCAATGTCCTGATGGCTGCTCTTAAGGCCCAATTTCTGAATATAGGCTAAGTAAATTGGACAGTATTTATGGAACACCTTGGTCTTGTAATTAAGAAGGAAATAAAATGACATTTTCTATTATATTAGACTTTTAAGTAAACAATACATTTGCTAATGTAAAGTAACTGACCAATAGAGCAATTAGCATATTTAGTAAAAGTTACTTTTTTCCCATCAGGGTTAAAATTACATAACCAGCCAAAATGACGTCATATCACGTAGCTGTAACATTAACCTTCTGCAAGAAAAAAAAAAAAAAGAAATGATGTGTTGCCAAGTGGAAGTAATTCAAGGTGGTATGAGATACAAAAGAAGAGGAATTGGAAAATGTCAACCCGATAACCCTCTTGACTGCCTTGGTATTATATCCTCGTACATCCCACATTTATCATCATTGATCCCGAATCACAGCTTCGCCTAGTCAAAAGTGCACAGCTGGCAGCGTGAACACAAGCATAAGATGAGGTGCCCGGGGTGGTTAGATCTCGCTTGAGATATCACCCTGTCATAGGTGCAAAAGTGCTTTGACTTTCTAAATAGGTCAGCTTTTGATTTGACATTCATTAGCAGGAGGCGTCCGCCGCTTTGTGCCTCCCCAAACTTCACTGGCCAAGAAAGGAATACGAAAAAAAAAAAGGCGCCGTGTGAGGCAAAGACAAATGCCTATTAGATAAATGTGTCTCTTTCATTAGGAATGTCATTCCGGGCCTACTTTTCCACAGGTAAAGAAAAAAGAAAAAACGCTCCCGTGCACCTGTCATCACTGTAAATGCTTCATCTTAAGCACTGATGTTTCCGTTCCCGGGCACTGTGAAACAGATGGCCGTGTTAAATCTGAATGATGTAGTACACGTCCCTAGTGGACTTTGTTTTCTTACATCGCCATTACTCTTCCGGTCCTCCTGTGATGAATTCGAGGAAATCTAGTAGGACATTACGAGGTGGATGCAGGGATAATACAGCGGCCGGCCGGGGCGTGGAGTGGAGTGGAGAGGCTGCTTTCCTTGTCTTAGGCTGTTTCCTTTGCGTTTTGCATACTTTGACTGATCATGACTGCAAATCCTAAAGTAAAAGTAAAAAAAAAAATCCATTGATGCTGCTGGTATACGATAATCATTTTTCTTTTCTGTTCTTTCTTGGCACAAGGTTGACAAGTAAAATGCTGACTATAAATGCCCCACACTGAATGCTCTGATTACCAGTCCAGTGGTGAGCCACAGACAACAATACAAAGAAACGGACGAAGGGGGGTGGGGGGGCGGCTCTACCCTTTTTTTTTTCTTTTTTTTCACCATTTAGTATGAAATGAAGCTTACATCATTTCAACCTCTTTATGTACACTGGTGATTGCTCTATGTGGTGGCTGATTGCAAAGCTATCTCCAATGCTGACCCCCTGCTGAACAGTGACAAAGGAGGACAAAATGGCCTTCGGTAAATTTTGGATTTTACAGAGGAGTCTTCTTTCTGGCTTTGAACGGACCATTTGTGCTCCATGTTTGTTCTTTTCAGCGTACAGAGTTTCACGGAATACAGGTCCCTCTTCATGTCTACCGTGGTCTCTAAACATGCCTGGGTTGTCACAATGTGACTATCCGGTACATGTGAAAAGACCGTGTTATGTTTTATTGACGGGTTATTAAATTTACAATATGTAACTTCTGTTTTAGTTCTCGAGACAGAGAGCGCGGTGTAAATCCTGCCCTTCTCTCCCCCCTCAGATGGTCCAATTCCCAGCGCAGTACCTGTCACTCATCTTGACGAGCTGTCTACCTTGAAAACAGCATCTAGGAAACCGGCATCTGTGAAGCCACTGCAGACATTTCAGAAGCAGACAGCTAAACACAGCCAATCCCATCCTTAAAAAGAAAAAAAAACATGACGCTGAGATTCACAGTCCTAAATGGGTGTTTCTGCCTTAGGGCCATGACAAGCCGAGAAGACCTCAAACAACACTGTCCCGATTCAACCTTTGAAACATGTATATTTGCATCAAGCAAATCGTCAGCAAACTTATAGCCTACGGTATATGTACTTTACATTTTCTGCCAGGATGAGAGAACAGAATGTATCTTTTTACGTTATCAACAGCATGGAAGGACAAATCAAAACAATCCAGCCTTCCATTTATCAAGCCACCGAGGACCAATTTAAATAGTCTTGAATGTTCAGAATATGAATTTTGTACTGTACTTCACTGGCCTTGTCAGCCTGTGTCCTCTGCTTATGAAGTGAAAGGAAGAAAGATGTGAGAGTCATCAAAACTATGAGTGCAAAGTCATGCTAGTGCTCTGAATTGAAATAAACAACAAAAAGAACAGCGAAGGCTTCTGGGAATGACATTAGTTTTGCATGCAACTTTATCTTGAACTACAGTAATAGTTCAATTATACAAATTTCAGGTGGGTCGAGTGGGATCTATGGGTAATTGGTTCTTCCTTGACCCACCAAGCTACCAAAAAACATTCTCTCTATCTAAATACGAAAGTATATATGAAGGTAAATGTCAGGGGATCACCAAAGTGATTACAAGTCTGTCCCAAAATTCATTCCCTTCCAGTAGCTGTTGAGAGATATTAACCCAATCTACAAATGTGAACCTCATGGTGGTGCAAGGAGCCATCAAAGTCATTGGAGAACAATTAAATCATACCAAATGTCATGACAATCCATACAATTCTTGTTGTTTAGTAACTGTTCATTTCTTTCATCTGGGGACTTTGACATTTTTTTTGGCTGCCTTTTTTGTTTTTTGAGGCCGTACCAAAGTGGTTGACCGACCGACCAACTGGCCGACTTTGCCGCCCCTTCCCCCACCTCCCCGGAGCCACGCCGCCGACGTGGCTAAAAATAAGCGGGAACCTCGCTAAATGGGTCACTTATTAAATAGGCTGAGCAGACAGTCGGACAGCTTTCTGTCAGCAGCCGTCCCTGCTTCCAATTCCAAATGCTCAGTGACAGCCTGGCCGTGGCTGACAGTTGACTGTTTGCTTTGGTGTGTCACCTGTACGGTTCAACCTGCTGCTTGACTGATGCAGCTCCGATTTCCCTGCTGAGTTCCCTTGATGGCCACTGCGAAGCACTCCCTAGGCATCGCCACAGCTATAAAATGGTAGTACGGCCGCCCACTGATATGCCTGAAAACTAAAAGGAGCTTAGACGAGCCACCTCACACCACTCCCTATATCAAGGGTAGGGATTCCTGGTCCTACAGAGCTGCAGTAGGTGCAGGTTTTTGTTCCAACCAAGCCGTCACACAACTAATCAACCATTAAAACTCTTGCTGAATACCTTCATTAGTAGAATCAGATTTGGTGCTGCTTGTTTGGAACAAAAAGCTGCACCAACTGCAACTCTCTAGGACCAGGGTTCCCTACCCTTGCCCTATATGTTGAATGTTTGGTGTCCTTGTGTAGGACTGTCATGAAGGTGCTGTGATTTAATATCCCTGCCAGTGCTTGATAGAGAGGTGTATATATATTGTATTGTGGTAGCGTGATTTGAGTGTTAAAAAATACTATCTGCACATAAGTTAAGACCGGAGGTACTGTTCAAGCAATCGATTCCAAACTGCTACACCATGACGCCTGGAAAATCCAGTCAGTCTTCCCCTCTGTTCCCCTTTTGTGGCTGTCTCTTGTACTAAGATTTACAGTTGTTCCTCAGGGATGCGTCTGCCCTTTTAAACACTGTCACACAGCTACCCTTGTACCTGCGGGCCTCCGGGATCCGGCCCGAGATGTAGCGCACCGAAGCAAGGTGCAAGGCAAGGCGGCGAGGTGTCAGGCAGCCGGCAGTCTCCCAGGTGTCAACCATGAAATAACGCTTTGATCGGGCGTGCGGCCCGCGACATGACCTAGCCGTGACTTCTCCGAGTGTCCAGCCGCGACTGCGCCGCAGCTGTCATCCTTCTCATTTCCCTACAGACGTTGCCTTCTCCCCGCTAATAAAATTAAAAGACACTCTCCTCACAAGCAGCCTCCTTGACCTTAGCACTTGATTGGGGCCTAAGCACTGCAGTCCCCGACAGCTCTCCTGAGATCTAGCCCTCTGCTGCCTCACCGAATAAAGATTATAGCTCAGCGCTCTGTGTTGTATAAACACAGTAAGAGGAGGCTGTGATCCAGCGGACGGGCTGCAGTGGCTGTCACAGCGTGCTAGCGCTCCACCAGGGTTTTCTCCAGGCGTCGGCTTCCTTTCTGAAAGATGTAAATGTCTCAAAAATATCTGCAGGGTTTCTAAAAGCAGGTTTTTAGCTCAAATCTTGTGTCTAAAGGCTGCGGGTGCCTCTTTTGCCTTTCAAATTTAATTACGTCTAAATTACTCAATTCTCGTTGCCGTGCATGACAGAATGTGTACAGTGTAGTTACCCGGGTTGTCTTGTCTTATTTGTCAGCGCCGATGTCTTTCTGCCTTTGTTGACAGTCGTGCGCTGTATAACAGTTTGCACCACTCTAACCCGGCAAAGAACATTATGATTTTATCACTCACTGCACAGCATTGACACACTGATACGTAAATGCATTGAATACATGTACAACGGAATACAGTATTACAGCCAGTGTGTATAAATACATTATGTAGTTAATGCATTTTCGAAACTAGTCTCTCAGTATATAATTTTTTTATTTAAATTTTGTAAGACTTTTTTATCGTTAAGCCATTGCAATTCAGACCATACAAGTGTATTATACTTATTCTATATGATTTTTTTGACATACGTTTACTTTGTTGATTGGTACAACATGTAAATACATTGATATTGTATTAAACATTCCAGCTGCATAATACATGACCCTGCTAGACCAACATTAAACAAGATAGATAGAGTAGAAGTGTTCAGTTGATTAATCCAGTAGTTGATGAATAGGCAGAACAGAAATATCTATTTTGATTAGAGGTATTGACTTTTCGGCTACATTTTGTAAAATATAGATATTTCTGCTTCAGCCCATAGAAAAAATCATGAAATTAAATAATGAATCATGAAATTGAACAGATATTTAAAATAAAACAGATGGTTTCAGCCCTATAGGTGAAGGCTGTGATCACAATTCCTCTGTTCAAACTCAAAAGGTCCAGGTTGTAGTGTTGCACTATGCAAAACACAGTGAAAATGGGCATTTTTGATAACACATATTATATATGTATTATGTATTGCATGTTTTATTTTCCTCTAGAGGTCCTAAAGTTGTATTTATTATTTTTATTACTTTTAATGGAAGTAATCTTATTTGGGTGTACTTATGAAATACCAGAAAATAGTTGACCTGAACAATTTCTGATGCCTCATTTTCAAAGTCTTCACTATGTGTTTTGTGCGGGTGACAATGAAAGAAATGTAATGAATGCATATAGTGAGGACGGATTAGAGTATCATCTCCTGCAATAAAAGTAAGATAGTGTATTGGTAGCCAAAAAAATGATCACCAGCGAAGATATCAGCAAAACCGGGTGATGCAGCTTTATAATCTGCTAAGGAGCAGCACCCCTTTATAAACCATCCTCCCGTTCCCTTCCTGTTCACAAATAGCATGTCTGTTTCTAGCATAAGCCATCGGGGTAATACCATGACAGAGAGACTGTAAATTGTTCTGCTTGTTATCCTCCGGCAACTGAAATCCTGCCACGCAGCGAGAGCTCAGATTGGTGACTGGGAGCTCCTTAGGCTGCGAGAAACATTGTTAGGAGACTTCTTGTCCACATGCATGCACACACACACGCACGCACACACACTAGCACACACACACGCACACTGGGCTCGAGGCTCTGCTGCTGCAGCTGGGACTGGCTACAGTATGACTTTCCTCAGGGTTGGGGTGAAAATAAAAAATAATAAGAAAAAATGATAATAATGTTAAAAAAAAATCCATCACAAAGCTACTGTAAATAAGATTATAAGTGTGAAGATAGGCTATGGAGGCACAGTAATATTTTCACCTAATTACACATGATAAAGTAAAGGAAATGAATTGTGGAGTCATAATGAGGTATGGGACATATTTTGAAAAGATTTATTTTTTTTATATAAAGTTGTAATGAACTATTTAAAAAAACAAACACTGAAGCAAGAAATAAAAAAAAAAAAAAAAAAAAAAAAACGTCATGCATTTCCACTTAATAGAATTGCAGACAATACATCCTTCGTATCTGGTCAAATGGGTCACAATTCAATCAATCTATCTCCTGTCATATATTAGCAAAAAAAAAAGAGAGTATGATGGTAATGTTGTGCAGACGCAGTAACAGATCCTACCAGGATGCATGAATAGGAGAAAAAAAAGGAGTAAGTGAATCAGCTGTCTCTGGAGGCACAAGCTTCCATGTCTGGGCCCTATTAGTCGCTTCGTCCCCGCCAGATAAAAGACACGAAAATCTCTTTGAGTCAAGCCAGCCTCCAGCCTTTTGCATCATGGACTCCATTTCTCTTCTGCCGCGCCGCCACTTCCTCACACCAACCCCTCCCCCCGCCACCTCCACCAGAGCCGCCACCATTATTCATGAGGCTGCTTATAAAATAAATAGCTGTGGCTTCCTGAGGCGGACCCGCCGTCCCTTCTTCCCAGCGAGCGCGCCTACACCTTCAGATACACACCTTGTGTTAGAGGCGCGGGGGGGGTGGGAAAGGAGCGTTATGTGTATGTGTGTGAGTATCTGATCTGCCAACCCCCCCCCCCTTCACCTCCAGCAAGAAAAAGAAACAAAAAAAAAAGAGGAGAGATAGCACAAAAGATGGATTAAGCCCGGGTGACATACATCCTGACACCTCTACAAAAGAAAACATCGACCACCCTGCTCACAAAAGCCACGGGGACAGAATAATGTTTTTTTTTCCTTTTTCCTTGTTTTCCTTTTTTTTTTTAGGCCAGCCGCTAACAATACGATCCAATTTTTTGACACTCTACATGTGGCGCCGGTCATTCTTCCTTCTCCAGGCATACGTGAATGTAGCAAATTGCGCGCTGATAAAATACAGCGGGGCACTGACAAACCGAAAGCGAAAGCCTTTTTGACCTTGCGCGGCTCCGGGAGAGCGCGATAGCTCCCCGGACGTAAAGGAAAAATCAATATTCTTCATTTAGCTGCACAGGACCCTCTTGTTAAATGCAGCAGAATGAGACTGTTTTGTTTTGTATTGACAGGAGAAACACTTTAGGCCAGATATTCTAAAGGGTGATTAAAACAAAGATAATGCATTTAATGTAATGGGCTTTTTAGGAGGGGAAAAACATGATTAGTGTTTTATTTTAAAATGTTTGTGATAACCTGAATATCTGATTGGATTGCATTTAAAGTGTGATTTCTGTGAACTTTTTTTCAAGCTTTTTGGACTACTGTCATCATCATATTTTTTGCTCTGTTGCTATGTATTTGGCCAATTGCATAATAAAAGTCCTGAGCTGATAAGGTAATAACTTTTATTGTCATTAATCTAATAACTTATTATGTTTTCCGCTCAGTTATTACATTTGCAAACTTGTTTTTCCTTCACCACGACAATAATGTAACAACCAGTCGATAGCATGATAAATTAGTACTTACCGAAAGATATCACATTCTCATCTCAGCACTTTTATTACATTATTGGACAGCTTTTATGTTATCAGCCTATTACATTTTAACAGGGCAAATTCAATACATCATTGGCCCTTATTAGTATATCAGATCTACATTATTGGCAGCTACAGGGCTATAGAGCATGATGTTGGTAATTCCTCATAATTACAATTGGTTATTGCTAGAGATTGTGTTATTATTAGACAACTTTTTATTGAAATGATTCTTTTCACCCCTTTCCTTCAAAAGACCCGCATGCACGACTGATAATACTCAGTAACTAGTATGAGGAATCTATCATGACTATCGTAATAATATATATATATATATATATATATAGAGAGAGAGAATGTTCGTGTCTGCTAATTGCTCCACTACGTTCACCAGGGAGATGCTATTTTGGGTTTGTCACAGCTTTTTTCCATGAGAACATCTGTCTGCCGCGGCTGGATCCGTAGCTGGATATGAGGTTGATGTGAGCAGTGAGAATGGACCAAAACAGTAAAGTTGCATGCCTCTTAAAACGAAATCATTGAGCTGAAACGGTACTAAAATGCTCTCAGGGCTGGAGGAAACTTAATTCCACGTGGATTCATCAGTACCTGCTGCAAAGTTTTCCATTATGATTCCATATAACCATTGATCCATTATCAAGGTAAAGCATACTGTTAATTGCCAATTTAACTGTACAGTTTACTTTACTCTTGTTTTTTTTTTTTTTCCAGAATCAGAGCTGGATGTGCTGGACCACCTTGTCACACACCATACCAAACTGCACATTTTCTGTCTCGCTACACAGAGACCAAACTGCTTCCCGCGCTGGCAATGAATCGTGAGATTGGTCTCAAAATTCAATCAATCCTAGGGATACCAAGCTTGTGAATTGTGCACAGAAACATAAAGAACTTACTTTTGTCCTTGATTACTGTAATTGGTGTCATATGACTCATATCCTTGGTCGTCATAAGCTGTTCCATAGTCGTCGTCGTATTCCTGAAATAACAGAGAAAAGGCGACCGGTTACATGAGCTGCAGAAAAGGGAGCGTTGCCAGCAAACATTTGGACTTTGACGAGTTGTTGGTATAACACGCTGTGCAACATTATGAACCTGTTGAAAGGAGGGTAAGAAAACATGTATGAGATGAGATCTGCTGTGTTGGCACCTTTTTGTTTGTGCGCACAATGTTCTACTATCACTCTTCTGCTCCTTTGTTAAAGATATATTGTGTTTTAGTTGTCCGTGTGTGTGTGTGTGTGTGTGTGTAGTTCAAAGTTCAGTTCACAAATTTCAAAATGAACAAGTTCATTCATAGTTCATAAATGTTTATAGTTGATAGTTCATTCATAGTTCTTAAAAATGAATTCATTTTTTTTTCCAATATATTGCCGGGAGCTATTATTTTCCAAAAGCCCATATAGGCCCGCAGACAACAAATATTATAGTGTTAGAATTCATCTTCAGATCAAATTTTGATTCCTTACTCAACCAGGGTTCACATTAGCATTTAGGAAGTAGCATTTCCTCATTGTTGCTGTCTGTTAAGTCCACTAGTAGCAGCTGCAGTTTTTATCCCTATGGAAAAAAAAATGAAGAAAAAACCTACTCCTTGAATTTGTTTTATAGTATGCTATTGTTGTGATGATGCATGAGGTGATGTGATGCTGGTATCTGGTGTTGTTGCCAGATTAAAGGTTTTTCCACTGATTATTAAGGGTTCTTTGTGCATGGCGTCCACAGACACCAGAATGAATGTGTTCACAGTTCGTTTATCAGTTCACGTTCACAGCAATGATGCTGGAACTTACACTAAACTGTAATAACCATCATATGCTTTCTGAGTATTCCCCCCATCCCGTCCTCCCCCCAATGCATCCAAAGCCTTGGACATTAGCAGCGTTTAGTTGCCAACGCCAGGCCAAACTGCTTGATCCGCAGCCTGGCCGCAGCGCCATTAGAGCGGCGATCGCAGCCCCTACCCTCGTGTATCTGTGTCAGCGCGGTGGCGGTGGGATGTGAAGACTCGCCGTGGCTACGTTTCATCAGCACCTCAAAGGATGAGCCTTGATGAGCCTTGAACATCTGTTTGTGCCGCTGCTGCCCCCTCCCCCCGCCCCTCCGACGCCCGCCCGCCCCCGCCCGCACTCCACCCAGGCCCCCGCCAAGAGGAACATCAAAGCGAAACCAGCGGCGCACCCGTCCTAATTTGGGATAAATGGGACTTATGTTCCACAAAAGGCGTCGACCCCTAGCGACACGTCTCTCATCCCTCACACACTTCTTGGCTAAATCCGCGTGCCCCCGATTTGCATGCTCGAAAAAACGAATGTCTGCGAGATTTAGCAACCAGAAGAAAATGCTCATCACATCCCCATATTCTTATTAAGGCCCTAATTCCTGATTAGAAATGTGCATTTGCCAAATGACGGCATTTGAATTGACTCTTTTATCTCTAATCCCCCTCAGAAAAACGAAGTATGTACGAAGGAACTACGCGTGACTCTCGACAAAGAGACCGAGGAGTAGCACTCGCTTGTTCCTGGTGTCAAATATTATTCAAATGGTAACTTAAGCTCTAGTAACCACAGCAGTTGCTACCAGGCATTTCCTTTATCTTTTATCTGCTTTTTCTTACACTGTGGGGGGAAACCTGGCTAGTGAATTTTAGGATTTTCTTTTATTTGAGAAAACCTGTCTGTGGTCATCCCACTGGGCGGCTTTTAAGACTTGTTTGTGATTTCTTTTCCGTTTGTGTGCGACTGGGAGGTCTGCTGGTTTGTGTGGAGGCCTTTGTCAGTTCTTTTCTATTTGTCTGGAGAGGTAGCTTGAAGGGAATCGAAATCCCACCTGGCATTTATAATTCTGCCGTTACTAGTGCTTCGGCAAAGTCAACAATTCCCCCACGCTAATGCAAAGACCGAGTTCAGTCAACGACTGTACTTTTGACATTATGAAACCCTGCGAACCGCTATATGAACAGAAGAAGCAGCAGTGCAGTCTCTCAAAAGGAATGAAATCAAAATGACTTTTTTCAACAGACAGTGGAAACGGCTGTTTTGGACTTGGCAATTTCCCAACAAAACATTTTGCTGCCTACTGAAACGCAGAAAGGAAAAGGAAAAAAAGATGCAATTTTTGGACAGTGTTTGACGAAGACAATGAACAGAGACAGAGAAGAAGCTTTACAGGGCGGACATTTAAGATGTTAGTCCATGTTACCACACACCACAGAGGAATTAATCAACTCTATAGTGATTTTAAGATAAGGTTAATACCAACATACAATATATACATCAATAAATATATTTGGCTATTTCCAATTGCTCAGAATAACATTATCGTCATGTTATTACACATGAGACTGGTGATGCTGTTCTTTGTAACAAAGTTTTATAACCATGTTCTTTCTTTGTAAATTATTTTATTCTAGCAGTGGCTCATAGCTCGTCTTAGCTCATCATTCATTTCCAATAAAAAAGGTCAAGAGATTAGCGACTATTATGACTATAAAAAAAGTAAGAGAAGACGCTTGAGAAACAGTTGCCAAAGTGGTTAAAAAAAAAACAACACACACACACAAGGCAAGAAACACTACTTGCTCAGACAACAAGTGTCTGCTGCAGAAACTGATTTACAGTAACAGCAGATAGCTCTCTGCTTTGCTAGAAAAGTCATCTGGAATTGATGATATCTCTGTTTTTGTATCAGACCCCCAAGGATCATTCTATTTCAATCTATATAAAAGTTCTGTATTATACACTTGCAATTGCAGGATGGCGTAAACAAGCGTGGTCATGAATATTGAATGATAGGAATCTCGGCAGGAAGGAGAAAGTAAAATTGGTTTGTGCGGTTGTAAAAACTTCCTCAGCAGTCAAATAAAGATGTTTTCCTTGACTAAAAATAGTCAATAGACAGTTCATACTAGTTATTACTAGTTATTCCAAATTGACCAAACGCTATGTAACCATAATGTTATTATTTAACGAAGGCAACATGTCTATTGTACAGACAATACCTCTCATCTGTATTGGATTTCAAAAACTCATCATGGAAACATGAAAGAAATATTTTAGATTTCTCAAGAGGAAACAAGAGGAGGCTTTGCCAATACAAAATTAACCTAATAATTCGCTGCAAATGATTCCCCACATTGCCTCATGATAAGAAGCTCGAGAGACTATTGTTTCTTTGCATTTCTGCTTTGTTTAAGGACATCAGTGTTGTGTATAACGTTGTCCTTAAAAGTTGAACATGAAGAATATACATAGAATATATGTAGAAAAAAAATGTTGATATGGTGCAAGCTGATCACTTAACAATAAACCTGGAAACTACGATTTTCAGACACTAGATGTTGGTATTCTGTTCATTTTACATATTCCACCTTTTTTGACACATAGCACAGAAAAGGCTCAGGGCAGCCAGAAATTTCACTAGGGACTCTCTGCTCAGGGCATATTTGCCTATGCATATACTCAGCTGTCGGGTCACCCTCTCCTTAACTACTAATAGGGAAACCGTTTGCCATCCGCAAAAGTATCTACTCTATACACCACGTCTTGAAAAAATGTACAGTGATTTGCAATTTAATTGAAGTATAATTATCTCAAATTAAGTCAATTAACACCAAGACATGAAGCTTCTAGTTTAACAGGACTATATATGGAAAGTGAACCTGTTAACATCAGATTTTAATGTAGCCCAGGTACATGTGTAATTAGTGTGAGGAACACACATCCAGACATCTGATGTCTAGTTTAGTCTGATTGCCATCAGTCCATTTAACGTGTTCTACTCCGCCTACTACTGTTATTTATCAACTTGAGACTATTTAACCCTTTTTTCAAAGAAATGGCTAAAGTATAAAAGAATATGAGAGATACTAGTGCTGTGGAGAAGGGTGTCGCCATGTAAGGAGAACACTCTGGAAGGACTTAAGGACTTCTGTCCTTATCATGGATATAAGCACCACACTCGATGAAAGAAGCTCTGAACACAGCCCTCGCTCCTTCTCCTCCTCCCTGGAGAGTATTCGAAAAGCGACTGATTCTGATGGTCAACACATTCAGGTCATGGCGCACGTTCTCTCCGACTACAACGGCGGGATCGAGGAATGGGAGCAGTGCACCAAAAACCCTAAAGCCGACGGCATGTATTATTCATCCGTTATCGGTATGTTTGACCTGTTGCCAAGATTCCAGCAGAGATGGACTGAAGAAGTCACCTGAGGAGTTATTTATGAAGACAAGAAAGAAAATTAAAGGATCCTTGTTAATGTAACTCCACACTCTGGAACCAAGAAATGGATTTATCGAGACACTTCTCCATCAACTTTTTTAATAATATTAAATTATGATAATATATGACTGCAAGTCACTGATCAAGAAAAACAGAAGGCAGACAGACCAGAGGACTCTGGAAAGAAAAAGCAAGGAAATTGTTTTATGGTGAATAAGGGCTGGTGTGACAGTACAAATATTAAATCGCCATAATGTTCCCGCCTCACCTTATCTGAAATTATAGTCAATCAATTGCACTCTTTCCCGAGAGAATTTACATCAGTCATTATCACAGTGGTCGACATTCCACCACGGCGGCTGCCCTGTCAGCTCCTCGCAAAGACATGAGCTGCTCACAGATTAGTGATCCTGATGCCGCAATCATTGTTGCAGAAGACTTCAATCAGGCTGGACTGAAGATTATGCCGACCGTCCATCACCTGTGGACTGCACCTCAACGGAATAAAGACTGATCCACTGTTACCTAGCATTCAGAAACAGTTACAAACCTTTGGGAAAAGGGACCATCTTGCTAAGGTGTAAATATGCGGACAAACTCACCCTACTCAGCACCCTAAAAGGTAAGGAAAACAGTAAAGAGAAACAAAGACCATGTGTCCTCTTCAACACTAATTTTTTACTCTTGCATTTTCAAGAATGTCTTGACCATCACTGGCTTATATGGAAACAGCACTGACCAGGACCGCAAGGCCCTGCAAAGAGTGGTTAGTTCAGCTGAATGCACAATAGGCGGTGCTTGACCCTGTTTTAAGGACAATTACATCAGTGATCACTCCTGACAAATGAAGATTGACTGATTGATTGACTGACTAATTGGTTCCTGCAAAAACAGAGTATGTAGAGCATTGGTAATGAACGATTCCCGAGGGTCGTCCGAATACCTGAGAAAATAGAGACTCCAGACCTTATTGCATTCATGGCCACTTTCCTTGCTGAGGCCCTGGGCAGTGACTTCTTCCACACAACTTCCATTTTAGACTAAACTCACTGAATCAAACCAACAACAACGAATCAACTAGAGTGTTTTTATCATATTGTGTCAATCACTTCCTGTCTGAAAACACCATTTCACTGTTTGAGGTTTCAAAGCACCTCAGTACTCTGACTGTCAAACAGGTTGATTTGGTAGTATATGCATCTCTATTACAGGAGCTCCTCGCAGAATTTTTGCTTGACTGAAAGTCTCCTAATCCCCTATAGTCCTCTTTCTGGATTAAAGACCTGGTATTTGTTATTAAATTTAAGATACAATTCACCATCAGGGGCTCTGTAGACCATTTTTTCATACATACGGCAATGCTGGATAGATCATCAACCTTAAAAACTCCCTGAATATTATAAGGAATATTATGACTACACAATATTTGTATTAGCTCAAATGTCTTCTTATGTTATTTATTTCCAAAACATTTTTCTTATGTGAAATCAATGTCATGTGTTGAATATTTATTCCATCTCATTCTACTTTCAATGAGATGGGTTGGAGGGATCTTTGGAAAATAATGAATAGCGGAAGGGAGCATATTACTTCAAGTGGAAATCTGTCCTTTAATAAAAAAAATAAAAAATAATAATAACAATATTTAATTAGAAATGAAATAACAGACATCATTGACAAAGGCCATCTTATAAACTGTCACTGAGAGCATCAGTATTATGGAAACTAGATGTACTAAAAGGTGGGGGATAACTGAAAATAATGCATAAGCTATACTGCAGTGCAACTTTAACTTTGACACAGTTGAATGCATTTTGAGTTTATGCCACTGGTACTAGTTTCAAATTCACAGATTAAGAGCCAGCAGACATCTTACATCTGGTACATGAGTTTTTAGGTTGATAAATGGATTTCATTTATAGGCATCCATATATTTACAATTTGCTTGTCATTCAAACATACAGACACACTCCCATGGAGGCATGCTACCATGTAAAGCACACGGCCAACCACCAGGAGTTAAGTGTCCTGCTCTAGGGTATTTTACACATGGACAGCTGCTCAGTGTTAAACCCGTACCTGCTGAGCTACAGCCACTGTGTGATTTATCATGTCTTCGACCGCATTTTATTTTGCCAGCTCTGTCTCAGTCGCTAGTCTCGCTAAACAGTACAGTGTTCATCCCCCAATGACCTCCTTGATACATTTCTAATCATATATGTGGATATTTTGGCATAAAAATCATAAGCCTAAGACTGTGATTGATCATTAGGGGACCATGAATGTCCACAAGTGTTCTTGCAAATATGTTTTACAATTTTTTTTTTTTTTTTCTGGATCAAAATTGACTTGATTTAAGAACGGGTTCGTAATGCCAAACTATGCTGGGAGCAGTCACATCGAGCATTAAGAGCCCACCAGCTCTGTGATCAACAAATTCTACTTCATGTTATCTTGCCATTTGAAAACTTCTAATACAACAGCAGGAAATGTTGTTTTCATCCGTAGCAACTTAAGACAGATCCGATACCGCAAAAATATCAAACTAAAAAGGAATCTAGGGCAGATGTCTGAAAGCACAAACTAAACAGAAAACTAAACTTCAAACATCTTTCTCTCTTGTCTCCAAATGAGCCTCCCAACACGCTGCTTGTTTGAAGGAGAGACAAACCAGAACCTATCCTTTAAGCTCTTCTCTCTACCACAAACCAAACGCATTGTTCCTTCACACCCGCAGTGCCGTCATGCAGTTCACTGTATCCATAGCCAATGCAGACCGTGCACAGCGTTTGCAGGTAGCCACCCCTATTAGTTTTCATCACATGAGGCCATGTGCCTCTATTGTTAAGGGAGTCCTCCACCTGACTGGTGCTGTCCACTCATATTGAACACGTCTGGTATTAAGGACCACATTAAACTTTAACAAAGGCATGTTATTGCCATTTATTAGACCAGCTACTCTATAATTAAGTTACAAGCGAGCTGAGGGGAGAAGCATGCTCAGTTTATAAATCATGCTGGCACGTTGAAAATGATTCTTTTCTTTAGCGTCTGACATGGAGGGAAATGAAAGGAAAAAAAACAGCTTTGAAACAGGAAGCAACCGGCGACGAATGCGCGAGCGAAGCTATTATAATATTTGATGTGTTCATATCGATAGACCCCGCTTACTTTGAGCATCACGAAGGGCACAGTAGTACAACAATGCTGCAACGCTGCTGTGTCTCCAACACTAAACAGGATTAGTGTGACAGTGAGAGGTTGGGGGTTTTGGGGGGTGGTGGGGGGGTGGCAGAGATAGCGGAGGGAGAGAGAGAGGCCCCTAAGTGAGTCTTTCATTTGTATGCCAGTGGATGGCTGAGAGGTGTGTTGTTAAAAGATAAGGACTGGCCTCTGAGGCCACTGAAGACTAACAGAGGGCCTGGCACTGCATGTTACAACAGCGCTATAACAGCCACTCCACTGTGCTCTACAATACCACTGTAACAGATAGGATGCCACTGACACCCAGAGCTGAGCTTTTTGCAGGGGGGGACGGATTTGTTTCCCGAGCGCTGCACTAAATCCAAATGGCTTCCGTGGCACAATCTGCGGCGTGAACTTTTACAGAGAACTGCACAGAGGCCGCGCGGCCCTGTGCGCGAAAAAAACCCCAAAACGTGTCGCAAATCGCAAACAACAAAGCGAGAAAATTAAGCGAGTGAAAAGACGCAAAGGGAAAGCCCTGCTCTCCCCAGACGACTACGTTACGACACCATCTGTTCTCGCCTCCGTGCAGCTGGACCACAAACTTCTCTGAACTTCTCGAGGATAAAAGCAAAACAACACCATATGATATTGCACTAAAACAAATAATCGTGTATTTGTGCCCCTCTGTCATCGTCTAGCACCTCCAAGTAGCGATCTATCATTTATTCCGTGCTCCCTGCAGCACATTTCAGATAGCTGAACAAGCTGGAATTTTCCGGAGCTTTTCTGCACCAGGAGTAGAAATACAACTCACGCTATCAGACTGAGGATGCCAAAAAAAGTTGCCCCAATGCATCAAGTTGAAGTATAACTACCCTGTGTTACACTTGATAAATGTCTTGGCTTTACCTCTTGTTATTTTACCTCCTTTGGTTTTGATCTTGGCTGAGTTTTGAATAAAGTTTATTCACGTCTGCCAAGTATCTCAGGAATTGTTTGACATTAATGAACGGATAAATGAAATCTGGAATGGAAAGCGAAATGAGATATCACCGTCGCTGGTCCGACTGCGGCGGAATTCGACTGCACTTGCTCATCCTGTGCAGAGTCATGACGCACTTGGGGCCCATCCAAGCTCTGCTCTGGGCAAGAGCCACGGTACACCCAGGGCACGCCAGTCCATGTACAGACAACCATTCACACTCACAATGACACCTGCAGGAGTGACCAAAATACCCAATCTGCACATTCAGACTATGGAAAGAAACCAAGAACTGAAACTACGGATGTTTCTTACTGTAAGGCATTGACTAAGGGTGTTTACTATATATGTGAGGTGATAATCTTTTATTTGTAATATTCATTATTAATTGTCTGCCGTGGATTATACTGATGCCTGTTGTTAGGTATAATGTCTTTCGTGAGCCATGCAATTAGAACAAAGTACAGCTGAGACTGCAGGGCCTGTCATTAGCTGTGCAGGTATTTGGTATAAAGTTTAACCTCTTAAGTACCATGCATGGTACGGGGAAGTGGCAGGGGGTCATTTGCTGCAATACTCCACTTCAATCATTGGTTTCTATGTTGCAAGTAACACAATTGTCATATTCTAGAAGTTGTTTTGCATCAATTCACACAGGAGATAGCACACATTGAAAGCCAATGAGGGCCAACTGAGAAACTTTGACCACTTTTGGTTTGATGGACAGCAGTGCGACCCAATGAAAATTTCCCATGGTGAGATCATCTAAATCAGACAGCTAATAGCCAGGGCTTCCTAACGACATGTGACAAAACATCATGTTAGACAGCCCTGAGCTAGAGCATACGCATTTGCATGCATTCGCACATAAAATCCCAAAGGGATAAGAGGTTAATTGTCATGAAAGTCATGAGAGTAGATCTTTTGGTCACCATTGATATCTGTACCAAATTGTAATGTCAATCCATTAAAGAGCTGGTAAGACATTTCACAATAAAATGTCAACCCAATTCATTGTTGTTTAAAGAAAAGTTGGAGGATTGCCAAGTCAATAGGAATTATTTAGGGGGGGGGTTCAACCTGTGGATGGAGCTAGATGAAAAGTCATAGGAATATGAAGGCTATAAGGATTCATCCTCTGGGGATCATGGATATCATGGTACCAAATCTCATGATGATCCATCCGAGAGCCCTATTGCATGTCTGATAAAAATTAGAAGGAAAAAAAATAGTTGTGCAATGAGAACAAATTAAACCTGAATCCAACCAAGATTAAAAAGAGAATTACCGCAAAATGTAATATATTGTGGGAATTACAGAGTTCACAGTTGCATAAAATAAATCATTTTTCACAGGTTTTCTCCCATGTGAAACGTCTCAACCATGTCTTCTTGACTAGTCTTGCCTGCCATGCCGGTTGGGTGCAGCTGGATCAGAAATATTGTCTACGCTATTACACTCAATTTAGATTAAAAAGGCTACAGGATTCAATTAACAATGCTTTGCTCTCAATAGGGCTAGACATGTGGAGAAGCCCCTGAGGGGATGATAGTGATATTTTGTTTTTTTCATGCTGCAACAGACAGCGAGGACCCACAATGCTCAGAACGGATTACTGTATCTGGAGGATTTAACGTAAACAATACCAATCCACATGCATTGCGCATTTCTTGGTCCTCTCACCAAAAGGGATTAAGGCTCGCTTGTGAACAGTCGCACAGTTACACTTTGATATTGTACCTCTAGATTTAGCATGACCGTGAAGTTCTGCTCGTGCTTTGATTAGCTTCCCCGACTCCCGATATCGGCAGCGCTGAACATGCGCCAGCAAAGATGCCATGCAGCCTCGTTTCGGAATTACATCATGTTTTATTCCTCTCCAATGGGATTAGTAGCAGGTAAGACAGATCTCAATGCGCCTAATGAATTTCACAAAATGAGATTTGGATGCAATCATTGTAACCACTCAAGACTGATGGGTCTGCCAAGACTGGATGATGGGATAATAACATTTCTGTGACTTTGTTTGGCAACAATTGCATTCTGAGTAATATGATATTGATACTTCCAGCACAAACATAAGCTTTAACAGGGGTGGATTATGTAAGTCAAAAAAAACAAAAACATCCAGAAAGAGATTTGTGCATCACCATAACAAAGGGTAAGCTAGGTCTGGTTGAAGACATCGCCTTGAGCTGAGCAAAAACAACGGAACCGGCATATGGGGGGGGGAATAACAAGCGGTGACAAATGAAGGCGAGCAAACGTGAACACGAAACACCTCTTTGTCATTTCATTGACGAACACGAGAGCCCATTTGTCAGCACCCGATGGGGGAACACTTGTCCCGGGACGGTGATGTATTCAGATGATACAGAGCAACTCATTCAGCCTCTAATTTGCAGCGATGTGGTTAGATTTATCATCCAGCAGATGTTGGGGGTCTTTCTCCCCCCACCACACCCCCACCCGGAGACACAGGTGCAGGTGTCGGGGGATGCAGTTTACAACTGTGACAATGATGGGAAACAGCTGGTCCAGGAGTCATTCTCTACAACCTCGGCGCATTTGAATCGCAACCTCTGAATAAACCTGTCAGATGTGGTTAGGTATGGGCTGTTGGGGCAATTTTCCAACGCGGGCCACGTCCTCTCTCCTTCTATCTGCTAAATATGCAATGTTGATGCTGGGGTCTCTGGGGAACTTGCCTTGACAGTGCAGCAGGAGACTCTTTTGGCAAATGCACAAAGGCTCTGGCTCTAAGCCTAATATATTCATCTCTGGCAGCTGTTGATATTACAGACAGGTTCCCATAAGACTTGCACAGGTAAACTACTAGACCAGATCACAATAACAGCTACAAAAGACAAATTCACAGTCTTTATGATAACACTTTGTGTTGCAGCACACAAAACCCCACTGTGGTCTGGTCAGTGCTGCATGTTGGAGTCCAACTCCTGCAGGTTGACACTTTTCAAGCCACATCTGGACTGAACTGGTGAGGGCCCATTCACCCAAATTACAAAAAACAGCAAAACATGAATAGGATTAATTCTACAGTAGCATGTCTTTCAATAAACATGATCCAATGTGCATTTTGTTAAAGCAATTGTGGAGAACTGTGTTGACATTTTTTTATTTTTATTTTACATTCTCTTTCAAAAGAAATTACACAGCGAAAATTCCAAAGACAATTATCTCAAACCTGAACTAATACAAACAAATCCTTGAAATAATCTGCAGGGCTATATAACAATAGAGATGAGAGATTTTTTTTTTTTTTTAATTTTATTTATTTTTCTTTTTGTGAATTGAGCGTACCACTTATTTCAAATTGGTAGTTCGATATGGAAAAAAAAAAAAAAACACAACAAGAGGGAGAGTATTTGATGAACCCAATCTATAATCTAAATGATTATCATGTGCATGCATAAAGCCTAGGGGCAGTTTGTGGTCGTGGCAAATGCATCTTGGTGAATTTACCTGCAGGTCTGCGACAGGACGTATACTCTATTTTCCTGTAATAGAGCCTGAAAACAGCACACACCCGACCCCCACTTTGACCTTCACACCCATACTTTTCACCCTACACTTCTTCCCATCTGGAGGGTATTGGCTGTAAATCTTGAAATGAAGAATTGCCCAATCGGAATCTAATTCTAGGGACGATGGTCATTAAGGGCGTCTGCATTATTTCAGACATCCTTCCCACCCTTTAATTCATACATTAATTCATTTTTGTCTCACAGAATTAAAAAAAATGATTGAAGGAAACATACTTTTATTAGATTATTAGATTATTTATGGTCCTTAAATTCATATTTGAAAGAAAAAATGTATCTATATCGACAAACATATTAGTTTGTAATGACATGGCATAACAAGTATGGCATAACAAGATGTGCAGTGATTTAAAATCACTGAGGAGCTGTGATTGATGATTTTATTGATACATGTATATATTTCATATACGGTCTCAGTGCTTTTATTACACTGTACTTACATATTCGCCGTATGTGTCCTGGACTATGGGGGGAACCGGCCGGTACCCGGCGGCCGGGGGGGCCCCTCTGGCTCTCTGCACCCCCCTCCCTCTGGATGAAGGGGCGCGGCTGGGCGGGGCTCCTCTGGGCGCCGCCCCCCTGGGCACCGCTGCGTGCAGGGGGGGGACTCCTCCTCGACTCCTGATGCAAAACAAAAAACAGGCATAAACTACTTTTTAGATGAAAGGGCAAAGAAATATATAATAATTTAATATTCAGTTTTTATATATATATATATATACTTTTATATTACTGCAGGAAGAATCATTGGCATATGTGGCTGGATTGGATTAGGTAGCAATTTTTACAATATCACCCATTATTTTAAACATTAAACAAATATACTATCATATATGATCAATATGTTATGCCCACTGCTGTGTTCATGATCAGATGGTTCAATTTATTACAAAAAGATTCAAGCTGTCTCATCTGCTTCCATTGCAGTAAGTTATTTCCTACAGCGGCAACAGTGATAGAATGATACAACCACAGCGATGAAATCTGATACACTCAGTCTTAGGTTATATGTGTAGGTGGAGGGAGAGGGGAACAGCGAGGGTGGAGGGCAAGTTCCTCCAGTCGAGAAAAAGTGAGTCACATCCATTTCTCAAAACACAGCATGTCTTGTGGCTGAATGGCTTTCGTGTCTATTAATGAAAATGTAGATGCAAAAAAATATATATACATATATATGCTTGTTTGCATGATGAATTTTACCCGTGTGGATTTTTAACATGTTCGTTCCTTAAATGAAACCGCCGAGACGTTTTTTTTTTTTTTTTTTACAGTTTTGTAGGTTTACCTTTAATATTTAGGTAAACAAGAGTTGCCGCTCGTGAGGCAGAGCACCGGAATAGCTCCAGAGAGATAGTGACACAGAACCCAGAGTCTAACCTCCGCTGTAATCAAGATGGAAGCAAAGTCGAGCTGCAGGCAGGCTGACCTTGTGGTCCGGTGAAAAGTTGCCCTTTTGTACTGAAGCAGGGCTTTTTTTATAAAAAAAATAAAGTGAAAAAAAAAGTTAATCCGAAGCAATGGCGGAACACAAGCCTCCTCTGCTTTCCAAAACAACTGTGCAGTATATTGGTGAAGCATCAGGGATTCGTGGGAGCAGGAGATAAAACTATAAGACGTTTTATTTGATAGACACCGGACCGCCCTGGAGCTGAGGAAAACAGGAGAACAGCTGAGTTCTGACAATCGAGGCCCCTTTAAAAAGCAGAACTCCTGTTTCGGCTGCAGCCTCTAAGTCAAAGCCAAGAGGAATATGTGACGGATACGTCTATTGCAGTCTGCTGTTGGTGGTATTGATCCAATTTTAAGCACTGGTAGGAAAACAGCATCCTGTTCACGAGCCTGTGGGTTCTTCGCTCTTATCACACTCGAATTAGACATGGTAAATGCTAATTAAAACACAGCCAATTATATTCTAAGCAATACAAACACCCCATATTTTAATAAACACAAAGAACAAACAACACATCTCCGCGCAGGGTTTTCAGATTCCGCCTTACTTACGTCTTCTAATGGCCAGGAGTATTTTTATTCGTTTGTCTCGCGGGGGTCTCGGAGGAGAAGGAATTACAGGAATGCATTTGCATACAAAGGCTTCCATGCAAATTCAGCTGCTCTCTTTGAGAATGTTTATGGACACCAGACATATTAAGACACAATTTACAACCAATTCTGTGTTCCTATTAGAGACGCTGGCTCACTTAATGGCCTGACTGATCTGTTCCACAGCGCGTTATACTGTACAAGGCGCATTCTTGTATAATACTGTAACAGAAATAAGTCTGAGCTTTACTGTTCAGAATGATGCACATGCAGAGATTGACACAAGCAGCATGTTTTCACATTACTTCAGATGCTGAGGGTGGAAAGTTTCTCTCACTGAAAATCTACTTTTTTATTAAGTATTTTTTTTAATAAAATTTAATGATGGACGTTTTTTTTTTTTTTTGAGGGGAGGTGGGTTGTTTGTTAGTTTCCTCATGTGTTAACAGCGAAATTGTATTAAACTGATCAGTGGACTATTTTCACTAGTCACATATCCATCCACCTTTTCTTATTTGCATTTTCAAAAATTGCAAATAAATACTTGGATGGAAGCCTCAGAAATTTGTATAAAAGTTTTTAAGCTTGGAGAGGATGGATATGTCTGCACATCAATAAAAAGGAAAAAGCACCTTTGGCCTATTTAAACGGGTTTCATGATTAACTATCAACTCTTTCACCCGACAACGCTTTCTCAAACTCCGAAAGTACTTGTAACATAAAAAAAAAAATCTTCTTCTCCTCCTCCTCCTTTTCAGCCTTGGTTTTGTAGCGGTAAACGCTGACAAAATTGCAGCCGATGTTCTCCCCCTAAGAGGCGACAGGTCCACCAGTAAATCACCCGTGATCAGGCTGTTGGGTGTCAGATGCGCCTCAGCCGTTGTCATGGATACGCATCACGGAGAATTGGATGTTGGAAACAGGAATGTGTAAAAGGAGACTTTAGGTTTTAGACAACTACCAATACAATCAATGCAGATTATATGAATCTAGTGACCACAGGATTACCAGGATGTGTGTGTGTGTGTGTGTGTGTGTGTGTGTGTGTGTGTGTGTGTGTGTGTGTGTGTGTGTGTGTGTGTGTGTGTGTGTGTGTGTGTGAATGCTCCCTAGTGATTAAAATGGCTACAGAGAGTTGGAAAGACGTGGCCCTTCAGTTCTGAGTAAAATGTATGAATGGATAGAAGCCAAAAGGTGTGGCTGCCGGGGAGTAATGAAGGAAAGAGACTGGGAGAGATGAGGTGAGCCAAATAGTCTCCCTGATTGAACTTTCACTAAGCTTTATTGACAGCTCCGTCCAAAGAAAGCCCGAACCGGCGGGCACTAGATCTCTCTGCCCCGCTCGTCCATTCGTTTTCCCGCCGCGTACAGAGAGAATCCTGCCATACGCACGAACAGGTGAGGAGGAAACATTGCAGGTGTATAGGCATTGAAATGCCGCCACGCCATTTGAAAGCAGACATGTGCAAATAAAAGTTGCACATTAGAATATTCTAAATAAAAAAAAAAAAAAAAAAAAAAGATAAAGCAGCGCTTTCGTTTCTAGGGACGTGCCAATCATCCATGTTTTTTTTTTTTTCTTTTCTCTCTCTTCCTTGCAGTTCCTGCTGAGGTCTGCACACAGTCAGCATAGTTAGAAATATCAGGGCTCATTTTCCTGCCTTCAGAAGGAGCTATTTTTGCTGCCATTCATTCACAGTACGCGAGCGTGCGAAAGAGAGAGAGAGATAAACAGGAAGCCGAGGTTTGGTTTGCTTTATGTCGAATTTCAAGTCACCAACACATCTTCAGATCTAAATAGAAAACAAAAAAAATACCTTTTTACTATACAAATTTGTAATAGAGAATACAAATGGAAACAGCGGGATTCGTTTGCTCTGCTGTTACATCAGGAGACATTTTGCTACTCTTGCTTTTGAAAGAGGATATTTGCATAAACACAATAGGTTGCTTGTAAAGGAACAACATGAAAAAGCCAAGATTTCATTTTTTTTTTTTTTTTTTCCCCACGCATTAATTTGGTACATTCCATCCAGTGGAGGAAGAAGCCTGGACTCACAGGTTATACGTCAGGTCACACAGTTCAGGGATATCACAGATGGGATTTAGAGGAGCCACAAAAAAAGGAGGGAAGTGAGGAAATAACTGTGACATATATTTATTATATTCAAAAAATATTGAGATACATGAAGTAGTTGCATCCAATATCAATCAAAGCTCCCTAAATCTGATTCTTAGAAAGACAAATAAACTAAACTACTACTAAACTACAAAGGGACAGGTAATAACAAAGTAGTAACTAAATATTTTTTATACAAAATATATTCAATGTTTTTCTTCTCTCTCCCTCTATTTCCACCAGTTGTGAATCTTGGAATCTCGTATCATTTCCCACTTTTTTTTTTTTTTTTTTTATCTCCTGTTGCATTAGTAATATGAGCAGTTGCAGAGATTGTACGATTATGAATTTATGAGTCGTGAATGTTTTTCTTTCCTTCATGTGGAATTCAAGCGTGGCTGAAGTAAATGTGGAGTTGTGAGGAGGTCATCCATCAGCCAAGATCACGTGTTTTTTTGTGCACTTTAACAAACGCAGAAAACCCTAAGAGCTGAATCCTCGCAGCCTAATGAAGCGCTGCTTTAGTAAAGCAGGAGGTTATTGCCACCGCAGAGCACATTTGCCCTATTTTCCTACAAAATCTGACCCAGTTTTCTTTCTCTTTTTTTTTTTTTTTTTGCCATTCGAACGGATGACGAGTGGTTCTGTTTTTGTTTCGGGTGGGGGAGAGTCTCACTGACACGCGCCGAGAAAGAAACGGGAGCCGCCATGGAGAACCGGAGCTTTAAATGTTACTTTGGCAGTCTTATGTGTGCTGTAACTCTAAATGACAGCATTGACTCAGAAAGTGAAACAGGATACTGTACACATCCATTTACAGAAAAAAAAGAAGCCTTCCCCGCAGCTCCTTAACTGTAAATAATAGCCCCAGCTGCACCGAAGTGCATGCATGCACATTGATTTGCACACGCGTGCACTCACACACACACACACACACACACACACACACACACAGATACGGAAGCCGGGTTACCTGGGAGGACCTGGAACAGGTGTCCCTCTTCCACGGGCGGCTGACTTGCCCCGCACCGACGGCACCTTGGCATCCTCCGAGCCGCCGTTCAGGTATGTGAGCTCCTGCAGCTGAGCCTGTCTGATCTCGTCATTGTAATCCTGCACACAGAGAGGCAGAGTGTTCACACACACACACGCACGCGCGCGCGGGCACACACAGAAAACAGACACACACGGCAATAGACTCGCTTTCAATTACACTGTATTAAATTACGTCCTTTATCTCCAGGGCTACAGCCCCGGGAATATCTAATTAATGTACTTTACAGTACTGCCGTGACCGCTGTTCCCGAGGCAGCAAAACATTTCAGATCTCCCGTTGATAAATCCCCGGGACCCGGTTTTCCCTTTATCTCCTCACCCTGTTGTAGCATTTTGCCATTAAATCAAAAAACACATAATTAACACGGAAACATGACTTTAATCATAAAACAATTGACTTGTATTGTCATGTGGCTGCTATATCAATAATTTTGTTTCGCGGGCGACGGTGGGACGACTCGGGGAGGGATGGAGGGGGAGGGGGGAGGCCTTCTGATAATTAAGGACGAGATGTAAATCATCATAGCTCGGAGCGTTGGAGAGATCATCCATAATAAATGGAGGAAGGGTAAATAAGCTCCACGCCGCATGTTGCTGCCAAGGAGGGTTTGGCCCATGCAGAGAGACTCCCTCCTGCGCTTCTTTATCCCTGTTATACACCCACCACTTCCCATCCAGGATCACACACACCAAATCAGACTGAAGCCAGACACACACACAAACACACACACACACAGAATTACATGCTAGGATAGAGTGCGAGGGGAAGAGCGGGGTCATCCCCGCTGTTACTCGCTTGCACCGCTGTGGATGGGCTGAAAATGAGTTGGCCGGAGCCAAAGAGATCCAGGAGGGGGAAAAAAGAAAAGCCTCAGAGTGTGCGTGGGGAGTAACCAAGGGACAGAAGAGAACGTACCGGTATGAGAAACTTCTTGATCTCTTCCAGAGCGTGACCCATTCTGGCGTAGGCCTCGGCCGGCGGAGCGAACACCTCGATGAGGACGTGCAGATCTTCGCTCAGGTGGTTATATTTGGCCTCGCCGCTCTGCCGTAGCTCTTCTTCCTGGAGGGAAAAAAAGAAGAAGAACGACAGAGGCTCGTTATCATATATCCGTGCCAATTAGCTGTTGCAGTCAGGAACATTTATCTTTTTTTTTTTTTTTTTTTGTATTCTGGCAGTTCTGTTACATCATGATGCTTTGCCACTGTGGAGGAAATATTTATGTGGACTCTGTGTGTGTGTGTTTGTGTGTGTGTCTCTTTTGCCCCCTCGCAGCCGCCATTTCCCCGTAAAAAAAATGCACAGATGAATAATGGATTTCATTTATATATAATCACCTCAACCACCACCCGTGTGTAGCACCCACATGGGTGATGTACAGTAGCCATTTTGGGCCGTAACCACAGCTTGAGGTGGAGAGGGAGGGGATCATTGGGCCAGTTACACTGGAGGATGATTATGTAGCCAGATGGAGAAAGTCAGGTAGGGAATTTAGCCGGGACACCAGAGAACGTCCTGACTCTTCGCGATAAGTGCCCTGCGATCTTTAATGACTACAGTGAGCTGGGACCTTGATTTAACGTCCTATCTGAGAGTTCGTGTCCACCATCACTGCGATGGGGAGTTGGGATCTAACTTCCAGTGGCGCCTTAAGCTGCAGGTATACAGGACCCTGCGGACGAACACCATAGGTTGACAGCAAGTCAATACAAGTACTAGTCCAGGTTAGAGGTGGGCAATCCTGATCCTGGAGGGCTGGTGTGGGCTCCAGTGCCTGATTAGTAGAATCATGAAAAGTGTGTTGCTGCCTGGTTGAAACGAAAGCCAGCACCTACACTCCCTTCAGGATCCGGATCCTCTCATCCAAGTGGCTTCATTGGTTCATAGGCATCAGTCTGCACTAGCGAGACCCAGGTATCTAATGTCTGTGGGTGAAAGTACTGGTTTTGCTTGATGGGACTTGTCTGAGATTGAGATTGGTGACATCATATAGATGGGGAATAGGTGGTGTTGCAGACCTCCACACCCCTGTTAAAGGATGGTTCCACCTAGGGTGACTGTTTCTATTTCTACTATACTCTCCAATGCCCCAAAGAAGGCCAAAAAATACCACCTTACTGTGGCTGGCTGTGTTTTTCAAACTTACACAATGAAACGCATTTATATTGGTCGGAAATTTCCAAGCTGGATCTTGCCCAGTTTGGAGTGCAATCGAAAGCAGCATTAAAAGCCTGGGGTTGTGTGCAGTCACTCAGCCTCTTTATGATGTGGTTTTAATATTTATCAGGAAATAAATACTCACTATTCTGTTTGAGTGTAATTTTCAGGACAATTCACCTCTGCACACAGATTCTAGTTCCAGCAGTTTTACGTACAGTATGTGCCTTCTTTTACCCCCTCTATTAACGCATGTGTCCTCTCTGTCCAGAATCTTGACAACGTCTTTAGAAGGATTTTGGCTTTTCCTTTAGACGGGAATAAACACCTGAGATCGGACCTAAGAAATTTGCCCTTATGTGTCAGGAAGTATGAGCCACCCCTACTCTTGCTGAGCTTCCTCCGTGCAGCAGTTAAGGGTAACATGCAAGTTTGGCTGCTGGCTCCTACACTTCCTTATATTTTCTACTGCGCTTGTTGCATCTCAACAGCGTTGCTCCTTTAAAATAAAGTCAGCCACTCTGGCAGCGAAAAAAAAACAAAAACGAGTGAAGATTGATACCTTATTGGAAGAAATATGACTTTATTATTGTTATCTTATTTTAATACAAATTATTGCCTCAAGTTGAGAATCATTGCTCTTTTGTAAAATGTGTTAATGCTGACACAAGTAGCTCATGTATTCATATTTCATAGAAATAAAATATAAATTTGTTCCACACAGAGTTCTTTTTTTTTGAGGGGGGGTGGAACATATGGCTTATTTAAATATCTACGACACTACAGGAATTTCATGTAGCAGTCATCTTTGTAAAAGAAAATGAAAAGGACAAAGATATCCAAGCAGTGGATAGGTGATTCCTGGAAGCTGAGGTTTGTGTTGTCTGAGTGACCACAAGAGACTATGTGTGACCAGATCTCCTCCTCTAGGTCAATGCCACCCTGATCTCTATGAATATGAATCATTCTGCATGTGAACATGTAAAGTCTGTAGATGAGGAACCATTATTCTGTGCAATGGTTGCTATGGTTGCATGCAAGCAACAAGTCTGTGTGGAGAGCTGCACAGAGGGAGAACCACTTTCGGGAGTTTCAGTTTGTTAAGTTTTGTCTCCAGATTCGTCTGTCAAATAGTAAAATTGACTAACAGAAGCAAATCTTGATCCCAGTTATCCAGTGGATCAGAGATTGACGCATTCCTGTCCTAAAATCTCGATTCATTCCTCCGTTAATTAGGCTTATTATCGGTGATGTTTCTTTTTTCCCAGCCCAGAATCTGCATTCTTCTACTGCACAGACATCTTTACGGGGAGGAGGATGGAGTGGATAGCCGTGAGTCCCAAATGGTTTAATCTGTGCTCACAAAGAACGCAAAGAGAATTTTAGGAGCGGCGCAATTACATAAAAAAAAAATCAGTCAATGCACAGATGTGAGTTTTGGTTTGTGTGTAGTACTGCTCAAAAATCCTGTGTTGAAAGTGTTTCAATTTGAGAAAAAAACATAAAGAAAAAAAAAAAGTGTGTGAGACTGAAAGGGAATAACAGAATAACAGAGAGAAAAGCCAGAAGCTGAACGGAACACAGACACTCAGGTGGATCTGTTGCTAGCTCGCTAAAAGCGTAAAAGAGCATGAATTTGTTATAAGTGGAGCAGATGTAATACACTCGTCTGTGGAAGCAAGGATCTCACAAGTATTCCATGTAAACAGTGCGTGTGTGCATGCGTGTGTGCATGCGTGTGTGCATGCGTGTGTGTGTGTGTGTGTGTGCATATGTGTGTGTGTGTGTGTGTGTGTATGGGTGGGGGGGATTCACAGGTCCATTTAGGCCCCGACAGAAGCAGGCCAAGACAACGCTATTGACGGCGGGAAATAGGACAGCAAATAACCCCCACGTGTGTCCCGCCACAAAGGAAACGAGCAGGTTTCGCCGCCCCACTTTTTCTTCTTTTCAAATGGCGACCTTCCAGTGGCGGCGACGACTTCCTCTTCCCCCTTTTTTTTTCCCCCTTCTCTCTCTCTGCGGCGCCACGCACGTGTCTCTGATGTCACCTAATTATAAATAACCTTCTTTTAAGAGTGCCTGTGGTATGTTAATGATATGTTAATTTCCCCCCATAAATCTGGGCTTTACGAGCAGAGGGCCCTATGCGTATAGCGGCGGCGGCGGCGAGCAGAGAGGCGGCTGCTTCCTGCAGAGTGGTCTCTCCTGTTTTTCACGTGTTCTTATAGAAACATATGAAAAAAAACACACAATCATTATCATGTGCTTTAACCATCATCAGCAGAAAGTCCCCGTCTAATGTGAGCATGTCATTCTAGGTCTATTTCTTTAAAAGTGTTTGAATCCATACTTCCCATCTTTATAGTCTATTCAACACACGCAAACTGTCATTGTTGAACGTACTGGATATCTCATTTGGCAGGACACCACTCTGTATACGTGTGACCACATTATCCGCGTACCATATATCAGTTTTCATACTCTCCCGGCACTGATAAGGGGCGTTCGTGATCCGGCGGCGTCCTACTGCGGCCGAGCAGCCCATGGCAGGAGATTATAGCTGTCTGTTTCTCATATCTATCGGCAGCATCTTCCTTCTGTTTACTCCTCCCTCTCTGTAAATCTGCTTATGAAAAGCCAGTTCACCCCAGTAAAGCGAGCGCCACAAACGCTCCGGACGCAGGCGGCTTCAGGAGTTTGAGTTAAAGAACGTTGAGCTCTGAGCGTCCACATTCAGATGAAATATATATATATATATATATATATAACGGACAGATGCTAGTATATATGGGCCGAATTCTTTTAATTCTGCCTGAGCGACAGGTGATGTATCACATATCACAGGTCTGTCGCCATTGTTCATCAGACATTTAAAGTGGTTTAACACACACACACACACACACAAAGGCCGCTAAGCTCGTCTTGTGTGGACCTCACAGACTTGAACTCTCCCGTATCGGCCTCTTCACTGGTTGTCAGTGAAATAAGCGGATTAGATAGATTGGGACCAGTTGAAGGCCCCCGACTCCCTCTTCCGTCTCTAGACCCCTCAGATATATGTATATTCCACAGTCATTTGAAATCCAATAAACCATTTTACGCTGTGGAAAATTCAAAATTTGATCCTCATCCATTTAAATGTTCTAGTTCATCTACATATATACTTATTTCACAGAGCCGCCGGCACAGTGTTTGCCACTACCTGTCAGAGTTCAGCCGGTTATTGGGAATGAGAAAATGAATGGAGCAGCTTCTATAGCCATTTATTCCTCAGTAGGGTCACGGGGGGTCTGCTGGAGCCAATCCAGAGGATACAACCCAGACAGGTCACCAGTCCACCGCCAGGGACACACACACACACACACACACTCACACCTACGGGCGATTTAGAATCTCCAATTAAACTAAGCAGGTTTTTGGACTGTGGGAGGAAGCTGGAGCAAACTAGATTGTCAAATATAGAAAACACATTCCAGTTTTAACCAAATGAAGATCAAATGTATTAATTATCAGAATCATTAGTTGCAGTCCTAACTAAGCACACCAAATATGTATATATATATATATATATATATATATATATATATATATATATATATATATGTATTTATTTTGTCCCAGCTTGATTAACTTGCCAAAGGAGAGTATCCGTTTAGCTGCTTCATGCTTCTGCTGGTGACACCGCTGATTATTATTACTGATTATTATTACTGATTATTCCATCAATTGAAAGTAAAATGCATCACTTCCAGGACGTGATCCAAAAAACAAAAGGTCACTGTGCCAAAATCTACTGCAGCCAACCCAAAAAAACAAAACAAAAGGGATCCCCCCCGAGTTTGTGATCAGCTCTGAGACAGATCCATAAAAAAGGAAAAAAGAAAGATTAAAACGTGGAATTTCACTGTAAAGTTAAAACAATGCTGCAGAAAAACAGCTTCCAACATTGTTTAGATTCTAAACAATGTAGATTCGCACATGAGCAGGAGCAGCAGAATAAACATTGATTTATATGACTGTGTTGAAGCCCGTAAGCTGGGGGAGCACAATGAAATGAAATGTGGAAATTGTTGCAAAATACAGAACTTGATCTCCCATAATTAATCTGGTTAATGTGATTTCAATTACATCATCCCATAGCTCTCGGAACAAAGACAGGACAATAAATTATTTGAAGGACCACACACACACACACACACACACACACACAAAGAGGTTGAATTTTTATTTTTTTTTCCCATGCAGCTGATTTTTTTTTCTGCGGCAGCTCATTATTAAAAGTGAAACAAAGAGAATTTGATTGGCTTTTATCTATCAGGGAAATAAATAAAGAGGGAGTAGTCCCGGGAAAGAAAATGGATGAGTTAATCACTGCGCTAACGAGGAGGGGGCGCGGGACGGGGGTTGGGCGCCTCTACATCATCCGGCTGTGACGCCGACAGCCCGGTGGCCTTCCTCCATGCCGTCGCCGCTCCCATCCCGGTCAGCACAAGATCAAGGACCCGCCGCAGCAAATATTTGATCATGCCAGCGAAGAGCTTAGGACTGATGTACTGAACATCGTGCAGGTTTTCTTCCTCTCAACGTGTGCATCGCTCGACGCTGCGTTTTCTGACAATCTCAGTTTGCGTTGGATTTCACATTTGCACATGACTTCCTGCTGGCAGGAAAAACTCAGAAGAGCAGAGTGTGTATTTTATCAATATGCACTGTTAAAAGTGTACCAACCATATGTTTTAAATGATTGGGATTAAGTTTATTTTATTTGTTTTGTCCTAAAAAGTATCAACATACTTTACCTCAAATGAAAAAGACATGAATATAACAATATATCGTTATTACTATGGACACAGTGTATTTGAGTGCTTTGTTGAGTACAGAAAGATTAAACGTGTGCGAACATATAACATTCTTGGCAGTCGTTGAGTGAGAAAAGTTGAGTTTTCAGTGTTGTGCCAATGAGTTCTCAATGATGGATCGTTCCTGAACTCTTTCATCACTTGAGTAAATATTTTTCACTTGGTGAACATTAGTGTGAACGCGTTCATTCTAGCTGTTCGCATAGTTGAACTAAGTTCAAGAGTTTTCCAGATTTCACTTTTTGAGTTGAGACAACTTTAAGGCTTTTTTAAAGGAAGATTAAACACCATCATATTACTTCACATACACTCATTAGGTCATGGTGAATGAAACTAATCCTATAATTAACAGTTCAAAAGTTTATCCAATGAGGTATTATCAGTAGTATTGGTTTAATGTAAAGTAATATGATGGTGTTTATTCTAGTTAAAATTCTAGTGTTGTCTCAACACCCAAAAAAATATCCATTCTAAGAGAGAGATTTAGATTAAGGTATTAGTTTTTTTAGTGTGTACAGAAACATGTCCACTCCAACACTCGGGGTGGGGGAGGCTGTGAAAACAAGACAGATTTCTTTTTACTTATTTGAGGGAGCATCTGGGTGAAAGCAGGCTCGTGGCGGTTATGCCCTGCAGCGGCCCGGGTCCTGGACCCAACACGAGGAATATCAATAGCTGGAATCGACGATGACACATGCTGCGCAGCTTAAAACAAGAAAGTCAGCAAGAGGCTGAAGATAAAGTAGTAGCGACGGTGTAACCCTCTACAACAAAAAAAAAAAAGAGGAAGAAGCGAGCGTCCTCGACAGAAATGTGTCAGTCATAAATCCTGCGGCGGGTTTTTTGGTGGCGACAGGTGAGGCCTGCCGAGGTCAGCACATCTCCATGACGGATCTTTTTCTCCAGGTAGTCGACAAGAAGCGGGACCATCAGAGGCTATTGATCACGCTAATCAAAAAGAATGTGCTGTATGATGGCGAGAATCATTGCTGCCAACAAATCACGCGCCGATAAAAAGACGGAGCGGGGGGGAGGGGGGGGAGACGCAGACGAGCCAAAGTGAAACGATTTATTCCCAGTTTACAGAGTCTGCAATCAATTCTGCAGCAAAAGAGCCGCCGCCGGAGCCATTTATATCCTCTCTTTATACACCAGCGTGATCATTGATAAACAGGCGCCGTTAAACCCGGATCGCGTTTGAAAATTCCAAGTTATAGCTTCTCCATAAAATCTGTCCTTTTTCTTACCGCAAAGTTTCCTTTCATGTGTATTTTTGTCGAAATCATTACGAGGAGTGTTTTTTTTTTCCTGGAGTTCACATGACAATGCGATGGTGGATGCAGTCGGGAGCGTTTGATTCGCCGGCGCGCACTTTGTCTGCTGTCAAAGACGTCAGGCGTGTCGGCTGCTCCCAAGATCACTGGAATTTCCATAAACTTTTGAAATGTGTTTTTTTGGCGAATGAAGCCGTTTTTTCAAAAAAAAAAAAAAAAAAGAAAAGAAAACAGCACGCGGCCGGCGCTACCCTTGAGCTGTCAATCAAAATGGAGTCAGCGTTACTAGGGTTGATGCATGAGACAAAACAACATGAAAGTGAAGCGTCTTAGATGAGTTTTCTTCCTGATTCTTAGTGACGAGAAACATAAAGTTGCGATTGAGAAATATCCGCTCCATGTGAACATATCTGATATATTTATAAAGCAAAAAAAGGCAAAAATAACCAAAACAGGCTAGTTTCATCCTTAAAAAAACATTTTTTATGATAGGCTATCATATAACAACTACTTGTGACGAATTAATCTAAATAGTATTTATTAATGCTTTACAAAGTATTTATAAACTATGACTTGTAGTAGTTCCATAGTAATATACTATATTTACATGTAATAATATGCAAGATTATAGAAAAAGCTGATTTCCACATGACAACATATGCACAAACAAAAATAAGTAATAAGTTTAACTAACTATTAAGAACGTATAGGTTGACATTATTTGATGCTGTCATAAAATAATTGGTAGATATTTGGGTAAAATCTTCAGTATTTTCTCAGAGAAATCTGACAACTTCTACTGGGGGAAAAATAGCTCCTATTTTGGAACAATGAGGGAAATCTGGGGCAAGAGCACAGAGTCACCTCATGTCAGTGCATAAAATATATATTTCATGAAAAAGCAGTGGACTTTCTCCTATTAAAATCTATCTTCATTACAGGAATGGGGGGGACAAATGACACAGCAGGACGGAGGCGTTACCTTTTCTTTGTCTCTCATGGATCCTTTTCCGAGAATTGACATCTTGGTGAGCGTGTCCTCCTGTAGCCTCTTTAACGAGTTCCCACGTGGCCCGAGGAGTTTGCCGACAAAGTTAAACTGCGGCAGAGAGGGAGAGATCAGTCAGAATCTGTGTGTTTGAGATAAAGAGCAAAGGCTCCTCTTTCTCGACTCAATCACAACCGGCGCGCGCTTCCCGACCAGGACTCATAAAAAGATGATCAGCGGTTCCTTCCTGCCCGCGTCTCGATAGGATCAGCGTGGAAGCGTCTCTGAGGTGACCAAATTGTCGCCTTGATCTTCTATTGCATGTCGATGTTCTGCAATGTACACTTTATCTTAACATAAAATCAAGATTATTAAGTATCAGGAGTTTGCTTGGAGGAAGCTGGTGTATTATTAATGAACTGATCCCTAATCATAGTTAGTTTCCATATATGTGTATACAGTATATGCAGTTATAAATGATATGCTATTAAAGGCAACGCAGTCTTTCCTGCAGCAGGCTGCAACATGAACTGTAAATAAAAGCAAAAAAAAGAAAATGCATCCTCCGATCCAGCAATGACAGCCTTCACCCAAAAAAGTAGTGAGGCCTGTACCTGTATGCTTCCTAAAGGACTGAATCCAGAAGTATGCAAAGCAACATCTGAGACATTATTGACCATCTCGCAATAACAGGGAAGCCTTAATGGGAAATGAGTCCAATTTATCAATTTAACTATATTCTAAATGTGTTTACTCACATCACAGTGCTTTCTATAATGATCACAGTCCTGTATTATTGATGGATCATCAACAGTGATGCAGCGGAAGGCCGGGACGGGCAGAAATCCGCCGTACGCTTCCCACAACGCAACGATTATTCAAGTGACGCTGCCTGAGTCGTTTCCTAGGACTTGACAAAGCTCCTCGAGCACATCGTGTACACATGGATCACACTGCGTAAATGTGAGAACTGACTTCAGGATGTAAAATTAGTGAAGGGCCTTTGTACACTGGGCAGCAAAGCAGTTTTTCAACCAACCAGTCAGGACACAGAAGAATCTCCAGCTGATTATACTGATTAAATCAGCACAAACCAATCAGATGCAGTGGTGGGAAAAGTACTTTTTACTTCAGTGTAAGTATAGTATAGTATAGCAATGTGAAAAAATTCCATTACAAGTAAAAGCCACATAATCCCAATTCAGTAAGTACTAGCAGTATTATTGACAGCAAAATTGACTTAAGTTTCTACAGTGACTATTACATTGCTCTCTATGATAGTCAATTATTAATATGAAGCATTGGTGTGTAAGGATTCAACTACAGTCAATTCAACCACTGTGTATACAGTCAAGGTTTATTACAGTTATTCTCAACCTAGATTATTGGGAGACAATCTTTCGATCTTGATGAAACATCGTTTCATCATTCATTAAAAGAAAGAACTTAGAAAAGAAAAAAACATTAATGTCAATATTTGGTGACGCTGTTAACAACTTTAACATCTGACGTGTGACTTGTGAGAACAGAAGTAGAAAGTAGCATCGAATGATAATACTCAAGCGAAGTAGAAGTCGAAACCCATTTAATATAGAGTATTTTTGGGTATAATCATCACTCTACACCCAAACATCATTATAATGTGCTTGTTCGAGCCAACATCTCATTTGGCCGCCACCGGCACGTCACCCTCCATCAAAGGCTCCCAGGCTCCGATCGCATTGCAAGGTTGTCGCCTTTTACCATAATAAATGATACGCGTCACCATATCGAGGGATAATGTGTGCGCCCACACCCGTCAAAGTCACGCGGCCTTAAAAAATACACGGGCTCAACACAATTCCAGCAGCAGCTGGAGATGGTCAGGCGGGCGAGAGGAGAGCGATGCCTTCCTCCCTCCTCTCCGTGTTTTCCTTCAACAGTGAGTTATACAGCTGTCTCCCTCAACTATCTAGGTCATCAATTAGCTGGCAGGAGGTAAGGGAAGGGAAAAAAAAAAAAGAAGGAAAAAAACACACATCCAATTTTGTTCTAAACCTTACCTATATCTATCCTGCCTTTTGTTCAGAGAGGGAGTGCTTATTAGGAGGCTTCTGCCAATACCTGGGTGAAGGATTGGAGGGGCGAGCTTTTTGGTGATCCGCTCTAATGGCGTGACTGCTGGGTTCCTACGGCAGCCGCGTCGGGAGACCAGGCAGTTCTCCACCCATGTATGTTCCTTCAACTTTTATAATCACGCCGGGTCGCGCGATTGGATGTGATCAAAAAAAAAAAAAAAACCCCGCTGTGCTAATTCCGACCTGGCACCCGCGGACAGGAATAATTGGCCTCATGGACTGAATCCACCTTGACGCTGGAGTTTCTACGGCGCCTCGCGATGTCTTCGGCGAAATTAAACGTGATATATTACAAGGTACTAGTACGGCAAATGGGTTCAGAAGGGCCGTTCGCTGAAACTTTAAGAGGTAGGAAAAATTGACTCATACAGTGGAGTGTTAGGCCCTGAATGGAAGAAACTGAAGCTTATCAGAAGTGTTTGACTTTGGTTTCTAAGGAAAGTGCAACATGCAGGCTTATGAGAAGAGATCGGTTTTGTCCGAACAAAGTACTCCTGCCAAGCCTGACGTGCATTTTTTGGGGGGTCGATAAAATCCAATTAGGATCTCCTCTTATCAAAGCTAAATCGCATCCTTCATCTGAAGCGTTGGGGCTTACGAGGGGGGACCGTCAAAGGACAGAGGGGGTTGTCAGGAAACGTTTTAAAGAAATGCAGCGTTTAGCCCGACGTCCCCGCGCATCCATCATTTCCGCCTGAACGGAGCCCCCCCCCCCCCCCGATCGGCGAGCCGCGCCGCCGTTGGTGAGCGGTGATTTGCGGAGCGGCGCCGCGCGTCGCCGTCGACGTTCCGCCGCGTCGCCACCGCGGGGATCGTTGTGCAGCCGCTCCATCCTCCCTGACAGCTCGGGTATTGGACGCGGCGTCCGGGACGTCGGTGAGGATATCTCAGTCTTCTGTCAGGCCGGCTGGGGCGGGGGAGGGGTCGTGCAGAAAAAAGAGCCGATAGCACCATTACTGAGAAGTCATAGATCATAGATACCACTGAAAGTGGGGTTTTAGCTGCCCTTTGATTATAAGGCTGTCTAGGTGTTATATAAAACATGCTTCAAAGTGCTCGGTCCACAGAGAAATCCACTTAGCCCGGCTGAAACGCAGTGACATGTCGAACTAAAAAGCCATTTTATATCATTATGTTCTCAAGCGCTACAACAGACAGACTGATACCCTCTGAAATGGGAGCAGGGGGAGAGTCATCCTGCAAAGAAAGAAAAACAACTTTTAATTAAAGTTGACTTTATTAATTTCAGAATGTAATTATGTCAGATTTTGTAAACAATGTGTGGTAATCCAATAAATGTCCAGGGGGCAAAGTGGCTAATTGAATGATTGCGACGCTCTAATCAAAGCCGAATTAAAAAAAACGGCGAACACTGACACAACGGGTCAGCGCTCTTTGCTGATTGGCTGTCGGCTGTGCATCAAAGCACACCAATGGCAACGGAATGGGAAAAGAAAACCTACCTGATTTTAATGTTACTTTCAGAAGTAAATGGCACAATTAATGAAATTTAACCTCTGCATCACCTAACCATAACCATGCCCTAATCCCAGCTGTGGAGGTGATGCTATATGTGCGTGTTGGGGAGAGGGTGTTAAAAACTTTAACACCTGTTCGTTTACCGTTTCTCTCAGAGCCCGGCACCGTGATGAAATGATCGGAGGCACGTCGGCAACGAGAGGCGCGGGAGATGTTCACTGAAGAGGTAAATTGAAATTGTCGCAAATTTGATATTAAACTCGGTGACAAAAGAAAAAAAACACTTTCACTTGATATAAGAAAAAAGGTGACTCTAGTACGCATGAAGAGAATGAGAGAAGAAAAACATTAGAGTTTTTTTGGCTTATAGGGAACCAATTTGAGCATGTTTTGTGTCATCATTCAATACATATTACACTTAGCATTTACTTTAAAATAATAATAAAACTGCTGAAAAAGTTGTATTTTTCCATTTTAAAAGTTCCCTTTCACATGCACTGATAAATGGAAGTGATAGAGGCCAAAATCCACAGCGTATCCAAGCACTCATTTTGTGCCCAAAAAAAAAAAATGCATTTGAAAGTTGACACTTCAGCAGTCGGAGTTAGTGCTATCTCGTGGATATCTGCCACTTTTACAGTCTTTTTAGCGTTAAATTATCTCTCGGTGTCTCCCTGTCGCGCTGCAGTCGGCGCACAGTAACAAAGAGAAAGAACTTTGGCACCGAAAAGACGAACGCTGGGAGATATCTCGTTTGGGCAGCCGGAGCTTCCTATTAGCTTCGGTTAAACTTTTTTTAAACACGATTTTTTTTTTTGCACAGAAGGAGGACTAAATGCAGGGAAATGTAATATTCGAATCCAAGATTGCTGTTAAAAAGAAGCAGAGGAGGGAGAAACGGAAAGCTTGTTCTCTCCCAGCAGGTTAACACGGCCACGGATCTAAAGTTTCATAAAACTTGTTATCAAGGAGAACCCAGGCTGCAGTGTTCTGATATGGTGGCAAATGTAATAATATTTGTTTGGCGTTATTCGAGATCCCAGACGAGCAAGTCTAAAACAGCCGGATCATGTATGGAAACACAAGAGGGATTTTAATGTGGTACATCGTAGTATTTTCAGATGCAAGTTTTATTTTTTTCTTACACTGATCATGAAGTAGTTCAAACTGAAGGTGCTGCACACATAGGAAACACTTTAAATATACTCTATGATGCTGCTGTAAGCAAGGTTGAGCTAAGATTTGTCACATTATTTCACTTTTATATGCAGCATCATCATCTACTATCATGTACATGCTCATTATTAATGAGTGCAAATAACCCCTAATCCAATGCACATGTGTGTAAAGTTTGCATCTGTAAAAATGTATTTGTTCAAATCATGTTTTGGGCCAGATGAGAAAGTCAAAAACCTTTATTAATGCAGTTTTAAAATCATTCATCAAGTCTCTCAAAAAAGAAAAAGCTTTAGTAAAGTAAAGTCTCAGGATAGTTTCATGCTAGGAAGTCAATGTGCCAATGTAGGTTGAATGCACCTGGAATTTCTCCATATTTGCATGTTGTTGCCATATGGCAACAAATCTATTTTAGCTCATTAGAAAAAAAATGTAATCAAAATTGAATTGAATTAAAAAAAAAAAATACTGTAGATAAAAACCTCCTAATAAGCACTATGTTCAATTACCACAGATAGTGAGTTTAATTAGATGTTCCAAAATTCTGAGTAAAATGTTCACATGTCAAAAAAGTCCATGACCAAAAAAGGACCTCATGAATTGTATATCTTTAAAAAAAAGCCCACTTTTCACAGCTAATTGTAAAAACATAGATTTTATATTACAGCTTTATAGAAAAATGAAGATAAATTATTGTTACCATATGCCAACACTATGCAATAAAAGGTAGAAAACTGCAATATGTTTCATTTGTTCTGCCTTTGGCTAATTTTTGAAACATTTAAGTGTAACGAACATGCAAAAAAAAGGTGTAATACTTCTGTATTTACAGTCCTACAGCGAACATTGCAACAGCTTACTCTCCATCATAGTTGACGTGAAATGCATTTTGGGATACTTAGCTTGGGGCCGACCAACGCTGTGACTTCATCACTTACTCACTCAGTGTTTGCTGTCCAGACAGAGAAAAGAGATCACAAATCTACAAGAAATATAGATTTGCACTACATCAGCCTGACTAATGCCTGTAAATGTCAGCCAGGGTTTTTTTTTTTTTTTCTAATCCGGACTTTTAAACACATCACCAGCCAGTCGATACATTTTTCCCGGGGAAACCCACACCTCTTCATAACGGACAATCCTCCAGATATACGAGTCTTACTAAACACATAAATGTAATCCCTGCTGTTTATCAGATATCAGACCGGGGCCCGACTCCTTTCTGCGATTGATGCGCTGGGACTTTGCTAATGCTTTAGTTATCATGAGGGATTATATGACTTACAAAAAGCTGTCAGGGCTCCTGTGCTGGCTCAGGCCATTAAGACAGCGAGAGGGGATGGTTACAGATGGCAGGCCTGTAATCACCAAAATAAAAGATCATGTTGTGTTTCATCACAGGTTGACACCTGCTGCTTTATTCTCTATTTCTCTTATATATATATATATATATATATAATGTGTAAATACACTATATATATATGTATATATGTACATATATATACATATATATATATATACATACATACATATATACATATACATATATACATATATATATATATATATATATATATATATATATATATATATATATATATATATATATATATATATATATATATATATATATATATATATATATATATATATATATATATATATATAAGATCACAAACATCTACATTAAAAGAAAATACAAATGATAATGATGACACAACATAGCCACATATATATACATATACATATATATACATATATATATATATATATACATACATATATACATATACATATATATACATATATATATATATACATACATATATACATATACATATATATATATATATATATGTATATATATATATATATATATATATATATATATATAAGATCACAAACATCTACATTAAAAGAAAATACAAATGATAATGATGACACAACATAGCCACAAATGCACATTTTGACCTGATGAACTATAGACTAAGACTTTTTGACTTCCTCATCTTGCCAACCATTACTTGTCACTGACCCTATATATATATATATATATATATATATATATATATACATATATATATATATATATATATATATATATATATATATATATATATATATTATACAAATAAAATGAAAAATTGAACTATTCCTGAATAAAAAAATGTGGATGATAAGAAAGACAGCAGACAAGTAGGGATAGAATGTATAATTTAGCATATACACCTTCTATGGTTTCAGGAGAATATGATGGTAGCAAGGCATTATGCATTCTTGGATGCCATGTTGAACCATGCCTGGATGTGTGGACCATGGCAGAAATTGTGGAAACATTGCCCCATACAATGACAAACGTGGGTATGTCTGCAACATGATCTCCTAGAAATCTGTGAAAGCTGGCAAGGATCATTGTGACACGAAATCTGTGGTACTGGCACGGATTTTTCCAAAATTCCCTGTTGGGGGACACGGAATTATTTCATGTGTCCAAAGTCTTATTTTTGTCTTTGTTTTTTTTCTGATTTCAAAGATTATTTACCCTCAAAAACATTTCTAACTGAAAGGTTAGGGTTAGGGTTTGTTTAGATCTGATCACAATGTGTCCTGCTAGGATTCTTGTGATAGGATTTTGTTGCCAATCCACCACGTTAAAAAAAAAAAAACTGACAGGATAAGGTTAGGAATTTGTCACACCGCGGTGAGGTTTGTCTGGTCTTGTCACTTCCTGTTTTATTTTGAAAGTCTGACTCTCCTCTCGTTTCAGGTCACTTGCCCTTCCTCATGTGTCACCGGTCTGATTGTCTGCCCCGCCCTGATTGTTTCCACCTGGTTCCAATTACCTTGTGTATATATTGTCTGTGTCTCCCCTTGTCTTGTGCCGAAGTGTTTCGTCCCGTGCGTTCACCCAAGCCTTTCGAAGCCTCTAGTCACAGTCCTTGTTGCCTTGCCTTGCCTTGCCTTGCCTTGCCTTGCCTTGCCTTGCCTTGCCTGTTGTGCTGTCCTCTTCGGAGCGATTTTTCTTTGTAGTTTCATGCCTGTCGTGCTGTCCTCTTCGGAGCGAATTTTTGTTATAGTTTTCGTTAGTCATAGTTCTTGTTGCCTTGCCTGTCGTGCTGTCCTCTTCGGAGCGATTTTTTGTTATAGTTTTCATAGCCTTAGTCTTGATAGCTAATTGTAGATTTTCAGCGTTTTTGCAGATATTTTGGTTTCCCCCTAGTCATAGTCATAGTCTAGTCCCTTTATTGTATAGTGATTTATAGCCATAGATATTTCTCCCCCTAGTCATAGTCATAGTCTAGTCCTTTATTGTATAGTGATTTATAGCCATAGATATTTTCTTTGTATTTTTGTCATAGCCCTCTTTTGCTCCCTGTGGAAGAGGTTGCCTATTTATTAATAAAACCCGCTGTTCCACTCCGCATCTGAGTCCTCTTTTTGAGTCCCGGCCTGACAGTACACTTCGGCCAGTATGGACTCAGCGGAGAGAGAACAGCTCACGGCAGCCCTGCGAGCCCAGGAGGCCCGGCTCTCCCGTCAGGAGGAATTCCAGACCGCCCTGGCCTCCCAGATGGCGCTTCTATCCTCGCAACTCCAGGGTCTGCACGATCACCTAGTGCAGACGAAGGCAGCTCCTGAGCCTCCGGGAGTAGCGCCCACCAACCCTGTGAATCCCGTTCCATCGATGACGGTAGTGGGGGCAGCATGTAAGTTAGCTCCACCAGCCCGATTCTCTGGCGAACCGGGCTTATGCAAGACCTTCCTCATTGACTGTTCATTGCATTATGAGCTAAACCCCCAGGCTTTTCCCACTGACCGATCTAAGATTGCCTTTATGATTTCCCACCTGGCCGGGAGAGCCAAGGCTTGGGCTTCGGCAGAGTGGGCCCGAGACTCCCCGGTTTGCAGTTCTTTTTCGGAATTCGAACAGACTCTAGAGAAGATATTTGACCCTGTCACGACTAACCGGGAGAAGGCTCAGGAGCTGAGCGGGCTGAAACAGGGCAATAACTCAGTTTGTGACTATGCCATCCAGTTTCGCACCTTATCGGCGGGGATTGGTTGGAATATGACAGCCCTATACGACGTCTTTTTAAAGGGATTGGCAGCTCCGATCCAGGACCTCCTGGTTCCTCTGGATTTACCCACGGACCTCGACTCGCTCATCGCCCTCGCTATCCGGACGGATAACCGAGCCCGCCAGCTCAGGCAGCGACGCACTACGAGAACCCCGCCGATGGAAGGGTCCATACACCCACAGACACCAGGTTGGCCGGTAACCCGTCGATCATCACCAGAGCCACGTCACTGTCTTCATCCAGAAGAAGACGGAGAACCCATGCAGCTGGGGAGAGCCCGACTATCGCCGAAGGAACGACGGAGACGGCTACAGGAGGGTCGCTGTTTCTACTGCGGGGAACCTGGCCATCTCGTCGCCACCTGCCCTGCCAAGAAGAACCTGGTGGTGAGAAACGTCAAGGGTGCAAGCACCCCACCACGTACTCTCACTACCGTCCAGGTAAAACACCACACCACCATTGAGCTTAACGCACTCATAGACTCGGGGGCGGACGAGAGCCTGATAGACGGGCGCTTTGCGGAACAACTGGGCCTCGAAATAGAACTTTTAGCTAAGCCCATCCGCGCTAAAGCTCTTAATGGACAGGACCTTTTCACCGTCACACACATCACAGCACCTCTCAGATTGATCATCAACAACCACCAGGAGAGCATTCGTCTGTATGTAGTCAAGTCACCCTCTCAGACTCTCATTTTAGGACAGCCATGGTTACACCGCCACAATCCCCACATAGATTGGAGATCAGGGGAGATCCTGAGGTGGGGAGCGGACTGTGCGAGGGTCTGTATGAAACTCCCACGGCAAGGAAAAGAGGTCACAGGCAATAGACAGATTTCTGCTAACTCCGTCACAGACCCCAATGACCCTGAGCCTGTTGCCAAGGATCCAGAAACGATCCTCCCACGTACATGTGTGGTTGGAGCTCTGACCTGGCAAATAGAAAATGAGGTTAAGCAGGCTAATGGTGAGGCTCCGTCACCTAGTGGGTGCCCAGAGAACCGTTTGTTTGTCCCGGCTTATATGCGCCCACAGGTGATCCATTGGGCCCACACCTCACTGCTTTCCTGCCATCCGGGAGTTAGAAGGACGATGTTCGCTATCTCCCGGAGGTTCTGGTGGCCCTCCATGGAGCCGGAGGTCCGGGAGTACGTAGAGGCATGTTCGGTCTGCGCCCTGAACAAGATGTCCTCCGGGTCACGCATGGGCCTGCTGCAGCCTCTCCCCATTCCCTCCAGACCATGGTCCGACATCTCGGTGGACTTCGTCACGGGGCTTCCGGTCTCCCAAGGTAACACCACGGTCCTCACCGTGGTGGATAGATTCTCCAAGATGGCTAGATTCATTGCTTTGCCTAAACTGCCCTCCGCCAAAGAAACGGCGGAGATCATGATGAACAATATTTTCAAGGTTCACGGATTTCCCAAGGACATTGTGTCAGACCGGGGCCCCCAGTTCGTCTCCAGGTTCTGGAGGGAGTTCTGCCGACTCGTCGGAGCGAAAACCAGCCTGACCTCAGGTTATCACCCGGAGGCCAACGGCCAGACCGAACGCCTCAACCAACAACTGGAGACCGGCCTCCGGTGTCTGGTCTCTCAGAATCCCTCGACATGGAGCCAACACCTGGTCTGGGTCGAGTATGCCCACAACCTACTGCCCACCTCAGCCACAGGTATATCACCGTTTAAATGCGTATTTGGTTACCAACCTCCTGTGTTCCCAGACAATGAGCAGGAGGTGTCTGTTCCCTCCGCCCATGCCATGGTTCGCCGCTGCCACCGCATCTGGGCAGCTGCCAGGGAGGTTCTAATTCGCCAAGGGGACCGGGTCAAGAAAACTGCAGACCGCAAGAGGCGACCCGCCCCAACTTACCGGCCAGGCCAGAGAGTGTCGCTTCCCGCCAAGGAGAGCCCGAGGGTCCCAACCGCCGCCCCTCCACCGCCCCCAGAAGTGATAGACGGCGGTCCGGTCTACAAGGTCAAGCGGTTACTGGCAGTTCGCAAACGGGGCCAAGGAAAACAATATCTGGTGGACTGGGTAGGATATGGTCCGGAGGAGAGGCAGTGGGTCCCGGCGCGTTATATCCTAGACCCTACGCTCATCAAAGACTTCCACAGGGACCACCCTGACCAGCCTGGGCCGTCAGGAGTCGGCCCTAGAGGGGGGGGTACTGTCACACCGCGGTGAGGTTTGTCTGGTCTTGTCACTTCCTGTTTTATTTTGAAAGTCTGACTCTCCTCTCGTTTCAGGTCACTTGCCCTTCCTCATGTGTCACCGGTCTGATTGTCTGCCCCGCCCTGATTGTTTCCACCTGGTTCCAATTACCTTGTGTATATATTGTCTGTGTCTCCCCTTGTCTTGTGCCGAAGTGTTTCGTCCCGTGCGTTCACCCAAGCCTTTCGAAGCCTCTAGTCACAGTCCTTGTTGCCTTGCCTTGCCTGTTGTGCTGTCCTCTTCGGAGCGATTTTTCTTTGTAGTTTCATGCCTGTCGTGCTGTCCTCTTCGGAGCGAATTTTTGTTATAGTTTTCGTTAGTCATAGTTCTTGTTGCCTTGCCTGTCGTGCTGTCCTCTTCGGAGCGATTTTTTGTTATAGTTTTCATAGCCTTAGTCTTGATAGCTAATTGTAGATTTTCAGCGTTTTTGCAGATAGTTTAGTTTCCCCCTAGTCATAGTCTAGTCCCTTTATTGTATAGTGATTTATAGCCATAGATATTTCTCCCCCTAGTCATAGTCATAGTCTAGTCCTTTATTGTATAGTGATTTATAGCCATAGATATTTTCTTTGTATTTTTGTCATAGCCCTCTTTTGCTCCCTGTGGAAGAGGTTGCCTATTTATTAATAAAACCCGCTGTTCCACTCCGCATCTGAGTCCTCTTTTTGAGTCCCGGCCTGACAGAATTGTTTTGATCAAAGCACAACGTGAATTGCTTTAATTCATAATATTATATGTATTATATACAGTATACTGTATCAGTTACTATTTACCTGTGGTGATTTCAGAGGCTGACAGCCCTTCGTAAGAAGCTATCTGCCCCTGTTTTTCTTGGCTGTTACCTGTAAGGTGTGACCCCCTCACCCCACACACTGCCCCTAACAGCCTCATTACCATAACAAAATGAGTGATTAGTGTACTCGGCAAAAGCTGTGTGGGTCAAATGACCCCTCTCTGGTCCTTCTAGGTAGGCAGAAAAATTGTGGTCTTTCTAGTGTTAACTTGTAGGAGGAGGGCATGAAGGGGTGGGGGGGGGGCACGTCAGGGAACTTTTCATCATTTTGCTGAATGTATTGCTGCGAGCCCGGCGGGGTAAAAAAAAAAAAAAAAAAGGTGTGCTCACAGAGAGCCAGTGCGGAGTGATTGTGCTGAGAACAGCAGGATGAGAATGACAGCGGAGAAAGGATAAATCACCGATCTCCAGCAAGAAAAAAAACACAGCCTTGAACTGGAAATAAACCAGTGGGACTCCTTACGCCTCGCTAATGGCCCGCAGTGCCTTCTGCCAAAAGAGATCCAGCGAATGTTGCACACGGCTGCTGATAGAGCATCCTTGTTCAAAAAAGGCGGGGTATTTTTAGTCTTCCCGAGTAGGTATGACATGTGTCACGCTGGTTAAATCGTTGCGGGTATTTATTTATGTGTTCCTGTAAACAGGGGTTTCAAATGGAAGAATGTTACACTTGGGCGAACATCTGTAGGAAAATAATATGAAAAAAAAGGTTGTGATCCTTCTCTGTGCTAGTGTCCAATACACAGCAGAGCCACAGCATGCTGTAACGCTGTAATATCATCACTCTTGCCAAGATCTCTGAAACCCCCCCCCCCCCGCCAAAAAAAAAAAAAAAATCATCAGTGGCGGGGCATTAAAAAATCATTGGCAAGCAACGTTTTATCTCAGGGAATCGCCGTCCGGGAAACTCGCTGCGCGGCGTCCTTGCCTGGTAAAAAAAAAAAAAAGCCGTGTTTGCAGAGGATGGATTTAGCCTCTCCGCGTGTGCCCCTGAATGGCCATTTGGAAAATGGCCGTGCCACTTCAATGCCAGAAGCCCCAAAAAAAAAGAAAGGAAAAGAAAAAAGGCGACGCTCGCGGCTCGGGAGAAAAGCCATTGGAGTCGGACCGATCACTCTTGCCCATTGCTACCTGCCAGATAGAACAAATCGAATTTGTCTCCCTTCGGTGGCTTGTTGGAGCTCTAAACAGCGTATTAGTGGCTCTACTTATCAAAGCTGTCAGAGCAAATCTGTTTAGCTGTGAACCTAAGGGACTCAGATCAGCCTCCAGATGACACGGCGTACAGTGCGCGGCCCTGTGCTCGCCAGCATTAGCGCGTACGATTCGTTTTTTAATAGGGGGGGGGGAGACGTCCTGTCATATAGTTCAAGCAAAACCGCAACGACAAAAAAAAGAAAAACTTGGATTTGATTAAAATCGATAAAGTTGTTTTGGTCTATAAAATGTGAGAAAATGGGGCGGCAGGTCGTAGCGGTGCCGCTTCCCGGAGCCCGGAGATGACACCTCAATTGTTTTGTTTTCTCCCGACCAACAGCCCACGACACAGAGATGATGTTCAATTTGCCATCAGACTGAAGGAAAAACAGAAAATATTCACGTCAGAGAAGCTGCAACAAGACATGGACTTGGAAAAAAAAAGAAAGAAAAAGAGGCCGATTATCAAAATAGTTAAAGAATAATTTTAAATGTTGGCAATTATTAATTAATAGACTAATTATTTCTCTAAACAGGTTTAAAAACATATATTTTTAAGCAATTTCAGGTAAAAAAAAAAAAAAAAGAAGTGGCAGCGAGTGGTTCAGTGGGTAGAACAGCCAGTCCATACACAACTGTCTTAAAAAGTTTTTTTTAAGAAAAGCACTGTTTTTTTTAATGAAGGTAACATTAAAACTAATCAGAAATACACTCTATATGTTGTTAATGTGGTAAATGAGCTGCAAACATCAGATTTTTAATGCTACACGGGTGCAGCAACTATCACTCTTTGCTGCAGCAAAGTCTGAAAGAGAAAATGACTATTTCAAATGAAAAATCGTTATATCTAAGCTCGTCAGTGTCTTGACTGTATTTTTTTTTTAATTTATTTTGCAACTCATTTGATTAATAGTGAGCTGAACTTGTCTTATTCCTGTCATCTCTCTGCTGTACTATCTATATATATATATATTTACAAAATCCATAGACTGCTCCACCATCTTTTTTTTTCTTCTTCTTCTATACCAGCCTATTCCTCATTAGGGTCACAGGGGGTCCGCCAATCCCAGCACATTACAGGCGAGAGTCAGCGCACACACACCGTTCAATCACACACTCCGACTATGTGCAATTTAGAATCAATCAATCAAGAGTGAGCCCACACAGACACAGGGAGAACATACAAACTTCACACAGAAGTCCCCAGCCCAAGGACTTGAACCTGTGACTGAGGCAGCAGGGCTGCCCACTGCTCCATCGCGTCGCCCTACAGTGATATTGAGCGTGGGGGGGGGAAATAAATAAAAAAATAAACATGACTTTGGGGATGCTCAACCCAAACGCGTCTCCAGAGATTCTTCTGGTTCTGTTCTATTTCCTCCCTCTGTCCTCTATGTCCACACCCTGGAGGTTAACGCCACCCCCCCCCCACCTCCTCTCATCTCCCCTGGAGGACTGAGGTGAAACCTGAGTGATGTCCCCCCCAGCTCTGAGTGCGGCCCTCTCACTTCTCCAACAGCCTCCCCCCTCCCCCCCCTGCCGCGCTCCCAGCGGGGGAATCCCTGTCATGCACCGCCACCAGTAAACGCAGCTGGCGGCGGCGGTGGCATCACAACGCGGCATCGGCAGTATCGCTCACAACGTCCTCGAGCGGAGGTCGCCGTGGTGACCCTGGCTGCGCCCTTGTGATGTTTAGTGACTGCTATCAGTTTCTTCTCACATGACATGTCATGTTTTCGCTCATTAGACTGAACCAAACAGCACATTTGAAAAAGAAATAGGTTCTATGTGAAAAAACAGCTAAAACTACCTGTATGCACCGTGTATCATAAGCACACACACACACACACACACTCAAAGAAATGTAATCCACTGCGAGATATTTCTTCTGAATCATAAATATTCATTGATAAATTAATATACCGAGACACAAAAGCGTCATTGACCAAGGTCGGTGTAATGGAGAGGTGTGTGTGTGTGTGTGTGTGTGTGTGTGTGTGTGGGAAGGAGAATTACAGATGTGACTTTTTTTTTTTTTTCCCCACAAAGTTGAAACAATTCTTCAGACGGGGAGCAACATCCCCGATATAGTTCTACCCCAGTTCTGTCAGCCCGACACTCCGCCTGCACGCCGCCTTGCAGATATGCTACATCTAATAACATAAAGCATCAACAAAAAACTGTCAAGTGGCTGTTGTGAGGAATTTAAATCAAGACCGGAGCCAGTGTAGTTGGCTTCATTATCTATAAATACCACAATCTAAGATTCTCCACCCGCGTACATCACGTTCCCCGGGTGGTGGATACTATAGCACTTACTTTGGGAAACTGCTTGACTGGTATTAAAACTTTCTGGCCCAGTTTCATGTTCTTGTTGATGACGACGTCGATGAACTTCTCCTCCTCCTTCCCCTCGTCGTCTTTCTGGATTTTCTCGATCTCTGCGGACAGGAGAGGAGAGGGAAGAAAAAAGGGAGTGAGTCAGGGTCGGCGAAACAGGTTTTTTATTTCAGGAAAAACACCCGATTGGGGGTGCGCTTGAATAGAACACGCCCATCTGCCTATTAGTGACTCCTGTGTTAAAGGGGCCTCATGATGGGACAAAAAGCAGGTTTTTAGTGGCTGTGTGTAAATATTGAGGTCTCTGGTTTTGCTGCTCATGCCGTCTGTGAAACCAGGACACTCACTCACTCATCTGCTGTGGTCTGGCCTCCTCTGTCGTGTTGCTGAAAACCCGCTGCATACAAGCCACTTCCAAATTCCTGTTGTGATGTCACAACCACATACATTTGCTATCTCTAACAAATTAAAAAAAAAAAAAAATCAAGATGGGGTTATACATAAGATCTAATGAATTCATAAATCTATACAAAATTAACCACCATTAAAAATGAGCATTCATCAGGTCTCTCAAAATGTAAAATTTGCATAATTTGTCAAAACTATATAATCTGTCATTCCAAAATTCCAAATTTAATTTGAAAGCTAAGGATGTATTATTATATTATTTAAAAAAAATCAACAATTAACTAATCTAATTATTCCAACTACAACATTTCCTATCCATAAAGCTAAAATCCCTAACGCTTGACCCCACTTTCCTACATTTGAAAGTGAATTTAAGAACTATATTACATGTATTAGAATTATTTATAATAAGAGGTGTTTATATGCTATTAACATACTTGTAGAACTATTTGGAGAAATATAATGTATCTTAGTAGTATAATAATTATGTATTCTGTACATATCTTGATACACATACCTTTTTATTCATTAGTATTTATTATTATTATAATAATTATGATTATTATTATTAGTAGTAGTATATATGATTATATTTATGTACTGGTATGTATGACATGCCAAATGTTGTTCAAAAGTAAATTGCTGAATTATATTGGAATTTCAAAAAAAAAGGTTAACAACATAATTCATCCATCCCCTAACATTTTTTTGAACTGTGCAAATTTTTCTAAATGGACCACAGAAATTGTAATAACTGGGAAAATGCTATTAGTTCAACCCTTTGGAAAAAAAGTAATTTATTTATTTCCCAAGAGTGAGGTAAAACGTGCATATATCTGAATCACAAAAATTTTCCTTTTTACATCATTACAGCAACAAAAAAATAAACGGCAGCTACTAATCAAATAATTAGTTTAATATTTCTCAAGTAAACACAGCATTGTTTGGTTTCTTCGGGTCAAATGGGTCAGGGTTTCTTCTCCTGGAGCTTAATTCCTGCTGGGCATTTTTTTGACATGAGAAAAATGCATTTTACTTCAAAAAACAATAATTGAACTATCAAAACAATCCAAGAATGAATTAATAATGAAAATAATTACAAATTAAAGCTCAGATGAGATTGGGTTCAACTTCTCAACTCAGAGGAAAGAAAGCAATTAGGAATTAGATTTCTTTTTTTTTTCATTTGAATCTACCCAAAAATCTGGCACAAATTCCTGTCTTTAAAATGCCACCAAAGGTCCAACAACCTGAAGGCATCCCGATATGAAATGATGAAGAGCATCATATTTGATACGTCACATGACCTGCAACAGTTGATGAATTGCTGTAAGCGTGGACTCATTTTGGTCTGCGCGTACGCTGTGGTCCTGTAGGTCTGCTCCCCGCCTTTTAGGCTCCAGTCAACACACCCTAACAACACGATTTTTATTGACAATAAATCTTAGGTCCCTTCAGCATCGGTCATCTGAGCTGTTGGCTCCACATTTGTAATTGGAGCAGAGATACCAATTTACTTGCACAGACACCGCGTGTGCCCGAGTCCTTTTCATGTCTTTTTTTTTTTTTTTTTTTTTTAAATGATAGGGGAGGACAGCGGCGCTCGCACCCCTGGCTACCAAATAATATGACTTTCTTTCAGGAGAGTTGGGACTTTGATGCATGAGCAGACGTGACGTTGAGCGTTTAATCAGACGGATAACATCTGTGTTTCAGAACCAGAAAGATGGTGTTGCCGAGAGGTGTGCCAGGAGCTGGAGGCTAAAAACCCAGCGGATGAGGGCGTGAGGCGGAACTCCAACATGTTTGCATGCTCAAACGCAACACACAGACATATTTTCTTTTTCTCCCAATCACGACGGGTCAGAAATGAGCCGAGCGTATCAGGCGTTGCGAACGAGAAAACTAAAAAGTGCAAAACAAAGCTGCGTCGGCGTCGCGTCTGCTGAATGTAATTGAAACCTTTGATATGAGTTTTACCAAGGATAAAACGAAAATCTCGGCATGGAGATGTGTTTAAGCCTGGCTTTATCCCAAGGGGAGGGGCAGGGACAGCGCACGTTGTGAGAAAATACACCATTAATATTAATGCATCGCCTAGCAACACGCCAAGACGGCGTTTCCTCCCTCCGCCAGGCGTTGTCCTCAAAACATTCTGGGCCTCTGATGTGTCGACGGAGAGATGGCGTCTCAACTGAAAAATCCTCAATTTGTCTTCCTCTTTTGCACATTTTTCTCCTTCTCAGGCTCACAGCTTGATTTTTTTTTTTTTTTTATTTCCTCCCCGGGTTGCTCACCGAAGAAAAACCCCAGCATTTCAAGTCCAAATAGACCCCAACGGGGCGACGGGGGGGGGGGGGCGATCAATCAGCAGGTGCAATAAGCAGCCGAAAAACCCCCGGCTTCAAATGATCTCGCCCCCTTTGAACGTCGTTAACACGGAATCGGCTAGCGGGGAATTTACTAACCGCGGCTCCCTCAACAGATCTTGTTTGTGCCGCAGTTTATGAGGTAGAAAATGTGGCGATGTGAGGGCAGAACCACCTCTCCATCTCCGAGTCATTAACAAGTGTTCAAAAGGAGGAGATTTAAACATGCATCACTGACATGAGCACAATAGGCCTGCTGTTTTCTCTCTCTATTTTTTTTCTCCACACCTTCTCCTGCCAGCTCCGCGAGACTCTTCTCCGACTGCAAATTGGTAGTGAAAGCGTGTTGTTGTAATCCTGCTCTTTTTTTTTCTTTTTTTTTGAAAGACAAACATTTGATGAATCAGAGCCTGGGAATGCAGGGACTCATTGAGAAATATCAGATATACAAAAATCCTTGAGAGCTCCAGCCGTCGTCTTTTAATTCCTTAATATCCATCTACCGCTCAGCCACAATGAGCCAGAGTGTGTTAACGCAGTTTTTTTAAAGCGTCTCTGTGTAGAAGCAACTTGGTCTATATGGTGCAAAAAATCTATGAAGCCACATGCTGCTAGAAAGAAGAAAAAAAAAGATTTTTTCTTATTCCTAAAGAGTGAAGCAAGCCTTTTTTTCAAGAGGAGCTTCAAACTTGGAACATATCTTATATATTCTTCCATACTTTTGATTTATGAGGCATATGAATGCGAAAGCGGCCTTCTGATGTCAAACGCTGCGCATACATCATTCTGTACAGGCGAGGCTCAAACACACAACTGTGGGAACAAGATGAAAAAAACATGCTTTGGGCGAAAGGGGGACTTGAAACGTGCCCGTACATTTTGCACACGGTATTAATAAGCAAATGTTAGCATGCAAACACATTAAACTAAGATGAAGGTGAAGCTTATTGTCTTAAGAAATAAGAAAAAAGAATCCCATGTGTGCGTGGCAGCATGTAGGTCAGCACTAGTCTTTCAAAACCTTCCTGATCACATGTGTTCATTTTTTTCTGCTTGCTCGATGTATAAGCCTGGCCTTCGCTTCATTGTAATCGATTTCAAGAAATTAGAACACATTCGGTCTAATTAGGGGCTGTGCAACAGTGGATTCCCAACTTTAACATTAGTTGAGTAAACACAGCCGTTCTCCCTGTCTTGAAGGAGCCTGTCCGTCAAGACAAGTAGCCCCGCCCCCTGAAAGCGCGTGCAACAGAGAAGAAGCCAGACTAATCAGGTCAGTAAAACCCATGTCGTGAGAAAACATTATTACACTTCAATCTGGGTTTATAGGAAACATTGTGGAACCTCCTGAATCACAATGTTTCACAATGGACAAAAAAAAAAAAAGGAAAAGAAAAAAAAACAACACGTACCAGCCACGCTTAAGGAGCTTAAAAAGATTGGAGGAATAAGGATCCAGCATTTCTGGAGCAACAGCCCTCATCGGAGGAACAAGATGTACATAAATATTCAGCAATTATATAGGCCAAGTGTCTCCTCTGGAGCCCACAGACCAGAGAGACAAACAGACTGGAGCATCCGTTCATTCTACCCTCAACAAATTAGAAACGCAATACTCTTTTTTCTTTTTTAAACTCTCATTTCTCACAAGTTGAATTTTTTATTCATTTATTTAGCAATCCTTTGTTTAGCCAGGTGGGTCCAAGTGAGATTGATGGCAAGCTTCTGTTATAACAGACAGTAAAAATCTTTTAAAAACATCTAACTAAAAACATCACTACATCAGTTAGTTTTAGATTGCAGTTCTAATACCAAGGGGCATAGGAGCTAAAAGCATGAGCGACTAAAAACAACATCAAATCCTGTGAGTGCATGCTACACCCACTATGAACAGTTGTTTTAAGGCATACAGAAATAAAAAAAAATCCCAGATGTGAGATCAACACGTGTTGAAATCAATGTTATTGAATTGGAACCAACTGTTGCATCAGCCGTCCAGGTGGCCGGGGAGGGGTCAGACGACCCTGCAGGTTAAGGATCTTGTGGTCTGCAGATGTGAGGGCCGGTTGCCAAATTCGGAGACGGCTCACGGAAGGAAAATGGACATTTCAATTCGCAGGCATCGGCTCCGGTGGAAATTTGCCCGCCCCCCGCAAATCTCGCGGCGTTACGTTGTGAGCTGCATTTTTGTGAGTGACCTTTATACTGTGACCCGACCAAGGCTCACAGGCGTGCGAAAAAAGAAGTGGAATTTAAACTAATCTGTGAACACTATTTAAGGAGGAATACGCCTTCTGTATGTGTGGAACAAGTCTTAGATTCTTGATATCAACTCGTAAAAATGGGATGCAGAAACAAAACTGTTGCGTTTATATTTTTGTTCAGTGCATTTGGGCCTCGGAGCTGCTTTAAAAGCCGAATAGCTTTCATTCTTCACGTAGCGCCGCAAAAAAAGACATTGTTGTTGAACAGTTGAGCATTACAACAAAGCACAAAACACTGTAACAAATGCAAATGAGACTTTGCAGCTTTGGCTTCTCGATTACTCTTAAGGGTTTTAAGTGCTCCCAGACACATTTGGTTTGTTTAAGACCTGTCTGGTAGTAACACTGTTGCTGTGTCTCACTCACACGTATTGTTAGTTGGTGTGCTCTCATATCTCAGCAATTAGCTACAGTAGAATGTCATTAGGCCTAATTAAAGTCGGGATAGGAAGGATGGACCCGCATTGAAGGAAAAAAAAAAAAAACACCACTTTTTATTCCAGAATCTTGTTTTCCCATGGCTCTTCTTGTTTGAGGGTGTTTATGGATTCCCCTGAACGAAATGTGCCAATTTTACAACCATAGCACGCAATTTTTACAACCCTTTGCACATGACTTTACAACCATTGCACACATTAAAAATATATTTATTAGTCTATAAAAATGCATCCGCTCGCGTGACACAGACCCACAACGGGCCACCATCCGAGCTTTCCGCGTTTTCTATTACAAACGGGTTCACTTAAAAGCAGCTCCGTGATTTAGGCTCACCCACTTAAAATTCATAAAAATGGTTAGATTTCGCAGGATTACGGCTTCGGCGAAGAGGAGGTCGAGCTGGTGACGAATGCAATCGGGTCATTAAGTACACCACTTTCATGTTGAGAGGTGAGATACATCATAAATACAGTATCTGAACGCCGGTGTGTACCCGTCTTGTTGCCTGACAGGACCAGGGAGAGATTCACAACTAATAGGGTCGCACGTCACTTCGGTATACATGTGCTGCAGTGAACGGTATGTATCTCAGTCTGATCTGTAATGCACATTTTTTTGTCGGTTTATGAATGCATTGAAAGTCCTATGAGATTCGTCAAGTTTCACCCACGAACGACATATTCGCCCACGCCATTTGGAGATTCTCGACCATTTAGAATCAGCTTCTGCTGCTGAGCTCTGGTCACATTGACTGCAGATTGGCAGCAAGTGGTGAACTGAAACTGGCATTTTTTTTGAGAATTATCCTGGATTCCAACTTCACACACAACAAATGCACCTATATGCACATGTGTGTATACACTCTGTCCCATTGAGCAAGTAAAATGTGCAAATTTTAATCGAACTTATAGTATTAAGTATTCACTTCTTGGCCCACCTATTGCCATTCACATGGCCAATTATGCAAAGCAGGTGATGACATCATTAGGTGACTTCCAGGACAGCCAATAGCGACTCTCCTTACCGGGCAAGAAAGGAGATGCTGACACTGTTTCTGGTGAGGAAAAAAACATATGTAAACTTAATGATCCAGCTAAACGATTAACTAATGAATCTCTGAGGCTCTGGAACACGCCAAATACATTACAATAATGAGTATTTCTTATTTTCCCTTTTTTTGATCTATCAGAGCTCATTTCCCATAACTGATCACCGATGATATCAAAGCGGATGGTGGCAGCGTTGCTCATATTTGAATGTGTGAAAACCAGCGCCAGGTCAGCAGTTTTCTAATGAGGCGGCCTCCCGGCGCCCTCGGTGGTGCTCACTTTGGTAAACAATGTGTGTGAGGCGCTGCTAACAAATATAATGAGAACTACATTCTCCCCCGTGTGCGCGCGATGAGTCAAACACTAATTATCCGAGAGCCTCGCAAGTTTCGCTGGATGTTAAGAGGCTTTTTCTCCCCGACGCCGGCGTGCATCTCTCAAACTTTGAAATAACCCGACAGAGATCCGTGGATTTTTCTGGCACCTTCTCTGTGGCCTGTTAGAGTCTGCGGCGCCGTTTAAATGAATGAAATCCCCAACCGGTGTTTTCCTTAACAGAGCGAGAAGAGCCGTATAAGCCCATATATTGGTTCAATTTAGCGGAACTGACTGGTGCATTGAAATTAATTGTACATAAAATGCGTTTCATGACTTTTTTTTTTTTTTTTATGTGAGCAGCTCAACCTACAGGTGTTTATCTAGCATTGGTCTAACAGTGGTGCCCCTTGGCAATGTCGGTTTCTCACAGAAACCTTTTAGCTGCAGTAAAGACGGGCTGTCAGGAATAATCAGACTTCATGTAATATTTCTAGACATCACTTTGGTCTGAAATAATAAGGAAGAAAAAAACATTTGACATTTCATTTAAGCAACATGTTGTGGTGTCCTATACACTCTTTTAAGTGATGTGTTTAACATGTGTCAGCTCTCGGCGATGTTGCCCGCAGTGCTAATTGTTACGCCGCTCGCCGCTCATTTGTATTTTAATGAATATTATTATTTATTTGTGCCACTCTTCATCCCACCGCTGCACATGCTGGATGCACCTGCGTGGAATTGGCTCGGCTCTCGTCGCGTCTCCTTGCATAAATAATTGAAATGGAAATTGGAAGACAGTGGGTTTCACTCCGGCCCCTGCTAAGCGTCTAACGAAAAACATATCTCGCCTAAACAGCACCGACGGTAGTTCATCGGCGGCTTCCTGCTGCTATTTTTATGCGACGGATGCTGTAATGAATGTAATTTCAAATAGAGACGTCACGTAATTATTCTCATTCTCCATTTTCATCCATCGAATATACAGCTTAAACATAAAAAGGGACAATGAGGTTATACAGAAGCATTCAAACTACCCCGAAAACATATTTTCTCAAGCCATTAAACTATTTTAATAAATGGTTTAGAGTTCTCTCCAAAATCTCTGGTGTCAGTTTCTCAAAAGGATATATTTGCTGATCTTCTTCATAGTAAACTGAACATCTGTAGGCTATTCTGGATAAATGAAGATATTAAAGATGTCCGTTGGGTTTTAGAAAATAGTGAGAGATTTTTATTTATAGATATAAATTTGACGTTTCATGAGCTAAAGATAGAAAAAATTGATTAACCTAGAAAATGATGGTCAGATTACTAACTAATAAAAACTGCTGCTACTATGAAGCGATGTCTCCACCACTGGGTCTTGGGTTTGTTTGGTCTGGCGTCATTCACATCCTGCCACGGGTTTCACACTGTTCTGCCGGGCTCTGCCAGGCTGTGAAGCTAATTTACAGAATGGCCAAACCGTGGAATTACAATCATTGGGCCCAAAAACACACCACCACCACCACCACATACACACACTCTCACACACACACACACACACAATCATGGGAAATGGAGCATCTGTAACGGTGGGTACAATTTTCTGAGCATCACAACCCCAGCTAAATGACAGAATTTGATCCAGTGGGTCCGATAACATTGGAAAATCCAAAAGAGCCGCACAATTGAATTATTTGAACCCCATAGTGAGCTGAACGGCTCAGCCCCAAACTTTTACAATGTGCCCTTTTATAACTTTTCTAGTGTTAAACTCTTATTAAGTTTTAAATGGATCTCAAATACACTGACAATTCATTTCAGTGATTGTAGCTCAAATATATGTAAAAACCCAACTCTCTAAATGATACTGATGACAATTAAATCATCATTCATGTCCGAATACTCAAATCCACGTTGTATTTGCACACAAAAATAATCTAAACAGAGTAGATGTCTATCACATGACTATCCAATACCCGACAATGATAAAGTAGTTTAACGCGAAAAGTTTGTCATTTTTCAAAATAAACTTGCAGTCCAAGTTACTTAGAACACTTTCTAAGGCTGGATCGAAAGGTAAATTACCGTCTGCCGCCATGTTGGATCCACACTTATCAACAAATTTGCTTCTGTGTTTCGTCATTGACTCGCTGCACCCTCCCTGTTCTGTGATTGGCTCCCTGGATGAGGAGAAAATTGGATCCTTGGTGTCCAGACTAAACTGCGGCGTGTAAGGAAGGATGGGTGTACCTAGGCTGCCCCTCTCAATGAATTAGGACAAACAAGGCAGATTTGGTCATTCTCCGTGCCTTTCCGCTATAAAAACCGGACTAACTGGACGGCCGTAAGTGTCGCCGCAGTATGCTCGGTGCCACAAGCGGTTTGCCCCGCACACTTTTCATGTGTGCTACCAGTGTGACCACACACAATCAGCGTGAATCATGGTGTCAAGGCTGTGACCCTTGAAAGAGAAATGATACTGGGGAAAGGAAAAAAAAAGAGGGAGAGAGAGAGAGAGAGAGAGAGAGAGAGAGAGAACAAAAAAAAAAAGAACGCCTCAACTCGCTCTCCGTCCTGAAATCTCAATTTCACTCTGGCTCCTCCATTGCCTTGACAAGGTCAGGCTGGCAGCAGGAATTCGTCTCGCCCCCTAATCTGGAGATTACATTCTCGGCGGCCGGGCAGGGCCCTCCCCCCTTCCCTCCCCTTCCCTTCCCTTCCCTTCCCTTTGCTTTCTGCCTCTCTCCCCCTGCAACCCCGCCAGCCTGGCTCTCGACTGCGAGGTAACGAGCCAAGACCCGCTTACAGTGTAGAGATAATGTCCGCGGATTAAGACAGAGAGCCCCTCGAGTGGCGCCTCTTTCATTTCAGTATCCAGCCCGTGAAGCATCATAAACACATCCAGCCGGGCCGGGGACTCTGTGGAAGTCAAACGTCTACGGAAGTGCCACGGAGGCGTCCGATCTTAATCTGCCAAACTCGGTTGTTAATGCCTGTAGCGTCGGACGAACACAAAAAAAGAACATTTTCACAGCAAAAAACGTCGAGATGTTTAGGGACGTTCTCGTCATCCGCGCGGGGTGAGTCCGGTAAACCTGAAATGGCTGAATAAGAACATTTAAGTTCCCAGAATCATGCAGTGCTCACGCCTGTTGGAGCCTGGACAGGCTCCCACATACAATGCGTTTTGTTTAATTATCAATACAATAGTCGCAGGTTGCATTAATCATCACGTTCATTTCATTTTGCTTGGCAAATGTTTCCCCCATGGAGGCAAACTAACAGGTCGTTTTTTTTAGGATAAGACATCAACTGCTTGAGTATTGCGAATAGAAGGTCCTACATTAAAGAAAATTAATTTTCTGAACTCCTGCTGTTCCACCAGGGTGCTAAAAAGGACCCTGTGACCCTAACATATAGCTCATGTCATTTTTCCAGACATCCCCTGCTTGCATAACAACGGAGGAGCAAAAGAAGAGGAAATAAGTTTATTTTCTTATACATGTTTTCCTTGAAATGCATCAGCATTTACATTTCAAAATAGAAGCTTAGGGGGGGGGGGGGATATTTCTCAATAGAGTCTAATACACATGAAAGACTCATCGCTTTTTTTTTTCCCCCCATCCGTAACCCGACTAAACCAGGAGACTCGCCTCCTGCTCCACAGATGATAACCATGTCAGCGGCGCAACGTGAGCGCGTTGGAAATTATTATTTGATAAAGTAGACTTTTTTTTTTTTTGGGGGGGGGGGGGGTTGATGGCTTTTTTTTTTATGAGATGTTATTAAAACATAACATGAAACACCACAAACAAATACTGCTGATCATAAAACAACTTGTAATTGAGCTGCCACAGCCCTTTGCTACACTAGTCTTAAGTGCAGTCATGAATCTTATAAGACATTCTATATATTGCTGAGTGTGCTATACACACACACACACACACACACACTGACACTGTATATTGGAGTTCCAGCAAACATTTTATAGATCACTCAAAAATGCAGCCTAAAGATGCCGAATATGAAATGAGTGTGAGTTGCCTAAAACACTGTATGTAGGTTAATATTATTCCACCATACATAATTCAAAAATATTTATCGCCAGGAAAACGTATTTTTTCCCACAATAGAGAGATCAGCAAACTGCTCTGAACTCATGTTACTATTGAGCGTTTTCAGATCATTAAAAGAAGTTAAGAAACACACATGATTTCTGATAAAAAGGTCTTTCCATTAAGAATCGAGTTAAAGTGAAAACACTTCGACTTTCCATCAACCAGGACACACGCGTCTCTGTTGCATGATCAAAACATCACAGCAGTTTGGACCAGAAGTAACTGATGTTGGCGCTGGACTTTAGAAGAGGAAAATCGAGTCTCCCGAATATAATGAGTTTGTGCAAGTATTTCAATAAAAGCGTCAAGTCTCCACTGAAACAGATTGAAGCGGTTTCCCAGCAGCATTTTAAAAAGCTTGGTATGTACATCAAACTACTCATTTCTAGGACTTTAGCACATTGGCCATTTAACCCTCTATTTCATAGCGTTGCCATGTGGCAACTCCATGCAAATCCTGGCGTATCCGTCTCTTTCTCATTTTGGCCCAGAATGGACTGTGGTATTTGGATTTGCTGCAACAAATGTGTCCCAGAGGTTCAAAAGATTTTTTTTCTTTTAATCAGTCCATGTACAAAAGAATTGGAATCAGGGTATCCTTCAAAATAAAAGACACTTTTTTACAACTGAATGGTAAAATATTGGTAATACTGGTTTTTATATTAGTGTAAAACCCCATGCAAAATACAATTCTGCCAAAAAATAAGTAAATAAAATAAATAAAATTATAATTTAACCTTCTATAATATTAATAATGATCGCAATAATAACAATATTAGTGAAATTTGGGCTACTATGGAAAAAAGAGGGTTTATTATAATTACATCATAACAAAAATAACTAATTAATTCCAGGCTGAACCAAGGCCATTAGAAACCAGGTAGTAATTAATATAATCTAACACAAGGAAGAAACCAATTGCCTCCCTAACTAAGACTAAACAAGACGCCACGGCCGGTCCATGATCTAGACAAGAAGACCAGAATCTAACAAGGAATAAAGTGTGGCCACACACACACACACACACACCTAGTTACACTAATTCTATTCGAACACGGATGGGAAACATAAAGTAGGACCACAGGTGTTAATATACCTCTTAAAGAGTTAATTAGTTTACTCGTTAACACTAGAATTGTTCAAATTTACCCTTTAAGTGATTTATTAACACCGGTAATTTTACTGTGTAGCAGTGTTTCAGCTCTTGTTTTTCTGCCCGACTGAATTTGTATTGTTCTCTTTGACTCTCACTGGTCTAAGCTGTAGCAGCTATTTTCTGAAAAAAAAAAAGAAACTGGCACTACCTCCTCAGCACCAAATAGACCCGGTTAGTGACTAAGCTGCTGAACATAGTGTAGCATTAAGCAGCTGAAGAGACAGACATTTCCCCCAGGATTCTGTAAAGCTTAAAAAAAACAAGTTCAACATGCCAACTTTAAAGGAGATGATAGGTTATGCATTACGTAGGCGGGGAAGGGTGTATATGATGGGATGTGATGTGCATGCGTACGTATAAAGCAAGAACATCATTAGCCTACCGCGGGGTGGATAAATGCTGTGAATCTGACAAATGAGGGATGCATTTACAGAACATAATGGACATAAATGTGTGAATAAATTATGTGCCACAGACACTGGATGGAGTGCTATAATATCTTTTTATGCATTTGTGGTCAAGGGAGCTCCCCCCATCATATCAGAGGTGCACCACATGACTGGCTGGGATCTGATATGTATGATCCCAGTATATTCGTCCAACACTCCAAAAAGACCCATTTACTGTGCTCACATTACCGTTTCAATGAAATACTGTCCAGGGTTTCTGCAGGGCTTGCGGTAATTTATATTTTTAAACATGACAAAACATTGTTTCTGCTGCAAGCTACAATAGTAAAGTCACTGAAATAATAATAATAAACTCAATGGAAACAAATCTGTCAATCTGGAGCACCAGGATTTCACTATTTGTGATTTTCACATTCATTTTTGCATTTTTCTCATAATTTGTGAGAAATTCTGCACCCTTTTTTTCTTTTATTTATTTATTTATTTATTTTTTTACTTGTAAAAGGCCCCAGGCATACGTCTATATCTGTACTTATAGAGTACATAGGTGTGTTGATACTTTGCAGTGTTATTAATGCATTTACAGTTGCAATTATTAATGCAGTGTTAGCAAATTCTTGGCGCACTCATCTACAAAGATGTGTAAAAAACACTCATTTTAAAGGAATTTGATCACAACTTGGCATTTTGGCTATATACAGACAGCTTTATTATTTTTTTTATTTTTTAACTTTGCAGTCTTCCTTCAGCACTCCGCAGCACCAGTGAGGCCGTAATGCTGACCACCAAGTAAAACAAAAGAGGCCCCAGTGAATGCATGTCCTGAATGAATAGAGCGGCAAGAATAGGACGGAGCTGCAAATAAATCTTGAGAAACACGTATTAATTAACGATAAATCATCTGTCTGGTCGCACCCCAACCTCTACAATAAACCTTTTTTTGCCCCCCCCCCCCTTTGTTGTTTTGTTTAGTGGACCTCGACACGAAAAGGACCACAGCGCGGCCACTTTATCCCACAATTAACATGAGCTGATGTTTATCAGTTCGACATCCCTTCGCCTAATGAAGTTTCCCATAAAAATGTCATTAGGCTGCGAGAGGGTGGGCCGGGGGGGAGGGGGATTCGAGGATGGAAAATGAAAACTGTGCGGCTTAATGTACATCGTTATCCGGGACTCATCTCGGGCTGCATTATCAAAATACACTGAATCATCATAACTCATAATGACCAGACAACCTTCATTTTTTATTTCAATTACCCGCGTGTCAATTAAAACCGCAAGACAAAACGCCCGAAAGCGTGTAAGTGCTTCTTAAAAGCATTCTACGCCGGTTTGTAGCGCAGATTCCTGGTAAATGGAGAAATTAATTTCCACCCAGAGCTTTAGGAAAGTATTGAAGGGTGTGTGAGTGGTTATGATATTATCAGATGGATATTGTTTTCTAACATTTTCCAACGCAGCGCCGAGCCTCGGCAACGCTCATCCTCCGGTTGCAACAAGCGCATCCCCTGATCCGAACTGAGCAAAATCAATTAGATTGCAGCGCGTTTGCTTTTCATGGTACTGAGCCTCAAACAATATGTGGGGAAGGGGGGGGGGGAGGTAAAAAGATCAATATGGCAAATGAAATAGGCACTTGATGTTCTCCAGAACAGGGGTAGGGACGGTGTCTGGAGTCGGCTGCAAAGGGCTGACACACACTCGCTGGTTCAGCTCCACAAACACACGTCCTCCGTTCTTTTAGTACCGCAGATTATATGACAGTTTTGTATTTTGGATTAATAGTGAATGGTTGCCGAGCACATGATCACACAGTAGATATGTACCAGTTTAAATCTGCTCATCCATTAAACCCATTACGCTCTGATTGTTAGCACAAGGCCTGTTAAACATCTCTTTTTTCCACTGTATTCTCTCACTAAACATGAGTGTGGATCCGTGTTGCTCCTCAAAAAGGCAAATAAAAGATTATTCATTGCAGGAGAACTCATTGTTCAGTCGCCGTCATCCTACGACTATAATTGGCGTATTTCAGTCTGCATGTCCACACCGTTGCTCTGATTGCTAAAACACTGTTCTGGCATTTAGGAGAAGTTTGCTTGCACAAAAAAAAAAAAAAAAACTCCAAAACCAATTTCACAAAGAATCTGCATTTCGTGGGTTGACATGGCTCTCTAAGCCATATGCTCGTGACCAAGTCCACGGCGTTGGGATGTCAGCCAGAATGGTGTATGGTTGGGTGGTTAGTTAGCGTGGGAGGGCAGAAAAAAGAGGGAGAGGTTAGGTTAGTGTAAAGCAGGAGGAATTTACCGGAGGAATGGTAACTTATTTTTGTGAGAAAAGTTCTTGAGTGCTGCGTCTTTGCTTTTTTCACCTGCTGCCGTCCTACTCATTCAAAGACCATCGAGAAATCCCAATACGGTTTAAAAAAAAAAGTAACTCAGGTACAAATTCTGTTACTTTTGGGAAAAAGTAACTATTACCATACTTTTATAGTAACGTGCCCAACATTGTTCCTGAGTGAAAACAAGGTTTAAATAAAACGTCTTAGCTCCATCACAGAACACCAGCTTCGCTATTTCTTCTCAATCCAATCATGGATTGTGACGTGCACAACGCATTTGTGGACAGCAAGGCTACTAGAATGGAAACGGCACCAACTAACACGCCTCATATTCATAACAACCGACTGAAGAGCGCTTCCTTTAACCTGAAAATGATACACAGAGCCCCTGAAAATGACAGCAGGTGGAAATGATTTTTAATGAAATGAAAATTAGAGCTTACAATCTTTGCATATATATTTTTTTCTATTTATTTTCTAGGCAAAGCATAGCAGACAGAAGGTAAGGGCAGGTTCGCCTTCAGATTAAAAGCGTAGGATGTGTCACTTTGAAGAACAATTGAATATTTATATATGTATTATATTTCTATAATAGATAGAAATGTATTTTTATCAAATGCTGTCAGTTTCTCTATTTAGCAAATGTCCAAAAAGACAGAGGTTATCTATGCCACTAAATGGGCTGTTTTTTTCTAGCTTGAACTATTTTGTAAATTCCTATCAGGTCCATCATAGGAAGAAGGATCCAGCCTTTTTTTTTGGAGCTCGCCCCACACCAGGGACAGATAGTCAGATATTTAGGTCTCTGCTGCTTTGGTTTTGCCCCTAATTTTATAGGAGTGCAATACTAAATCATTGTAATATTCCCAGAGCAAGAACTGAAACCTTCTGAGAGGCGACAGGAAGCACCGTTGCGCCACTGCTAAAAGTGAAATCTTAATATCTTACTATCAATTATTAAACACATACATTATACAGTAATATAAGTTCAAGCGTACAGTATGACACCGGCTTTAGTGAATTATTAAAGTAAGGACCCTGTGGAACAAAAAAAAAAAAAAACCTAGCGAGAGAAAGGTTATTTGGATTCCACAAAGGGAAAAAAAGTGTGCCACACAAAATGTGGATTTCTGCACCAGTTCCCGCTCTCGCGTGTTCTCCCCGCCACCGCCGCAGCATCAGGAATAAGCCCGTGGCTGGTGTGGGAATGAAAGATGTGATGTACCGCAGGACAACGATGATGCGTGAGTGTGAAGCTCCGTGACTGAAAAAGCGAAACGGATGCAGAGGTGACTTAAATCTGCATCCTCCAATAATAATAGAAAAAAAAAACATGCATAGTCTCCTTCTGAGGGAACCAGCCCACTTCTCGCCGGATTTATTGCCTCGGTAAACACTTCCCTAATGAGTTTATGGTGTGGATCACTAGTTTCAAGCCTTCTCCGATACAGCGCCATGTTCATTTTGTAAATGATGGCCCCATTTACAGTGAAATGTGTGATAACGCTTCAGGGCGGGGCATTCACTTTTATCGCTGTTAACCACAGGCTGTAAACGCACTAAGCTGGAAGCTAGCCTGAGGGTTGGCTCCGCCCTCTTCTCCAAATGTGGTCACACTGGTTAAATCCATTATGGTATGTTATGCGGTATGGGTGGTACAGTATATATGAAAGGTTGAATCAGGCAATCATGGAGTGCTTTGTTGAGGATTTTAAAATGTCACACTACTGTATTGTAAGACTTTTTTTTTCAAAAGTGATTTAAATTTTTGAAAAAATGCCAGAATAACCAGCGAAACCTGGAAAAAAGTAAGTATCTTGTGAAGGGAGACGTGGATGCACTGTTCTCCCGCTGTGATGAAAAGTCCTGTTTTTAAAGGGAAAAAAAAGCCTTTATTTTTAAAGTGTATAAATACCATCCAGAAGCATGAGCCATTTCTCATTATTGTAACTCAAATTGTAAAATTACATTCTGAGGCGGTGAATTTCATCCCCCCCTCTCCACCATTTAAATGAATCAAGTTGCAGAGATTTGACTTGCCTAACTTTTTTTTTCTTCCTATTATAATGCAATAAAAAAGCGCAAACGCCGTACTCATTATGAAAAAAAAGGAATCGCAGATGTCTTCATTAGTCAGGGTCTTTTTTTTTTTTTATTTCCCATCTCCACCTCAAACGAACGTCACTCAGAAATCGCTGATGCCGGATAACCACTCTTTAAAAAAATGATCGGCACTTACCCCCCCATGACAAACCGCCACTTTAATCCCTCCCCCACCCCCGCACTCGCACCTTGCAACGCTAACACCAGCACCATTAGAGATAAGAGCAGCTTTCACGTAATGGCCCGTGTGCCATAATTGCTCCAAAACCAAAATGCTACTTAGCCCACTCCGCTATGCGTTTGACTTTCACTGGTCGGGACCCAGAAAAAAAAAAAAAAAACAAGCAAGAAGTAAAAAAAAAAAAAATAAGATCCGAGAAGAAAACGTCTTTATTAAGCCGGGGGGTCAAGGCATTTTTTTTTTTGAAGCGCTGCCAGATGCTTAAAAAGATTGGGGGCCCTCCGCTGCTCGGGGAGCGGACCATGACGAGCCGTACGGTTATGAGGGAGGTCCTAATGAGTCTCAGAAGAGACGCGAGGAGAGAAGAGCGGCTGCCGAACACAGTTGCTTAGGCCAGCTGCACGCCTGATACGCCTCCTACGAGGGAAGAAATCCCCCTGCCTCGGCTCATATTTTATATATTTTCCTTCTTTCCTCCACTTTGCACTTACATGATCCTTCTATAGTCGCATGAATCATTTAAGGATCCTAAAAACTTTGCGCTCCTTTATTTACGGTCCGGATTTTTTTTTCCTCCTCTGGAATCCTACTCCAAGTCGCTCGGGATAAAAAGGCATCGGGCCGAACGGCTGAGATGTAAAATGTCATAACTGGGATGTGGAAGACGATCATGATCCGAACAGCCGAGGACGAAAAAGCTCGGGCTTTTGTGGACGCATCACCGGAAAAAAAAAAATGTTTTGACTGTGAGCTCAGGGGAAAAGAGGGGAGCTCTATTTCGTATTTGGTGAAATACACTTTGATACTTTTCGGCCCCTGTGACAGGTTGACCCTCCTCGCTAATGCTAAGATGAAAAAACAAGGAGCCTGTTAAGCCGCTTAATGCCCCTCGGTGGCGTCCTGGCCAATAAACTAATTATTTATTCATGTTTGACACATAAATGGCAGCAAAACAGACGAGTTCTAACCCCCCCCCCACCACCTTTATTTTTTTTTGACGTGACCCCCACCCTGTCACTTCCGTATGAATCATCAGATTTATAGGCGATGCCTACACGCAGAACTTCTCTAATGAGTTCGGGAGCTAATTAAATAGTTATTTTCCACATTTCTTTTGCCAAACCTCCATTACATGACTGTCAAAAGTTTAATTACAAAAGGAGATTAAAATGATTTCACAATGATCAAATATTAATACGGCGTGGTACGATCATTTCTCTGGGCCCTCATATTTCTTAATAATAAAGTTGACTCGTGGGATGTTTTTACTCCCGTGGCGTTTGTCTGCGGGAGACTTGACCCCGATAGAAAGCCGGGGATGAATTATTCTTTTTGTCCATGCAAGTTAATTATGTTTATGATCATTTTCCTTCATGTGTAGCGATCAGATTTTTACGGAGGGGGACAGCGCTCACAACGGTGGAGACAAAAAAAAAAAAAAAAGTGTGTCAGCGAGCCTACTCGGCCTCCTGTGGCAGCGTGTAGGGTTACAGAAAGAGATACCCTGGAACGGACAAGAAATGGATACACGCCGCGCTCTTATTTCCAGACGAGCACACTGAAAGCATTGTTCACTTTTACTTTTTTTTTTTTTTCCCTCTCCGTGCGGCTTTCACTTTGAAACTACGGGTCTTTGGTCGGAAAGCGTCCGGCCGGAGATCCGGAGAGATTACATCCAAGGCGCTGGAACACGGGTTTAATCTGCACTAGCTAATTAGGATGCTAAACATTAGCCTATAAATCATTAATCCGGGAGTGGAATTGCATTCACACTAATTACTGTAGTTTGGTAGCTTCATTTATTTCACTTTGGCTTGTTTAACTTGCAAATATGGATAATTAACTTCAGGTTCCCCTTAAGCCAGTGACTGGAAAGGCTTCAATTAGGGTCATAAAAGGTAGCCCCTTAATAATGGAAGTTTATTTATTTTTTTGCATCAACTCAGTTTTTGTCAAAAACTCCCCTTTATTTAAGCCTTTAGTCCTTTATCATTAAGCCAGATGGCAAATAAGACTAATGCATAAAGCAGAAAGTGTCAGATGAGTCTGATGAGTTACCACATCTAGTCTTGCATATGGCTCAGGCTGCGAAACATTCAAATAATTCATATCCTATAATGCATCCGACAATCCAGGGCCACTATAGCATGAAAGAGACACAACCTGTATGAAGACCTGCATGCAACCTAATCAAAATAACCTAATAATGACCGATAACGCAATACATTTGCCTCATTTAAAATGTAATAGACCAATAATGGAATAACTGTCCAATAAGTGCAGAAACAATAATGTAATAACTTTTGGCTGATAATGTAATAACCTATTATGTTAGGAAAAACATGTTTAAATGTGATAACTGAGCTGCAAAAAATTACTTTATCACTTCAGGACTTTTATTAGGTTATTGGCCAAATATTACATTATATTAAAGAGGGAACATTTTATTGGTCGTTATTATGTTACCGCTTGCTGCATGACTGAAGCACCAAAGTCATTGTGTTTCTTATGATATGCTCTGCAAAATGTCGCTTTTACTCAAAAATGTGTGATTAACCTTATTATTAAATATTATACATTTTACCAACAGCCTTATGTTTCAGTATGGTAACATGAGTAGACAGTGTTTATTGAGAATTTTATGGTAGGAATTACAAAAAAAATGTGTGTTAGGGTTAGGAATAAAAGTCATCCTAATGGTAAGTTCAAAAACAAAAAAAAAGAAAGGTTAAAGGTGAGCAATACAAATATGGATCTCCCTAGTCATGCGAGTGTAGTGTTTGCAGCAGCACAAAATGCAAAGGGGGGAAGTGGAAAAAAAATGATTGGCTGTGGTGTTTAATAAATCCACTGTCAGCCAATCGCGTCACTGGTTTGCCTGGCTATGAATCGGCTGAGCCGTTCACGGAGAACGCAACGAATAGAAACGTCTCTCCAGGAAACCCGACGTTGTCTGCTGGGAATAAATCATGAAACAAAAAAAATAAGTCAGAAAGTGGGCGAATCAGGACACATTTACATGCTGCAGGACTTAAGAAGAAGCTGTGGAGAACGGATACCGTAAGAATCACCTGCATCGACTCAGAGATCAATGCGAGCTGCTTTACTGTCATTCATTTTTGATGCAGCTTTAAACGCCGATACAGGCTTTATTCTGGCATCGATGCACATGCGCTTCAGGTGTTGAGTTGTATTGGCAGGTTTGCTGAATTGTTGAATTTTTTTCCACCGAAAAGCAACAGTTCCCTTTGCCCCCCCCACCTGCGTCTATCCTCCCTGTTGTGCTGATAGCTGGGGTCACCAAAACCGTTGGAGCACAGCTTGTTGTGCCACCCAAAAAAAAAATAGGGAAACAAATGTGTGTATTAATCTACATCTAGTGAAAATAGTCAAATGCACTATAACGTGCATAAAGTTCCCATCCGTTTTCTTCTCTGTTAAAGCACAAAACAATAGTTTTAGCATATAAAAGAAAAAAAAAATGTACATCCTCACTAAACAAGTACCAGTACAAGGTAGTCTGCAGCTGCAGAAAAGACGGACCCACGCATTGATCTGGCTATTTGTTAAAAAATAACAAGTGAAATTACATTTCTCTTGCTGTTTGAACATGCTGATACTCGCTGTGTGTGTGTGTGTGTGTGTGTGTGTGTGTGTGTGTGTGTGTGTGTGTGTGTGTGTGTGTGTGTGCGGTGGCGGGTTACTGCAAGCCAGCCTGCGGTTTATAATGCATTCCTTCACATTAAATATTTGTACGGTCTCTCTTATCCGACTTTGCTGGTGGTCAGGTCGGCTGCAGATGATCAGGTATGATAAATTATAAAAAAAAAAAAGGAAAAAAAAATGTGGGGAGGCTTTTAGCGTACAGTACAGCGAGACGGTGCGTCTCAGGAGGAGGGGATGACAGAAAGAGAGATGCTGATAAGGGGGGGGCGTGTGGGGTGGGGGTGGTTAGCGGGAGGCAGCTGGGGCCGGCTGTGCTGAACGGGCAGCAGCCCGGGCTGATGGATTACACCGGCTCTCTCCTGGGTAAATGGACACCGCCGCCCCCCCTCCCCTCCCCGGCAACGTCTCGGCCTGTATCGTCATTGAAATGTCTCCAAAGATGGAGGTGAACATGCAGCCGAGCCACTTAATCTGAGCGGGCTACATTTCCAATGCGAGCGCCGGATTCGAGAAACCCCTGCATGACGAAAAAAAAAAAAAGATCTTTTCTAAACAAATCTGATATCAGTTTTGTTTTTGTTTCACGGAAAAAAAAGGCTTTTGTCTACTGGCAGCAAGGAGCAGCGCTGGGGAAAAAAAAAAAAAAAAAAAAAAAAAAACAAGACAATCCAGCCGCTCATCGATTCAGTCAAGACTAATTGCCGGGAAAAAAGAGCCCTGTATTGTTTTCATGCATATTTCTTATCGGCTTGTCATTTGCAGCGCAGCTATCAGCAGACATGCGGTTTTACAGGTTAAGACACCGGGATCATCATCATCATCAGGGCCTCTCCTCCTATATATGAGCTGGTAGCTTTGCTCTCCGCTTCAATCAGGTCTGTGTTTAAAGGTCACGCTGCTTAAAAGAGTGTACTCCGGCTAAATAAATAATGAGAAAAGAGCAAAGCCGCGCAAATTAACCCCCGTTCCCCCTAAACCACGCGCATACTTCTCACATTTTCTCCCGTCAGGTCTATATGTCGCAGTTTCATGGCTGAACTCGAGAGGCCCCGGCGAAGCCTTTGACATTTTCACCACTACCCGGAGCCTCGTTGGAAGTGAAACCCCGCGGCCACAAGCCTCCCAAATGCTCACCTGTGCGGAGTGTGTGAGTGCGACACACACTGCAGCGGAGGCGATTCAATCACAGGAACAGTAATCCATTTTACAGTCAAACACTTTCATTATAGGAGAGACTTCTTTGGGAAATAACCGAAAACATAATAAAAAAACATGAAGCACATCTAATTGTTAATTCTTTCCACTCCCTAAAAGTGCGCCGTAAGGCGAAAGAGTTGTAAAATTATAGAGGAAACAATTAAGGCTGTAAATAATTGTAACATTAACAGCTGGATATCGCTCTCGTGAAAAAATAAAATTGCTGAAATTGCTTGCAAGCGCCTGAATAAAGCCGTATACCGGGGACACCGACAACAGCCTACTGTTTAATGAGCGGCGCTGATCCTAAATTACAAGTAACCACGGCAACAAAACTGAGTCTATGTTACAAACTATTAAACTCACGGATGATTAAGCTGAGCAGGTACGAGATATTTACTGTCAACACTCTGGTTATTAAAGCCTTAAGAAAGTTATTGCATAGCCTTAGAAAAGGTTGAAACACCTACAAAAAAGTAGGTCAAACAATTCCTGAGAGTCCGACGTGACGTCTTCAAATGTCTGTCTTCCAACTCACATTCAGAGAAAAACAACATATTATCATATATAGGGACCAGAACCTGCATTTTTAATGATTTGATTGACTCTATTGATGATTTTTCATGATTATTTCTTGTGAAAAATATTTCCATGGAAGTTCAAAGCCTTCAAAGTCTTTTATCCTGAACAACAGTCTAAAACCCATATGAAAATCTGCAGGGTGCGTGTTTTCGCTTGGTAAATTACTAACAATTAACCAATTTTCCTGAAGGTGAGCCAATTAGTTTATGGATGCAGCACTATCCCCACCATAGGAAATAATACATTGCATGACCTTTGCATCCATGTTGCCTGATATCAGAGTATAATAGGCAACAGAGATGTCGTCTCACTTACAGTTCATGATTCACCTCCTGCCCAATTCTGCTAGAAATTTACATTCCCCAGAGCCTGTGGTTTCTCATCCTGCAGACTGTGACTGCAGCCCAACAGGCCACTGGCTGGATGGAGAAATTCACAGTGAACTTTTGCAACCTTGCAATAAGGAAAATGTGAATCAGATACTACTCAGTATTAGACTAATTGTACAAAAAAGAAGATATTCTCAGTAGTTCTTTTAGCAGTGCATCATGCCCTATATAAATAAAATTGACTTGACTCCAAGGTAAAATGAGTATGTTACTCTGTTGGGCTGACCCAGCAGACGGCATCATCGATTGATTAATCTGCGATCCGTTTTTGAAAGTAACCCTTGCTGCTACGGAAAGCCACGGGTCGCCATATCTGATTAACCTTTCGTACATGGCCAAGCTTTTTAAAACGCACAGGGAGACGTGAACAGAGCCGCCCTTATATTCCACTCCTATTCTTAGTGATTATAAATCAATCGCAAGCGCTTAACCACGCTCCGGGCCTCCTTTTTTTTTGCCTGTAGGATGTAAGATAGGGCCGACCCCCCGCCGCTGGATCCCCGGCAACCATATGAAACCCTGGATTCTATGACAGAGATACTGCTTCGGCCCGTGATAGAGCAGCCGGCTTGGGAAGAACATGAGAAGAAGCGATATGAAGAATGCGCGTCTTTGTGAGGCTCTTTGTGCTCGGTCAAAGCCCCGGAGCCGAGGGAGCGGACGCTTATACCCCTACGGTCGCGGAGCCTGAGGTCACAAGTTTGGAAGTTGCAGAGGAATCCTGCAATTAATCATCCCGACACGGAGCTTAACAAGGAGATTTGTTCACCGTCTTTATTAAAGATATTGAGTTACGGTTTTTCCATTCAGCGCGACGGCTTTTCCTTTCCCCTTCTTTATCCCGTCCCATAGGAGGCGATATGTGTGATCAAGTGGCCGAGCGGACTGATGGAAAATAATGACTCAGTGTTGGCGGACTAGCCCGTGGGCAGAGATTAAGGAAATGAAAAAAAAAAGAGTTCACAGAGTTATTCATGCCGCTCTCCCAGTCTCATTATCGACCACACACCGGAGGGGGATGACACCGCGGCGCCCGGCACCTGCGTCCTCGCTGGCCGACTTCGCCGTGGCTCCAAACAATATCGGGGACAGGGGGAAAATGAAGGCTGGGTAACCAGACGAGGCAGCAGGAAGCTATAAAAGAGCTCTTTCACTCCGCCGGCTGGCAGCTTGAATATGTCAAGAGGGATAAGACGGTAGGTATCTGTGTGTGTGTGAGCGTAGCCTTTAAAACGTCTGAAAGTTCCTTTTGATTATCTCCACAGCCGCGTGTTCCATACGCCCGTTTGCCCCTCTGCACACCATCGCAGCAAACAGACACATGTGAATGTATCTCTAACTAGAGCTACAACTTATTGGCAAAAGTATTCCTTGATCCGCACAGGTTTAGGAGGGTGTTCATGGGAGTTTTTGACCAATCTTTCAGAAACACATTTGTGAGGTCAAACACTGACATTGGACTAGAAGGCCTGGCTCTCAGTCTCTGCTCTAATTCAACCCAAAGGTGTTCTATCTATGGGGTTGAGGTCAGGCCAGTCAAGTTCATCCACACCAGACCCTGTCATCCAGGTCTTTATGGACCTTGGATGGGTGAGCGAATACTTTTGACATTGTAGTGTTGCGCTGTTTAGGTCACTCAGCAGCTACGTGATGCACATTAATACTGCAGGTACAGCCGCCGTTCTGGGGGAGCATTCATTCTGCAGATTGGAGTTTTTTGTTCTGCAAACATTTGTCAGAGGCAGAGCGAGTCCTCGAGGCAGATGGTTCAGTTAACACTTGATGTGCTGAGCTAAGAAGAAAAGAGGAAAAAGAAAGTCTTTTCGGTGTTTATATGAGTAGCAAACTAGGAAAAAAGCACTAGGACTATAAATAAAAAAAAAAAGTCCTAAAACTTGTACAGCATTGAGTAAAAGATACTAATGCCACACATTTGTTTACCTGCTCCAACACCCTGTCAATTAAAGAAATTGCGCTCTCAGTTTAAGTGGCGTGTCTAAAGCTGGAACATGTGTTCCGGCTGCACATAAATTAACATGCATTAACCAGATGATGATTTTTTGTTTTTTTTATTGCCTACAATTTTGGGTCTGGTTCAGTGTATCTTATAAGAACCTCACTTGCGATACTGAGAGAAAGAAAAAAAAACGAATAATCTCTCTGTATGCTCCCTGCTCAACAAAGAAAGCTTATGTAGCAGTTTTGTTGGATTGGTGGAGACCAAAATAGAACTAGAAGTAGAATAAATCACGACTCAAAAAAACCAAAAACAATAGGATGTGTAAAAAAAGGGAATCAGTTTGCAAACATGGTAAAAATAATATAATGAGGTGATACGGTTAACCATTCACATTTGTCTAAGGAAAGAAAAGTTGGCTCCGACCAATCAGCATGCTTGGCACGGAGGGCTGCAAGTGCTGAGATTTGGGATGTGGGCGTCAGCTTGACCTACAGTTCTTCCTCAGCTACCACCACACCACTGCACACTGCATTTATGATGTTGATGCCTAGGAACTGCAGCCGAAGGCTCGCATGGCTCGGCTTGAACTTGGATGTTAACTAGCAAACTTGGACTTTTTTTTTTTGTTTCTGTTTTTTTAAACAAGTGGGAGGACCGCCGCTTGATTGAAACTCAAATTACCTCCTGCCTCTTTATTGGGCCTTCAGGATGGTGGGCAGCCAAATGACACTGTCAAGATGTCCATAAAATAGTCAAGGTGTTCAAGAGGGTTTTTTTTCTGATTCTGAAAGGAAATTCACAAATATACGGTTATGACAGATGCACCCTTCTTCATTGTAATGAAATCTGTTCCTATAAAAAAGAAAGTAAACCCTGCATGAGTGATGTAGTGGCCTGTGCATCAGCATCCGGGCCGACCCAGCCCACAGAAATGCAGCAGAATGCACAGGGCTGACACGGACCTCCATCTCCCATGGTTACAGCCGCAGCCAGGCTGTCAGGAAGATGAAAATATGCCTGGCTTCATTTAGTGCTATTGGGATCCTGCAGAGAAAAGGGGCAGGTAGAGCTAATGGACTACTCTAGGACACAGCGGGGCTGTCGACTCAGCAACGCCGCCGGCTGCCTCTCCAGGACGCGCCATTTTTATCACGGTCTCTCCGAGGCCGCGGTGGGCGCGCGGGGACCCGGGAACCGTCCCCCCCCCGTGCCCGGATTGTGCAGGATTTTACGGTAAATAAAATGCATTTGCAAGAAAATTTCAGATTATTTTAGAACCATAAGTCTCAAAGGCTGCTTTGTCTCACTCTTCTTTTTTCAAATAAAACTGTGAAAAATAACAGGTCATTTAGCCCAGGATTAAAATAAACTCACATCAACAATTAAATGTTGTTGTTTTTTTCTTTGATTCAAGTCTATTGCTATTTTGCTTTATTTAAAAGGTTCTCTATGTAAGCTTCTTGGGCAGGCATATACATTATACACTATATAATTATGCATTAATTAATGAACCTAATGTGATATGACCTGCAAATCGCCAATTTTGTTAAACCACACTTACAAAATAACCCAGGAAAACAACATGCTGTATTTTGTTAGTTTTTTGCAAGATGTGATTTAAGGGCACTTTCAAAGAAAACTTTTTTTTTTTTAAGTTTCACTTAAAAATGTAAGGGCACTTTAGTTTGATTATTAGGTCCACACCAGGCAATACAACTTGTACTATGTAGCATATAAACTCCAACATGATCCAAAATAACACACCTGCAAATAAACGAACAAATAAAATCGGTCCAATTGACAATTCATCAATGATTATCTTTAAACAGGCAATAAAGTAATAAGTACCTCAGTTCTATGAGGCATATTTAATATGTTTGGGCGTCAGTGTGGAGTCAAGCGGACTGAGACTATATGTTTTTGGAGGGCCAGGTCTACTCAATTTAATGCAAGTAATGCTTTCACACCAATAGAAAAGAACCAACCACGTGCCATTTGGCGTGAAATCTCCCATAGCTGAAAAAAAAAGGCATTGCAACCAGAAATGGTGATAACGTGCCTGAGCCACCAGCCAACCTGGTGGGTAACAGAGCTAAGGAGCTAATATCTGCAAGGGGTTTTTAGTCAGATTGTGCCAAGGCACTTGGAAACATGCAAAAACATCACATCCTTCCTGACTCTATTCTGAGTAACCAATAAAGTCATGGTTTTTTTTTTGGTTAGAAAAGCCTCTCATTCGTTGGTGTTTAATACATTTAAATTGCTTCACATTTCTTACCGACACAGCCTGCTGTATAGGTGGGTATGCAGCACACGCATCCACTCGCATGTGCATTTTGTTGTGTAATCACACATATCTGCCGCTAACCGAGGACCAGATCTATCATGAGCTGTCAGCGAGACGGAGCAATAAGAGAGATACAGCGGCGCCACTGATTGACACTGAGGAAATTGAAGTGTCACATGAAACATGTTAACCATATTTTGCCGCGCGTTGTCACCCAGTGGCACATCGCTTCAGTCGGGCAACCGGAGAAGGGAGAACAATGACAACAACAACTACCACCACTACTACTACTACGGGAATACGAATTCAAGCTAAAATAACAAGGATTTGCTGAGCATCTTAATCGTCAGGTAAGATGCCGCTGGTGGGAAAGACGTTGTTTCCACCGTTGTGCTTTATCTCAAGGATGTAGGCCAGTGCTCCAGCTCCAGGTATATATTGTCTGACAGTAATCTTTGGCACTGTTGTCAATGTCAGACCCGTGACCTGAGACGCATGAGCAAATAGGGCTGGGAAATGAGAAAAAAAAAAGAAAGAAGGAAAAAACAAGGGACTGCGGAGGGTATGTATAGCCTTCCCTTCAAGGTGGCAGTTCACAGTGTAACACGTCGCAGACGTGGCTTTGTGTCATGTAAAAGTGAGAATCTGTTCTCGCACCATCATGTGTAATGCCTCTGTGTAACACCACCCACCGCACATCATTTGCATGGCAGCTCTGGGTGGAAAAATGAAAAAAAAAATAAAATAAAAATCACACAGTTGATCACCGCTGCCGTCAACTTCTCAACAGCTCGGGTCTGAGTTTGGATCGGAACTAAGTCGTTTGCTTACGGAGGTTGATGGGTTACTTAAATCTACATAAATGTATCAGCAGCGCTGTTGTGCTGTGGCAGTGGCTGATAATGGGGAAAAAAAAAACAGTGTTTTTGCATGAGACTTGGCGCGCGAAACCCTCTAAGTGGTCGCTGTGAAAACGTGTGTGCCAAACATGCCTTTAGAAGCATAGATCCAGGCCAACTGTGTGACAATGGGATTGAATCTCAGGTCACGCACGTGTTCCGAGAACGGCGCCGCTTCCAAATCGCGTCAGTTTTAAAATGTGAAATGCGAAAAACCGTTCCAATAAAACTTTTTGAAAGGACTTCAAGACGCTCTTGAAGATAGCATTTCCTTGGTGTGATGAGTTTAGCCTTGCTGAATCCTGCATCCATTGTGTAATTGTTGTGTTGCTTTCCAGAGGTGTCACTGAATATATGAAACAAGCACAACAACTGTGACACAGTGCGAGGACGCTGGATGAGCCTATACTACATGAAATACCATGGTTGAAACGCGCATTTGACTTGTTAGTGCTCTCCCTCGTCGCATTTAAACACTCTGTCTGGCTTTGAATTCGGTAAAACACAATGCCAAGTCTCGCCACTTACATTTCTGGCTGTGGATATCTGAGGCAAATTTGGACGGAATTCAGGTTTTGACACATTCAGACCTGTGAAACATTTAATATGCGAGGATTAGACTCGCGGGAGCCAACATGCTCATTCAGTTTCACATACAAGGAACCCAGAAGGTAAAACCAGTGATCATAGTTCTTAAGGCAGAACAAGGACAAAAGTAATATTAAAAGCTCAGAAATTAATACAGCTTTAGGGGAAAAAAAAAAAAAAAAAAAACAAGAAAAAAAATCTAGATCATCCAATTACAAGACACTTTGCAGAGGATCACACAAATGAGACGCCATCAATCAATTTTGTGTCCTTGCTGACTAATTTTTGCATATATCACATGTTGCATGATGGGACTTTAAGCAGAGACTACTGCACATGCCATGAGCACTACTTAGACTCTATATAGTGCATTTATATCCATTCTTATTCAGGCAACATACTTCATGATATGAGGCCTGGGCTATAAAACAATAGTGATATAACAGGCCCTTTCTTCAATGGCGAAATGAAAGCTGCGCTATAGATTCAGATAAATAGCAAGAAACACAAACCTCCATAAAAGCACATAACACAAAGTTTGGTTGCTTGAGCAAACCCCCAGCGTGCTCCCTCTCTGCCTCACTAGCTGCCTTTCATGTAGGCAGAAACAGTGTGGAGTGGAAAACGAGTGCAGACTGTGAGAAAGTGGTTAAATTCAACCTTTTTTTTTATTTCTCCTGGTCTCTAAAAGCAGTTTGTTAAAAATGATCTAGTTATCGATATCAACTTAAAATCGATCATTTTATCACGGTACAGTTTTTAGTTGCATGACCTTAACATTTTTGATATGAGGGTTTTCTTGTATTGTTCAGCCATTTGATTGTGGGATTGAATTCTTTCTGGTGCGTTACCGGTTGCTATTATTTCTGCCTAAACGAGCTAAAAAAATAAAATAAAAAAAACAAATGATATTTTATTAAAAAAAACCTTTCCTTGTCCAATAGTTTTTTACTTGAATTGAAAAATAGGTTAGCGGTACACACAGAACTGATAACGCTTAGAAAACCCATGATGAAGGTTTGTTAGTGTCTGAAAGTCCCGATTAAACAAGCAGAACTTCTGTAGTAAATAGTCCAGTGCAGCCATTTCAACGTCCAAAAGTTGTTATTTTTTGTTGTTTTTTACAAAGAACAAACCAGAAATGGCTTGTTATCATGGTGGTACCCTTGGCTGCACCGAGAGTTACGTCCTCTTCTTGCTGCTCTTCGCTCCTATACTTAGTCCCAGCAGAGGTCGTGCAGGGCTTTGCTCAGAGGAGAGAGAACCAGACGTGCACATCTCATTAATTATGTCTCAGTTGAAATAGCAGTCCAGAGCTCCCAGTCATTTGACTAAGGCAGAGGTAATGGAACCCCGCGCATCAGAGCTAAACGGGACAGCTGTGGGATGGGGGGCGTGGTGGGATTCGCTAGGCTGAAATGGAGCTAAATCTAAGGCTAAAAATGGAGTGGTACTGGGGGGCAGTGCAGAGGGTTCATGGTCTCGAAGCTGTGTGGAATCGACATCCATTTACGAGCCAATCGAAGCATAGGATCAGGAGATAGCCAACTTCAAAGCCAATGAGAACCAACTATGAACGTTTGACCACCTTTGGTTTGATGGATGGTAGTGTGACCTAATGAAAATTTCCCATGATGAAACCATCAAAATCTGATAGCCAATAGGAATTGTGCTACTTACAACTTGGGCATACCAATCCCACAAATAGGACTCAATCGATTTCCCTGGTGCAGGTTTTTGTTCCAACCAAGCAGTACCACACCCGATTCTACTAATCAGCCACTGAATCCCTTGCTATGGATCTTCAGTAGTAGAATCAGGTGTGTTACTGCCTGGTTGGAACAAAAACCTGCACCCACCGTGTTTTTTTAGGACCAGGGTTGCCTACCCCTCGGCTAGAGACACACAAAGTCCCCAACTCAAGTTTCAAGAACAACAGTCTGGACATTATGAGATAGAAATCAGCTGAATGGTCAAAAGCAACAAACCATCAGCCTGCCCCCTCCACCACCCCCATCCCTCCCATGCTGACAGCCATATCATATCAGCACCCACAGTATTTAAAGCAGCAGCACTCATCAATATACGTTTCAGCAACATTAAAGCACTGAGAAGGTCACAGTCAATTAGGTGGATACAATAACAGCGTTGACATTCAAGTTGTCACAAAAGGAGAGGGGTCTGGCCCTCCGGGACCGAGGGTTGAGACCCACAAGCCGCTGCCACATTCTGCCGGAAAGTCAATGACTGATGCCAGCAGAGACAACAATGTTTTTGCCTTTGTGCAAATTGAAGAAACATAACCATAAATTTGCAAGTGGCGGATCAATACGGCCCAGACGTGGCCAAGTCCGGAGAAACATATCCAAGGGGAAACCATTCGATAACTCTGATCAGAGATGGACCCGCTAGCCGGCTATTAATCGTCCATTAGCAGCCACTGGCCAGTAACCGTCGCGAACGCGCCCGAGACATTTAGTGACAGATTTTGTCCATTAAGGCTCGCACTGATGTGCGTGCATACCTGGCAATCAGATGGATTTCTCCTTGTGTTATCGGCGCAATCATGACCGATCATCAGACGTGGCCCATTAGAGTGGTCACGTTGCAAAGGGGGCGGCACCGACACCACTATATATCACTAGCCACAGGGCAAACATATTCAGTATTTCATCACTTATTGCTTACATGACAGATCATTGATCGGGAGAGTCAGATTTCCAACGTTCCCTGCAAAGAAAGAGCGAGGATTCCTTTTTTTTAATTATTATTTTCAAGTAGTCTGCAGGTTTTGAAAAGATCTGAGAATAATCCAGTCAATGTGACCTAAAACAATGCTTAGTTAGGAGGAGCAGCAGTGTCTCTCTCTTTCCATTTTTAATGACAAGGACAGGCTTGTGACTGTGCTTAATAGTAATGTTCCCATTATGCACAAGCAGCGTCTCTGGAGACCACCCTTAAATATGGGACTACTCAATCATGACGGGAAGGAATCTATGTTGGAATGAAATGGGTCATATGATACTTTAAATAAATATGATAATAAGGCAGACACTACCGATTGCCAGGGGGCTTATTTGTGTTCTGTGAGGAGAACAGCGGAGTAGAAGAGGAACTGGATAATACTGCTACAGTGAAAGGAGGGAGTGATGCTGGTCGGCAGCAGCAGCAGCAGCAGCAGCGGGAAGGGATGTGCTTTGCCTGGGTCTGTGTACTCGTGAATGGAGATTTGTGTCACTATTCAAATGCTCTTAAATGTGTTTACACGGTGCCGTCGTTGGTGGAAATAAAAAAAAAAAAAGGAAAAGAAAAAGGGTGAGATATAAATCCCCTCATGGGTTTCAAGTGATGAGAAACATTTTCACTGTTGGGGAAAAAAAAAAGAGGGAGAAAGTGATAATGGGAAAGTTTTCTGAAATCATTTTTAAAAAGGCACTGAATGTAACATTTGTGGAACACTGAGAGCATAATGAATGCTCAAAAGGTAGAATGACATGATTTTGAATGTTGAATTCATTCATTTATTTATCTATATGTATTTATTTTATAATTCCTTCCTTTAAGTTACATATTTGCCTTAAAGATGATAAATGCCCCTCCGATCAATGGCGAGCCCTTAGTAAATATTGGCCTAATATATTCTAAAAATACACCTCGCCTCAGGTAATTCGCTGTAGTTCATGAATACACAAAAAGCACAGGGAATAATGCCTATTAAAAGTACAGTTGGACTAAAAAAGGAAAATGGAAATTCGCTTTTTTGTGTGTTTTTAGAAATGAAGCAAATATGCTTTGTTGTTGCACACAATGAGTTCAGATATTGAATTGATTTTTTACAATATTAAAAAGAAAGTAATCTGAATGGAAACCTATTAGAAAGTTGACCTATTATTGAGTGTTACAGTGTGTTTTGATTCTCATATGAACCACAGGCTTTTATTTTTTAACAAGAAATATGTGAGAATAAAATCTGCCATTGTTAAATTGTAATAAGCACTAAAGATATAGAGGACATGGGAGGGGGGGGCTTACTTGTGTGTGTGTGTGTGTGTGTGTGTGGGGGGGGGGTGTTCCTGTAAATTGGGCCATTCCCTCTTAGTGGGGGGTCACGATTATCTCTCATCGGGCTACCCGGGGAGCTCAGTGGGGGTAGTGTACCTCAGACAGACTCATACAGCGCGGCTTGTCCCACATCGTTGGAGAAATCTCCCTCCCGGCATTACCGTCATTGTGTAAGGGAGTTAAAGGAGCAATAAGTCAAGTGTTTGGAAGAACGTCAGGAGGTTTTTGATTCGCGCATCGGTGGATGTCCGGCTTTTGTTTCACATCGCGCATCGACCGGTGATGTGATCTCGCTCCGATACGCCGAGGCTCATGTCTGACCAAACCTCAGCTGGATTGCTCTGAAAAGTGAAATACAATTTTTCCTTTACATTTTTAATCGAAAGTGGTCAGCGGGTTAACTATTTGGTTTGTCACCTACTTGTGTCTTAGGGTTTTTCAAAAGGCTTTGAAAAGAACAAAACTCACTGGTCTGAATGTACATTGCATTATGGCAGATGGCAGCAGCAAGAATACAAATAAAAACTTAAGATCAGCCTTCAAGGCTGCTATATTATACTCATACATTTATTATATGACAAAACAATAGGCCATTGTATAAGTAGAAAATTATTCTCACGGTGTGAACATATTTCTACTCGGGTTAATGGTTAATAAAGCACAAACCGATCATTTTAAAAATTAATGACAGCATACCAGCATTAACATTCCCGAGCAGATGCAGCTCTGCAACACCGACCCGACATAAAGCAGCGCCGTCCCCCGTGTTTGTGTTTGTGTTTTGTAAATCAATGCACTTTCCCTTATTGATCCTGAATACGACGCTGCTCGACCCCCCCTCCCCATGCAGCCGTTTCATTTAGGTTACAAGGTTACAGGGTCTCAGCTCACATGTGCCACCTGCTCCGGTGCCCCCCCCCTCCCTCAGTGAGATCTCCGTCCACCTTGGCCTAACCCTCTCAGGCCCCCCCCCCACCAAAAACCAGCAGGATACCTCGGCCCTGAAACACAACCACACTGGTCTGCCTGTCTCCCCCTGGGGTCAAGTGTTCTTATCATCCCCTCCAGGATGAGAAGTTGTCAATACAACAACCACAGAGAAAAAAAGCCCCCACTCCCCTCTCTCTCTCCACATCACCCCCCACATGCTTCTCATATCAACGCGGCCCATCTCCACACAGAACCATCCCCGGTCAGACGGCAATTAAAACCTCCCCCCTCTCCCGGCCCTCCGGTAGAAGGGGCAAACATGTGCGAACCGCAGATCTATAAAAGTTGATTTCTATCCGTTCCAACCCCCCCCCGCCAGTCGACGCAGACCCGGCTCGGGAGGCGTCGGCTGTGTGGACTGCACGCCCGCTGTAATTACAGTCATCGCTGCTGAAGATGCATTACATATGACAGGAGAATTGAGCGGCGATGCCTGTGTTCCTGTCACTAATGAATGAGTGGCCTAATAAGCGGCTGCAGCTATCGGGGAGCCGTCGCTTTATAAATATCTCCCGGTGACGGAGCTGCTCCAAAAAAAAAAAAAAAAAAATGCGTTCTTTAGTAAGTCCTGAAAGCCGATTGCCTTAATGCGGAATACCAGAGCACTCGATTAGGCTGGTGATTTTCTAATTTCATATTCCACAATAAAAGACCAAACGCAACAACAACAAATTGACCAGACTTACAAGTACTGTGTGTATCCCATTATGATGTTGCGTTCCGAGCTCTGTTGGTTTTTTCCAAATGCAACTATTAAAGACATATCAGTTCGGCTGACACATTCCCATGTTACAATAATTATGGGCAGCAGTGTTTATTTGTCAGTTCCGTGTACAGTGAACCTCTCTGTTATGAGCGCACGCACAGGACAGGAGCATTTTGATGGAAATTTCTGCACGGATTACTGATGTCTGATTTTACATTTTGGTGAACTTTGACCTTTGGGTTACTGACGCTGTTAATGTCTTGCAGTGCTCACTTTTCGTCGATTTCCTTTACTGGATCAAAACTGCTCCACAAAAGAGAAATGGTTTGAGTCTATTATACTATATTTCTGTTGAATGAACGGCGTGTATTCATTTTCTCACTGGAAACTGGTTGAAGCGAATGAGTGAACTCTAACTGAATTTGAAAGAACTCAGAAGTTGAATGTCTCTCTCGAATAGCTTTTAAAACATATGACATGATGGGATGAAGGCCTTTTTGAACGCCAGAAAAATGCCCAACACGGTGGCACAAAACCTCCAATGAAAACCGGCTAATAACATTGTTACACAGGTGTCTCCTTCACCTTTTCCAACTCCAGCACATGAAATGAACCAACAACCCCACAAGTGAAAAGTGTTGGCTTCAGTATTTTTGTGAGTTGGCAATAAGTTTGAAATAGATTATCATTAGTTTAAGTAATACAAATTGACAAGTCCTAAGAATTTACTTAAATTGTCACTTGCCTCATTCTGACTCATTATAGAAAACTCACACACACACACACACATACATAAATACATACATACATACATATGTGTGTTATTAGTCAGATTTAAACACTAATACAAATCACATTTCGATACTTTCTGCATAAACAGCTCTGTCCTTTCAAACAAAGGGTTTTATAATTAAAACTCTAATCTGTTGCTTTTGTGAGAACCATTGATAAGACTCGCCCCAGTATGCTGCGAGGCCTGTGTTTTTTTTCTAATTTTTTTCCCTCTTTTCTTTTCGGAGGATATACTAGACTGCACTCCACATATCTCGTGTGGACTAATGATGGCCGCAGAGAAAGATTTAACAAGCGGACGGACAGAGATTCTCTCTCAGGTCAAACTTTAACAAGCCGCTTATTGGGCAAACACCACTGCAGGTCAAACTCTAATGAGAAGCGCTGGCGAACGGCATGTTACGATCAATTTAAAGACAACACTTTCAACAAAGACCGAGCAGAATGTCTTTGCCTGCAAGAAATATTAAATTAATCGATTAGTCGTCAACTATTAAATTAATTCCCTTTTTGATGCTTTTTTAAACAAAAATATGTTAGTGTTTCTGATTCCAGCTTCTCAAAGGTGAGTTATTTGGGGTTTCTCCATTCCTCTGTGATAGCAAACTAAATATCTCTGGGTTGTTGTCTTGATCAGGACGAAACGAGACATTTTGAGGACGCCACCTTAGGCTCGGGGACGCGGGGATCAGACCCGTTTTAACCGTTTTTTAGACCCGGCCCTGTTTGGCACGTTAATGCTCCACATGCGATCCCGTCCTTTAATGATTGTGTTGTTGGCATGTCACAAGAGAGGGAGCGGGGAAAAAGGCCATGAGAAACAGAGGGAGATGTCCCTCAAAAGAAAAAAAAAAAAAAAAAAAGCCTGAACACAATTAGGCTTTAATATCAGGTTCCTAAAATAGAGACGGGAGACACAGCGTGGCAAGCAGAGCCCAGCGGGACGGAGGGAAAGGTCTCCTGGCGCGGGTGGTAAATGAGCAGCGGCCTCTCCTCCCCTCTCAGTGCATTACAGGAGAACTTTTCTTGCTCCAAAAACCCAGAAAAAAAGGCACTTAACTTTCATTTACCGATATCCCACCGGCCTTGCTCATTAAAGATTCATCCCCGCCGCCAAAAAAGCGGCGCTTCCCTTTTTTTTTTTTCTCCCCACTCAAAATAAAAAAAAAAGAAGTGAGCAGGACATGTAATACTTAACACACCAGAAGAGATTAATGGTTGCCGATAAAAGAATGGTGATTCCTTTTGTTTGGTCCTATTACCCCAGGATGACAGCTCCCTTATGTGTATGGTGACAGAGGAGTGTAATCCGCTCCTGTTTTATTTGTATCTATTTCCTACATGACGTGCAGCATCCTTTTGTTACCGTTCATACATGATATGACAGTGCTCCTTAGCGAGGCATCGTCGTATATCACTGCACTGGTCTCCTAAAAAAAAAAAAAAAAAAAAAAACAAGCAATACAAAACAGGATTTCCCCTTGGTGTATTTAAAAAAAAAAAAAAAACGGAGGTGGTTGCAGATGACAGGGGGAGCGTTCAAAGGCAGAAAAACAGCAGCGGCTCCGTCCTTCCCTCCTCTCCTACTGCTTGTCTGGGGCCGCTCCGTGGCAGACCGTCCCGTACAGTAATTCCCATCATCAGCAGCCGGAAGGCCTGAATGCATTTAATCTGGCAGGAAGTTTTACGCCGTTTGCCGCACAATCGCCGCATTCAGAGGGAAGGCAAAAAAAAGAAAAAAAGGGTCCAATTTTCGACATTGTACGGCCTATCCACAAGCCCTTGAACGGTGCCCCACCAAATACATAGTATGTGGAGGGAATAGAAAAAAAGAGGAGTATTTTTAGGGCCTTTATTGTGCGCTTTTGATACGGAAGGATTAGACTCGCCGGGGTAATAAAGACGACCGAGGAAGGAGAGCCTGGCTAAACGGTACAAATTCACATAACATCGAATCAAACCTCGAGTTATAATCTTCCGACCTTGGATATTTTCGGTCCGTGTCACGCTGATGTTTGAGAAGAGCTCCGGAAACGCAATATCGTACCGAAAACGCGTTATTTACCGAGGAGTGTGGGGGCCTTACGCCATCTGTTTATAAAGCAACAGGCTCAGGCAAACGCTCTACGCCAGCATAAAGGAGGGGAAAAAAAAAAAAAAAAAAAAAAGGCACAAGGTCCCCGGGCTTATCTCGGCAGAGGTGTGCTGCTCCTCGGCACCAGCGAGGTGGAACGATAAACATAATTAAATTGAGTTGGATTACACAAAATGGATCGGATCAGTTGGGAAGGCGGAGGAGCTAATCCAGTGCAATCCTCTCTATAGAGGTGCCAACCGCACAAAAACGACATAAATAAAGAAGAGTGGGGAGGGGGGAGCAGCAGCTGTCAGGAGGGGAAGATCAAGGCGGGTAAGGACCCCTCCAGCTAAAAAAAAAGAAACTCCAAAGTCAAATATTAACTGCGGGTTAGTGAGGGGGAAAACTATTTCTCGTTTTCTGAGGGATCTTATCATGAAAGGACTTCCACGACGTGGAAACATGAATAAGTGATGAACATTCGGCCACCCCAGCTCCTCTGACGGAGGGGGGGGGGGAGGGCCACACGCGCCGCATCATCAGAGCCGTAATGACGGTGATGTAGTCACGTATGAAACCGCTGCTCCTCGAAACGCGTTCCTGTCGGAGGAAGTCGTACGGGCTGACCTCCAGGTTTCAAGGCTTGAAAAGCTGTGATCCTGTATTTCCCTTAGAGCCACCTAAACTTTTTTTTATTTTTATTTATGTATCACTAACTCCGGTCGCCTCTCTCTTTTTTCAATCTCAACTCCCATTCCGTGCCGCTCCTCCATCCTTCGGCCCTCCCTCTCAGATTGCATTATCTCTTTTGTAACCTACAAATCCCCTCACAAATGACCTTTTCCCTGAGGGCGGGTATGGGGAGCTCTTACTTTCTCCACAGCTCCTACGCCATCTTTCTCTCTTTTCTGTCTGGGCTTTGTCTCTGGGCCCTCAGGCACAGTAAACAAGTGTCTCGCTCCTGCTTCCAGAACCAACCCGGTGTAATCCAGAGTCCGCCTGAGGGCCCCGTCTCATGCAATTGCTGCAGAGGGTATTATCGCCGTCATTAAAAAATGATGATAAATGAACGGGGGGAAGCAACGTAGGGCGGCTACACGATACTGCTGCGGTGAGGACACGGGCTCCTCTCAAAATGCGTCCTGCAATTAAAGGATAAAGCTGTCCAGTATCCAAAGTTGATCTCTAATGTGGTTGAAGTCATTGCTCGTGATGCTGGATGACTCTGGCCAGTTACATACAGGTATTCAGTGTATGACAAAGTATTGAGATCATTTGCTTAAGTAAAGTAGCAACACCTCAATGTAAAAACCTACTTGTTGCCATATGGCAACACCATCCAAATTTTATAGTTTTTTCTAATTTCGTCACAGAACGCACTGCGATATCCGGGTTCGCTGCAGCAAATTTTTGTCAGTTGATGCAAAAAGGAATGAAAAAATGTTCTGGTCATATGATATAATGATTTTGTTTGCTCTTCAAGGTGAAACTGATTTCTACAACAGCTAAACATAGATTTTATATTACTGCTTTTTAGTAATATTGAGATAAAGTAATTGTTGCCTTGTGGCAACAATAGAGGGATAAATATTATTAGCGAAATACTACAAGTAAAATTGACTTATATATTAAATATGTTGAAATACTCTTATTAGTACTGATGGATCACTGTGTAAGCAGAATTATGATGGGTAGTTTTAACTATTTTAATACTTTTAGCTAGTCCTGTGGTTCTCAATATAGGGGTTCAGGCAAATCTGAAAGATAATGGGTCATGACAATCATTCATTTTTCCGACTTTCCTATCAGTTTGGTTTTAGTCGTTTAACTTTTGTTAATTGTTGAGCAGTTAACGTAACAAAAACCACATGAGACGTCTCGAGATGAAATGTCTCTTTGGTGGAACGGCCAGCGGCTCAAATATCTGAAACAGGAGCTACAACAACAGCTATTTTATAGAAGGGCGCACAAGACGAAAAGGTTTGAAATTACAAGCCTTAGAATTCAATTTATAAACGCATTGTTTTGTGTACAAAATGACTCAACCACAACTGTCAAATGATTGTCCTAGAGTAGAAAGTACAACATTCTCCTCTGAAATGGAGTGGAAGTATACAGTGTAAAATGGAAACACTCATAACATAGTACTTAAGTATTGAGTAAATGTGCTTTCTTGCATTCCCTAGATGCCAGTATTAAAACATTCCAAAGGCAGCTGTACCAACACAGCTCAAAATGATCCCTCCACCCGAGACGTGGAATATCAGCTTCCAGCATGCTCCTGCCTAAACATTTTGCATTATTTAAGCCGCCGTTGGCTGGCCACTTTAATTGAGAGGCTCCTGCAGCTGACAGCTCAAGGCGAGCTCTCAGCGATGCATGCACGCAGGTGGAGGGAGGAAAACGCACGTCTTTGTAGCATTTGAAATATGAGTGGAGCGTTTACGGCGGGGAGAGCGTGTTCAACACAGGCGTTTGACAGTCGCCGCATTAAATCAACAAGACGAGCCTGAGGCGAGATTCGCGCCAGGTGTTAACACGGATCACGTGCCGCGCGGCGACCGGACGGCGCGGACAGTGATGGAGATGCAAGGAACGGACCAATGAGACAACAGCTGGAGAGGAGGAACGCGACCATTAATTACCGCTTCCTGGCAGGAGCAGAGCAGGGAACGGGGCCGGGGGAACAAAAGAGAGGAAAAGAAGCTGCAAACTTTCACCACTCTGTGGTTTTCAGTAGGCTCCAACAGACCCATATACGTGATGTTAGTGACATATTATTACTGAAAATGTAGGCTGAAATGTGTGTTACACTGGAAAGCTTTAGTTAAAGCTTTTCTGTACTTGAGGGGAGAACTTTTCATAAGAACCGTTTTCAAGTGCTGTTTATATATTCAGGTGACATGAAATCCTCCCTCTGGCTGTCACTGTTGCTTACTTAAAAAAAAAAATAGTATTTGAATCCTTTACCTCACTATAAATACCAATGCAATGATGTAAAACTACAAGTAAACATCCAGCAAAAGTTGTACTATACTACTTAATTTGAAGTATTAGCAGCAAATTGTACTTAAAGTGTTACAGCTAAGTTTACAGATAAATTTAAAAAATAAATAAATAAATTTGCAGTAACTAATACATCTATAAAGAAAGGAGGTGTTTGTGGTTCAATCTCTCAACCAATCACTTTGACTGTCAGATCAACCTCAGCTTTTCAGATATAGTGAAAATTCTCTAATATAGGCCCCGGCCTTTATTTACTCAAGCACATTGAGGCTGAGGCCTTTAATGGAATTAGGCCAAAATTCAATCTAGGCCTTTTTTTTCAATCGAGCAAAACAGACCACCAATAAAATGAAGAAAAGGGAGATTTCATGTATATTTAAACATTTGACTTTGTGTATCATGTGTATATTTTGCATTCAATTAGGCATTGTAAAGTTGGTTCTAATATTAGCCCAGGCCTGTATTGGAGACCGAGTCATCAACAGTGGCCAGTGTTGGATCATTTACGGTGCCTTGTGTGCATCCTATTTTGTTCGATTGACAGATATTCAAAACATCATTATTATTCAAATTTAAAATCCTATTGACATAAGTATCACAGCACTATCCTGCAGCAGCACTTTCATTACAGTGTAAAGCTCTATATCGCTGCTCCTTCTCATGTTGCTTTTCAGCTCGATCGTTACAATTCAAAGCTCCATTGTCTCATTTCTTCCTGCACAAATCATGCAGCCAACGTAATAAAAGAATACGCATATATAGGCATGTCTCCCACATATATATGTGAGAAAATTATAATGAGTCCTTTCTGACTTGGCCTATCAGTGGAGATTTCACTTTTCTATTGGAATACATACTTCCTGCACTGCACAGGTTTTCCATATGATATCATAGGAGTATCAAAAGCTAGTTCAGTATCTCTCCGAAGGGTCAGCAGATAAATAAGGGGGCTCATGAGATGATTAATGGCAGAGGAAAGTAAACCGTAAGTCTGTTTTCAGGACTTTTCCTCTAATCTTTAATTATTTTTAGCTCATTTATTCAAATTAAAACATGCCTTTCAAAAGCTTGTTATGTTTGCCATAGTGTTAAATATGCAACTGAAAAATAACTGAAGCCATTGGATACATGCAGTGGAGAAGTGAAGTACAAGTGCCCGTAAAACTGAGTGAATGTCACTTGGCGTACAGTCAGTTTATCACAGCCTTCATGTTAGAAGAGCTGGGGAGAACCAAATGGGTCAAATCAAAACAATGAGCTGAAAGACTCTAAACGCTGACTCTTTACACATAGTACAGTATTGGACTCTTTGTTTGACATCTGTTTTTTTTTTTTTTGGAAGAAGACTTTTGGGAACACATACCATAGTCTGACACACTGTCAGGCTCTTGGAACGGTCAGAATTGTTTTCTCTGACAGTCAGCATTTTTCTTCCCCCCCTCACACTGTCAGTTTGTCTTTTTGAGCTTCTCATCACGTCTGACGGTGGTAATTGGGTTCCTGGCAGATTCAGCCAGCGGTCCGTCTCTGCATTAAAGAATTTGGAAGACACTTGGATTTATTTCCTGTGTGGCAGAAAATTATTATTAATTTTTTTTTTACACAAGACTCTAGGTCAGAGATTATAGCAATATTAACAGCTCCAAACATCCCATAATACACATTTCTGTCAAACTAGGTGTTACAGCGACAAAACAAATTGAATGTCATGAACACATAAATGACAAACACACTGTTTTGAAATAAATAATTTCCCAAAAAAATATGGACCTATATTTAATCAAATATGTTGTATGCATATTTATTAAAGTAATGATTAATGCAGTTTTAAGTGTATGCACAGCACATGTCAAGCTTATTAATTATTCATTGTTTTTCAGCCCTTTTTTTGGCTTTCTGGATACTCTCTGGGATGTTAGACTTCAGTAAAGCTGGAAAATAACCACACGTGGCGTTCTTCCAGTGCTGTCGGATTCAATTGCTTCTCTTTGTAAAGGTGCTGTACGGCATTTCTGCTTCTTTACATGTGTGAACGCCGTGTCTGAGCTAGAGAAGAGCTAAGCCGCCACATCATCGGCTCATTACTGCCGCCGTAAAGGGGGGTGGGGGGCGGAGGAATCAACTCCTCGAGTCTGTAAACGAGGCGCTGTTAGGTTTTTATGGCCAGGATCTGTCCTGGCCTACATCTCACCCCTGGATTCCAGCTGGGAGCCTGCTGCAAAAAAAAAAAAAAAAGACAGTGTGCAAACACCTCTTAGCCACGGCACACGCTCAGCAGCCGCTCGGCCTTTTGTCTGAGTGTGGACCCTTGCTCTACATCCCTGGGTCAGAATCACCAGGAGCTCGGGCTCGAGACGGGTTCCTCTGGCTCGGCGTGTGGCTCGGCGGGTCAGCTGGCCGCAGAGCCACCGATCGTTATCGCTATCAAGCGCTGTTTCCCTGACAAAACGATATCTCTGCCTCTGATCCTGCGCCAAAGCGTATTTTTTTTTTGTCCACTTCTGGGCATTCTGACCTAGGAACCGCACTCAGTCGGGGCAAGACTGAAGCAGGGCTAAAAATACCTCCCTGTTCCATCGATGGCACAGAAATCTATAAATGAAACGACGGGCCATCTTGTCCACGGTGAGGATACTTCTCCCCACACACACACACACCTCGATCCATGCAGGTAATCTTGCTTTCTTTGTGGGAACATCATACAAACACAGTGCTGAGCTCCTGCTGAAGAATATGCAATAAAAAATTAAAAAAAACATTAGATATGGAAACTCACGCATAGCACAGATTTCACGACGACCCCGAAGTGGAGCAGAGGGCCTGATACTTTCACACGGCTCTGTGTCCACATGCTTAACAAACAGAATTCATCTGGTGCGAGAAAATGCCTTTACATATGCATACATTAGAGCCTCTGTAGGAGAATCACAGCACGATCATAAAAAGGTGAATAAAGAGAAGCCCAGCTTATTAATAAAAAGCCCTGTGAACCATTATGGTCATAATAATTATAATTAAAGTTATGTAAATATAGTGTTTTTTGTGCCCCCCACACTTCTAGTCCATAAAAGTGAGAGAAGGAGGACAACTAAACTGAAATAAACACACAGTCTCTATAGAAACATACATTTACATGAATAAAAAATATATGATACGAGTGGAGAATTTACTGGTGAAATGAAGCCTGTTTAGAATTAGATTTTTAATTTTAGATATTTAGAATTATTATAAGTGTTAAATGTGGCTTTCTATTTGAAATGCACACACATTATTAGCAACCCAAACAAATATTAAATATACTTTTATATTGAAATACTTTATTTTTTACTATTCTTGTCCATTCCAATTGATGAAAATTCTGAAACACAAGTAATTATCTGTGAAAAATTGCAAAAATATTTTTTAAAAAGATTCGTGTGGAACGTTTACTTTTTCTTAAGCAGCAGCGTGACATTATTGCAGGTGCTGCTTTTTCACCTTATGCATTTCTTAATATTACTGTAACACAAAACACTGTGTGAATTGCACTCCAAAAACACACACAAACAAACACACACACACACACAACCCTGCAGCCCCCCCAAACCTCAGCCCTACATGAAAATTATTCCAGGTTATAGTCTACTAGGATGCGGACAGTCTCATTTTTTTATGTTACAACCCTCAAAATCATAAAATTACAACAAATTGCTTTGTTACATATCTAACCAAAGAGTAATCTTTTTTTTCATTCATTAAGGTTAACTCACATCAATAATTTAATAATAAATATTATATATATATATATATATATATATATATATATGTGTGTGTGTGTGTGTGTGTGTGTGTGTGTGTGTGTATAGTCCAGAGTATGTTCAAAGTCTCATGAGTGGAAGAGTATGTGTACATAATCAATAGGATTCATTTGAGAAGTAGAAAGATCAAATCAGAACTATCTAAATAAGTCAGAAAAGAAACATGTCAATCAGAATTTCTGGAGGAAGGCAACTCATTCTGATGCAGCGGCTCCTCAATATACCATTATAGCAGAGAGCATTTACTGTTGAGAGAACACGATTCCCAAGACATATCATGTAATATTGTGAATGGAACATTTTCTCACTCTGTTTGCTCCTTCCCCTTTTACCATCGACTGACACTTATACACAAATAAATTGTATCCAAAGAGAGGAAAAATCTAATTAAAAATACTAATAATAATACTTCTAAATAAAGTGTCGTCTCTGCTCATCTCTCTCTTTTTGTACATTGATCCAACATGCCAATCGAGATACAGTCCATTGACTAAACTCTTACCTGAACCGGCCTCTTTTTTCCAAAAAAAAACAAAAAAACTAAAACAATCTGGTAACTCCTACACTTAAACATAGCAAAGACAATGACTAGTAATGGTGTCAATGTTTGTAATGAGTGGTGGAAGTTAAGAGATGTGGCACATATCCTGGTTTAAACCAGTTTAAACACAATTAAGTGACTGCATAGATATGTAATAAGATTATTACATATCAACCAAGGTCTTTTCTAGCTTGTTAAGAAAAGGACATACAGTAAAAAGATATATACATCGATATATACAGACATCAGGTCCAAAAAGTGTGTTCCTAGGGGTAGCCAGATGAAAATAATCAATCATAGATCTACACATTCTAGAAAAAGGTTACATCCACTGGAAAGGACGGGGGTTTTCACGATGAATTGTAAATAGTTTATCACTCCAGCTGTGTTACAGTCTTGTGGTCTCCAGTACTGTACGAATGGATGTGGTGAGCATTTTTAAACATTTTGACCTGGCAGAAAATTCAAACTGGGATAAAACACATGTCCAATAATGATTCATTGAATCATCATTTGTGTCATATACCAAGCACGTTTTTTTTCCCCCCATCAGTCATATAGAATTACAAATGGAATATTTTTTGGTGCTGAACGGGTTGGTTTTTTTTTTTTCTTTGTAGCCTCGGGCGTGTTATTTTCTGACGTTTTAAGGATTCAATTGATTGACCAGCACTCTCGAGATTCCAACCGCATCTCAAAATGATCTTGAATGATGGATCAGACAGTGCTAGGAAGTAAATTATGGTGGTCACTTTTTTTCAAAAAAAATGCAGAATTTAAATAATTCATTCAGATTCATCATGAACATAATCCGGCGGCCTAATGGTAGAACTTGGATGCAGCCAAGCTAACATTACTGAGAGGTGGTTGTATTTTAGAAAGCCAGTAATAAATATTAACTTTATCAACGGTTTCCTCCTCAGATAGTCTGGTGCCATAATTCAGCAAGGCTTGTTGGTGTTCAGATCGAATATTGAACTTCCACCCGCCCCGTGTTCCATTTCAAATTGGAATTTTAAGAGACAGAAAGACTACCCCAAAGCTTGAGATTTGTCATTTTTGTCACAGTTTTCAAGGTCACCAATGAAATTGTGAACACTCACTCCTTAAAAAAAAAAAAAAAAGTTAGATTATTGGAAATGGTTATACATGCCCCTGTGTTTCACAGGGTTGCAACTGAGTTCATGTAAATCAGATGCACTTCACGCCAACCGTGGTGTTTCTTGTTTCTGCACCTAAGCCACTTATTAGTATGCTGCTGAGGTTTTTTTTTTTTCCTTTTTTTGATTCCATGTAGGCTGCTGCTCCCGCTTGTCTCTTATTTTTTTGGCTTGAGATGTTTCTCCTGCTTCGAGCTGTCTGCCGCTTGCTGCACGAGGCTCGTCACAGCATCAGAGACACGGCGAAAAACTTCTCAAAAAGCACCCCCCCCCCCTCCCCCCACCCCCAGAGCTACCGACACAATGCTCCCCCTAATTTCCACTGAATGGAAGTCTCTCCGGACCGGGAGTAATCTCATATTCTCCGCTCGCGCACGCGGCGGCTCTGGTTACTCCCGCTTTGGATCCCTGCATCCCCTGCCAATTGCATAATCAAGTCCACAACTCATCGGCAAGATGGCAGAAGAAGTGCTCTATTAAGCCGCATCGCGTTCCATCTGTTGTGTAAGAGGGAGATAACAGTATTTACAGTTTTTTCGGGGAGCCGTGGCGTTTTTTTTTCAGAGTTGCCGCTCACTTTGTGAAATGTCACGGCTTAACGTCGCCCGACCAAACTAGCTTTGCCCTCGACGGAAATATCACAGCTAACTTTAGTGGACTTGGCCTATCAGGAGGAGGTGTCAGGTTGAGCTTAAGCATAGAGAGAAAACCCTCTCTGACTAATACACAGACAGTATTCAGACAGATGTATATCAGTGAGCTCGGAAAAAAAGGAGGTTAACCCAGATTTAAATAGCGAATCCAGCTGATAAGGAGAAAAAAAAGTGCAAAGCGCGGTGTTATCTCCCTCACAGACTAAACCAAGTTTACCTAACTGTACACGGTTCATCCCGCTGGGACGTGTGCTGCTCCCCTGCCGCTGCGTTAATCCAGCTCCGGCTCTTTTTTTTCAAAACGAGACTCAAATCTACCGCTGATATAACCGAGGCCATTACATCCATTACTCCCACACATGCTGCCCGAGCGCATGGAAGATCCTGTGAGGCATTCCATTTTACACGTCGCTGTGTTATATAAAAAAGGTGAAGATATACTGTATGAGAGTTAATAATAAAGAGTTTTTAAAAACGGATTGTGGCAGTTCTTTTTCCACTCGAGCGGAGCCGGGCAATCTGAGGACATAGAGGAGCGGCAGAGGCGTCGCTCCTCTATCGAGTGCTACAACAAGCACGCCGCCCAGATTTACAACAGTGCAATTAAAATTGACCTTAAAAGCTAGTTCAACGTGACAATGGATGGGGTTTCTGTAAGAGAGGCAGATCCTTCATGGAATAAAGAGACTTTGATCAGGAAAGGATAAATAGTTTAAGAAAAATCCCACATATTTATTTTCTAATTTACTCTATTTATATGACCACAGCTTGAATTATGTTGGGCTTTGGGAACTCAGAGGGAAGATTAATGGAAAATTAAAGTAAATGTATTCTTTTGCTGTAGGGTTTTAAAACAAAATGGGGCAATCAAGAAAAGGTTTTGGTAGCAAATAAACTATATGAAAGCAAAGATCATGTCTTGGTTTGATTGGGAGCCAGGTAGAATGAAGGCAGCTCTGGGTGGTGCAGGGGTAGGGGGGGGTGTAGGGGGGGGGTGCAGCAGGACTGCTTTAAAAGTGGACTGCCGCTCCTTGTCTGGGCGCCTTTTAAAGCCGGCGACATTCCGCTAGACTCCAGACGAGAGCCCACGAGTGGTGCTTGATGGATGCACTCAGGATGCTACGGCACTCGCGCTTCCCCACATGTTGGAGCTCCTCTGGGCTCCTGTTCCTGCTGCTGCTGCTGCTGCTGCTGGAGAAGTGTTGGCGAAAAAAAAATGTCCGAGAGCTCCAAAAGCAGAAAAGACTTTGTAAGGGATTAATTTAAAAATAGGGGGGCATCTGCAAATGCTTTGAATTTGAATACGAGTGTGAGGATTCCACCACAGTTACACTCATCCTAGTGGATATAGAGCCTATAGAGATTTTTTAAAAAAGAACCTTCAAACTGGGGAAGTGGGGTTAGTGTTGTGAAAAGGGAGTCACTGCTGCTTTCATTCATAAAAAAAAAACAGAAACAAAACATCAGACTATAATTAAAATGCCATGCAATTCGAACTAGTCTTGTAGGATTTCCTGTTCCAGCTTCAACCCCCACACCACCAGCTCCCTCTTAGAGATCCGCCTGCGAGACTCCTCATCCTTCAGGGTCCGTTTGACATGCAGGAAGTTGGCAAAAAAACCCGTGGTCTGAGTAATGGAGCAGGTGTGTGTGTGTGTGTGTGTGTGTGTGTGTGTGTGTGTGTGTGTGTGTGTGTGTCGTTTGTCGAGCCCCGTGCCCTGTTCCACTGATCACTACACTAACAGGAGGCTGCGCTGCCTGCGCTGTGGCACCTTTTTGCTGCATAACAACTTGGCAACAAAGCAACGCAGATAAATCCCGATTAAAAGAGGAATCGCTCTTTTTAGTGTGAGCAGACAATGAAAAACAAAATGAAAGCAGCCTCATGAAACATCTTTATTTAGAACTGAACAGCAGCTTTATACTTGCAGATTTCTACTTGAAACCCGAACGTTGCGTTATACACTCAAAACTGACACCGGGCGTTCCAGCATTATTATTATTATTTTTATTATTATTATTATTGTGTAATATTTATTAGATTTGGATTTTGGTGGGAGCATCTGTTGTCACCCCCGCACCATGCAGTGCGTCAACAACTGTCAAAACAGACGTTTACCTTGATCCAGTAGCCGCACGGCGTGCTGAAAAGACGGATCCAGCGTGTCCTTCTCCGCCAGGAGCTCCGGCAAGTACTTTTCGCTCTCCATCTCCGTCCCGATGCACCGACTCCCCGTACTTCGGGTACGCGAAACCTCGATTCACGGCAAAAACACCAAACAAAACTTGCTGAACGTCCAGCCGGCTCCGATGCTGTCCCCGGTACGCAGACACATGCGCGCACGCACCAAAAACGCACCGAGCGCCCTCGAACGTCGCCGCCGGGAGGTTTTTTTTTTTTTTTCCTCTCTCTCTCTCTCTCTTTTTTTTTTTTTGTTTTTTAAAATTCCAAACCGATGCGTCGCTCAGCAGCCCGCAGAGCCCGCGCCACGCATATCACAGCCGGAGCGAGGTTTCTCAGGTTTCTCCGGGCTCTTTGAAGCTCCCTCTGTTGTATCCAGTGGTGGAGTGAGGCAGCCGCAGCTATTGGTCGCCGCCAGCGGCCCCCAGGACCCAGCCCCGGCTGGCGAGAGGGGGCGGGGCCAGGCGGCGCGGGAGCTGTCCGCGGTGCCTGGATCCAGCCATTACCGCCTCATTAGCATACGCTGAGCATGCGAACAAGGGGGCGGGGTTTCTTCCAAGTGCGAGGCGCACGCGCGGCGCGCGCGCTCGCGACAAACCCGCTCGTCCTCCCGTGGAGAGTGTTTACTGGTTTCCTTTATTACCATTATCACATACCCGTGGAGCGTGTTTATAGGAGATTATAAAGGAGCCATCCCCGATACCAGCAGCTATTTGCACTGTCATTTTTATTTATGTTTCATTTATTTATATATTTATTTTATTGAAGACGTGCAGCCCTACAACACGAACCGTTGTTAAATTCAGTAAAAACCCTCACCCTTGCTCACCAGGAGAGGGGAGAAATACCACATGGCATGATGTGGGGGAAAACAAACCGGCATTTTTTTTTTTTTTAATTTATTTTTTAAAGAATAAATTCTGGAAGTGGACATGGAAAAAATATATTAAAATTAAAATATATGTATATATATATACTTTAATAATATCCTTGCAAGTTAAAGCACTCATTATGTCCAAATGTTTTAAACATCCATCCATCCATCCATTTTCTATCCCGCTTATTCCCTTTCGGGGTCGCAGGGGTCTGCTGGAGCCTATCCCAGCGCATTTTATGGCGAGAGGCAGGGATACACCCCAGATGGTCGCCAGCCAATCGTGGGGCAATGTTTTAAACAATGTTGTAAAAAGTAGTAATAGTAGTTATCACAATGTTGCAAATTTCTTTATATTTTTTACAAAAGGCAAATGAGATCATGAATTATTGAGGGGAAAAACTATGAAAATCCTTCATTGCAGGAAACCTTTTTTTTGCTCTCCTATTAGCTGCCACTACATAACTTACATAACAAGCTTGCAAATGATCATTAGGTCTGATCTTAACCAGCAGACTCTTAAAAAAGATGATTTTGGAAAAAATTTTATAAAGTGGTGTGACAAATGGCTTACTGGCTTCTGCATGTTAGTTGTGAAGTTAGCTTCTAGCTGATTCGCAAAATCTTCGGTTAGTGGCCCACCCACTGGAAAACAGCATCTGGACAATACCACTTTGAAAAAATGGGGGGGATCCAGGGATTTCCACCTATGGAAGAAATAAACCCTCCAGGTTGGAAAAAGTGTAAATTTGAATTCAGCAATCTGGTGCAATTTAAGAGCCAAATTAAAAAGCCAAAGACTATCAATAATCTCTGTTAATACATAATATCAGCCTTCACATTGAGCTACTCACCATTTTTATCTGTTATAAATGTACCTTAAAGGTATATTTTCTAACCTTTAACATTCTTAAAATGTGAGAGAACAAATTTGCTTCAGGCATGTGTCTGATGATTATGATTATTGGAATGTCAAACCTTAGTTTTGCTTTTGAATGCTCAAAAATATGTGTAAAACAAACTAAACAAGCTTCATTCATACTGAGTTGGTAAATGTAACATTAATGAGTAATATGATTTATGTTAGTGATGTTGAAATAATCCAACCCTAATTATGATTAAAAAGTGTGTCCACTACATTCAAGGTATGGCAAGTGCCATATGTTGCCATATCCAAACAACCCCTCAATCAATCAATCAATCAATCAATCAATCAATCAATCAATCAATCAATCAATCAATCAATCAATCAATTGATTAAACCCTATATTTAACCGTGCATGCGATTTAAATTCAAGGGCACAGTTATAAGGCAAAAACAGTTTCATTTATATAGCTCTTTTTCAGTGTGAGGCAATTCAAAGTGCTTTACAAAGCATTAAAAAAGGCACATTTTACAAGTTGCAATATAACAAAACAAGTATATAAATACAATTAACAGCAGTGCTTGAAGGGAATTAAAATAACTCAGTAAGGGAATAAAACGCTATTAAGGACAAGCAAGAGACATGAATAAAAGTCAGAGTGCAGTGCAGAGGGAAATGAATTGTTTGATTTATAAAAAGCGGCAGCAAACAGAAAGGTCTTGGTTTAAAAGAACCGAAGAGTAGCAGCAGACCTGCAGTTTTTCTGGGAGTTTGTTCCAGATATGTGGAGCATTCCAATATGAACACTGTTAACTCTGGGGACACAGAGCAGACTTGTCCCAGACCTGAGGGGCATACAGCAGCATATCAGAAATATACTTTGGCCCTAAAGCATCCAGCGCCTTATAAAACAGTGTTTTAAAGTTTAAGAGACAGGAAGCTGGTGTACTGACTGTAGGATGCAGTGATGTGATCCACTTAAGAACGATAATTTAAAATGTTTTTGATGAAATACAAATACAATGACCAAGAGTATTACTTTCTTGATATTATGAAATGGATTTAAATGACCTCCAAAGCAATAAGATCAGATAGGGTTAAGTTCAACTGCAGGGTTCTGACTATAGGGTCTAACATCTTTTTTAGGTTACTACACATGTATATACATGAAAAAATGAGAAACCAGACCAAGAAAAGACTTATATATTAAATAAAATAACCAGCAGTAAAGTCTCCATGCAGATAAAGGACAGAGGACAGCACAGCAGTCAGTATACCTTGTCCAACAACTTTAGGAGAAAGTCTTCATAATCTAGTAAAGTTAAGAAAGTCGGCAAGATTTGATGTTTCCCAACTGGTAGGACCAAATTTCCGAAAAGATTTAATTTGTAAAAAGAAAGCCACAATTTGAAATGTACTGTAGAAATGTACACTACATTTATTCGATGGCTCTAGTTACGTTACTTTTCTGATCAGTGATTTTTTTTTAAAACACATGATCAGTTTATGAAATATAAATTTTGCTTCAAGTTCCCATTAATATAACTTCACCACAGCAACATTAAAATGCTGTGGCATGTCTATAAATAAGTATAAAATTCCAATGATATAAAATCTTTTAAATATAAGTATACACAGAGCCATTTTGCACAATGAGTATTTTAACTTTTGATACTTGATACATTTTGCTGTCAGTATTTCTGCACATGAGTAAGATTTTAACAAAATACTTTTAAATGTGAGTACTTGTGGTCTTGCTGCTGTGATCTCTAACCACTGTACATGTTACATGAATATGATTAATATGAAAGAGGTGCAGCTTTGATATGTATATATATATATATATATATAGAGAGAGAGAGAGAGAGAGAGACTGTTTGAGAATTGGTTATTGGTCCAGATTTTCCAGTGGTGCCCTGATTATAATTCATTTAAATAAATTAATTCATTCATTTTAATAATGCTTAATAATCATCTTTGATGGTTATAAATTAATGGTAATAATCAAATTTAACTACCTAACCCTATGTCGACTAGTTTTTGGTAATTAATTAATAAAACACATCTTCATGTAGGACAGTTCACCCTGCGAGCCCAGACTGAAGGAATATTGATGTGACGACTACATTCTCAGATGCCCCTCTACAAGAAAAGACCACACGGCGGTGGTGCTGCTGCTGTGTGATGTGCTTTTCATGTCAAATCCGAGGCTTTTGGAGCTCAGCAGTTAAGACATAGACGTATACATTAGAGATCCATCAGTCCTGGAACACCACTGGGGGACTATGTTGCCTTTGAAAATATCTAATGAAAGCTGCTTGATCTTTGCTTTGAAAAAAAAATAATAATAAAAAAAAATGTCACTCAAACCAAAATGACTGAAATTAAAAAAAAAAAAGAGAACAGAAAATCAATGTGTGCGTATGTATTTCAAAAGCATGTATTATGCTGGATGAGATAAGCCCAGACTCGTAATTCAATTTCTCTCCGACAAAGACCCCATGTTCTCATCCTAGCAGGAATGATTTAAAAAGACGTATAGATAATACCTCTGTGGTAGAAAAGCTTCAGAAATACCACGGAAAAAATACCACCTACTACGGTGTGAGCGAGTCGGTCACAAAACGAATCAGCAGACAGATTGACAGCTTGTTTTTAAGGCAAACATGTTTTCCACTCTTATCTTTCTACAGTAGATTTGATTCATAAACTGATATTTGGAACGGAATAGGCATATGAATGACCTCTGACAGCTAGTGTTATACAGAATGTGAAAACAGCACCGGCAGCCATCACTTACACACACTTTGGACAGAAACATGCCTTTTTGGTGAGTTTTGGCGACCGCACGACTACAAAAAAAAAAATCTCAGGAGCCTTTATACCTGTAATTGTCCTCTTTGCTCATTTAAGCCATTGATTGTTTTTAATTGTTAAGACAAGCTGTCAATAGCTCTCAGGAAATCCATTCACCTTCCCCTAGGTCAGGCATGGGTTTTTTTCTGTCCCGGGCGTGTTTATGAATTCATTAAATAATTAAACCGAGTTGTTTAGAAGTCGGCCACATAAAGCCCTGGTCTTTGTTAGAGCAAGGGGGGGAGGAAAAAAAGGACAGTGAAAGGACGGCGTCATTAAAAGTCCAGATATTGAGTTAACCCAGACAGCAGATATATCTAAAGATACAGCCGCAAATCCACTTTAGAAGACAGCCTCGGCCTGCGGTTCCTGGAAACATATGGTTGAATGCAAACATACCTTTGTCAGGAATTCAACCAGCAAGAGCATTTTTTTTTTTTTTTCTAAGCTTCATATTTGTTCGAAAATGTGAAGAGAAGACACGAATTCTGTCAATATTTGTGGATGATGCTGTGGTAGCCTCAGGTGGGCGGTTATCTGTAGGCGGATCACCACTGGTTATATAATTGAGACCTGTTTTTTCTTTCTCAATTCTATTTCAATAACTTGGAGAAAGTGCGACCCACAGGCTAAAAAACCAAGATGGATTCATGTATATTTATCAACAGTATATCCTCCGTGAACTTTGGGATGTGCTATAGGTTATTTAGATTGTTTTTGGCCTTGATTTGTGCTCTGCAATATCTGCTCCAGGCATTAATGATGATTATGCACAGTGTGCATATACTGTAAACTATGCACGTATTGCTGGGCGATGTCTTGCGGGTTGAAAGGTCTGCAGTGATCTAGATGCGAGTGGAAAATGTTATTTGCAAAGCGGTAAAAACGCTTTCATTCATTATTCCCCGCGATGCACCTGGCAACGTTGTAAGATTCATGAAATCGCGGCGATGGGGGGGGGGGGAAACAAGTGTCATGTTCTTATTCATGGAGCCTCTTCTCTTAAGCATGTTTTTTTTTTTCTCCCCCCTCCACTGATTCTTCCCAGACTCTTGTTCGCAAGTGATTCGCCGCAAAGAGAAACGCATTATGAATCAGCTTACTTTTTAATCTCTCCCAGAGACCATTAAAAACCGGCTCAAATGCACTAATCTCCTATTCAGGGGAGCGACTTATTTATAGATATGCTCGCCATCTGTTGCGCCCCATCTTCATAAACAAAAGCATCGCATTATCATTGATGTTTGAATCAAAGTTGCAGGCCTGTATGTCTTTCTCGAGACGCTTGTTTTTTTTTTTTTTTCCAAAGGGGTCCTCGCTAAGTAATCGCAATACATCAGCCGCAATGAAAATAATCATGGATTTTTTACGAGGCGACATTTTTATATAAGTCAGAGAGGACCACAAGGGCAGCGGCGCTGGTGTAAACAGAGCTGTGAGGAATGTTCTGTCACGGCCGGCGTAAAGAATGAAGAACAGTGGGGCTATTACATTGACAAAGTGTTATTTTGATCTTTAGAGAATAGCTGCCCCCTTCCTCGCCCCCGCAGCCTGTCCCAGCCCACTAAATATGATGTTGACTACACCTAGGACTGCGGCCCGTGCTGCACCCTGGGGTGTCGTACGCGGCCTAGTCACCCATACCATTACGTCTGCACATTTTTCCCCTTCCTCCGTGGAGGAACAAAGGACCACGTCTCTATCCCCCCCCCATGTCGGCTTGATGCAAATCCTAAGTGATTTAAACAGGAGCGTTTGTCTCGTCAGCTTTCAATCTCCACGAAAATCCCGGTTCAGCCAAAGGACGCCACATGGGGTTCTTTTAACTCCAAGGAATAGACGGCGTCCCTGAAGTGTCTACAAGCATGCACCGGGAAAGAACGAGTGCGCAGGCGTGTTCCTGGCCTTTTAATTCCGGCCCCCCGTGGAAAAAAAAAAAACGGCAGCGAGGATTACGGCGGCAGCATCAGAAGCGATGTTCAGCTCCGCGATTTAGCGGATTCAGTGTGTTTCCAGGCCGTGGCAGAGGGGGGACGGCGAGGAGAGAGACAACACTGCCTCCCTGTGACCGTGTGGCATCACTTAGAGCGGCATGGGGGGGGAAGAGAGAGAGCATCAACGTGGAGGAGTTGAAGGTATAAAACACCGTTTGGGGATTAAATGCAGTTTGTTTGATTTATTCGCACTGCAAAAAAAGACAACTATTTTTTGGGGTCTAAAACAGTCATTTATGTTGCTAAAACATTAAAATATTTGAATTGCTTAAATTTGAGGCGATAATTTGAGATAACACAACAAAGCAAGACAGTACTACGCTCAAAAATAATTTAGTGAGTTGTTAATAATTGAATTCCTTAACAGTTCTGCTGAGTGTTTTTCCAAATTTTTGAGTTGTCTTTGAGTTGACCTTTGATTTAATTTGTTTTAACATTAAATTATAGCTTCATCAAGGCTTCATCAAGCCTTAATGAAGCTAAATTGCCAAATTTTCCCCTATACTTTGCAAATAGTTTCTAACCTTTTCCAATATTAGTATCATAAAATGCAGTTTCTCACCACACTCCTGTGTCTATGGTGAAATCAAACACAGCCCCTGGTTCAAGATGTAGTTTTCCTCCGCACGCAGGCCCCCACAATGCTGCTTTGGTCACAAAGGGCACCTTATTGTGACTACTAAATGGAGTGCTCACATCCATTAAAAAGCCATTCAACAGAATTCTGCTGCCAGCGCCAATCTATCAGGTGCATTGATCACGCATCGTCGGCTGTGAAGTGCAGACTCTGGTCTTCTCTCCTGGAAGTGTTGTGCAAAAGAAACCTAATGAGAAACTGTCAGCAGCACACAGGTAAACAAATCAATGGCACCCAGCAGTGCTCCCAAGGTCGAGCCCCACACACACACACACACACACACACACACACACACACAGTACACACAGAGCTTCGATGTAAAGGGCGCTGTCAAAATTGGACTTTTAGGAGTAGGAGGAGGATACTGTTCAAATTTGTCTCATAATTAGTCTCCTTAACAAATTTCAGAATCACAAATCAAACTATTTTTATTTATAAATACCCCAACAGTAATTCATTTATAGAGTATATTAACCTAAAATGATGATGATTTCAATTAATTTTATTGTGACAAATGGTAACAAAATTTACAAATGTTAATTTTTTTAAATGAATATTGATCAAATATAACCTAGACAGCCTCTATGTAAAAAAGTAAAATGTATATCGCATTCTCAAAAAAAGCAATATGACTCTCATATCCATTCAAATTACAGAAAAATACTTTTGAATAGGCTATAGATAAATATGAAGTTACAGATAACTTTTTCAACTTGATTTAGTTGATAGTTATTTAATGGCTTGTTAAAGGTCACCCTCTATCGTACAAAACAATACTTAAACATGCTTAAAAAAATTGAGTTTTCCTTTTCCTTTAAATTGAGACAATGATGTTCTGATGTTGGGACTGGTCATGTGACCTCAGAAATTGTATGTCCTTCAAAAATAAAAGCCCCCTTTTCACATCTACATGTAAAAACATATATATATATTTTTTTAGAAAAATCAAGATAATGTAATTGTTGTCAAATGGCAACAATTTGGAATAGATAAAAATAAATAATTGACCATCTATATAATGTCCATAATTATGAAGTTGCAAATGATGATTACAATTGGATAGTTTATACATGCTCTGTAACTAGTTATTATGCATTAATAAACATTTAAAAAATATATAAATAAATAACACAAATTTAATTAACTATAAATGATGGTTATTATAGTGTTTCCTATAAATGTTTTAAACCAATGTCTTAAAAAAAGGCATTTAAATATATAAAAAAAAAAAAATGGAATGCAAACTAGTCTAGACTAGGCAGAACGTGGTATAACAGAGAGAACTGTAACACATGGTACAGAAGCACAGTCGATACCTTAACAAACCGCAGGCGGATATGTTCCATTAGCTCAAACTAAAGCAGACCATCACGCTGCCTGCAGTTTGTTGAATTTCTTTGTCGCGTCATCGGGGGTTTAACAAACAGATGCTTCCATTCCCAGCAGTGGCTACAACTAAAAGAAAAAACAGAGCCCAGTGACTCATTCAGCTTCTTTCTGTTTGTCTTTAACGGGTAAACGCTTAACAGAGCAGCCCGAGGTAGTCGGTGAAATAGTGTGACTAAGCCGCGAGTGTGTAGTGCACTTACATACCCGAGCGAGGCACAAGGTCAACAGCAGTAATTACTCAGTGGGAAGTGTGTTGGTCTTCAGCGGGTGATTTCATTTCCTGTCATTAGCCACAGCGATTAAGCAGGAGAACAATGATACTATGATAGCATCAGCACCCGCCACACGGCCCCAGGGTGTCCTCCATATTCTCCAACATTCACTAAATGTTGTCCTGCATGGCTTACCCTACTGTTCTGCTCAAATAACCTGCATCTTTAAGCCTTTCTCCGCTTGTAATAATTGGTAAAATGATCACAGTGGAGTTAATAATGAGGCGGAATCCCAACCCCACTGCAGCTTTGCTTGAGCCGTTTTTTGATTTGAAGGGGATTTTGTAATTTTATAACATGCATTAACAGATAACTGTGAGTTTAGGGGAAGCAGTTGCTTATTTATACATCTGAAAAAAAAATAAAAAAATACCATGTATATAATGTTCTATTTTTTCGCTGCTCAAAGATACATTTTTTTCTTTACTTTTATCCCTGTTTTGGTCTCAACCAACTCCTGAAAGAAAATGTATGATTCTAGATATTGTTGCTGTCCATGCTGGTATATAGTATACAGTATCTATTTTTGACGGGTTGCTATTTAGCCATATTACCAGTTTAATATAAAAAAATGTAGTCTATATATTAAAAAAGTAGGTTTTTGACATCACAACAGGAAGCATCACTAACTAAAGAGGAGATACCACAAATGTTTTGGGGGTTTTTTTTGGCTGAAAAACAGCATCCATTTCCTTCACCTTACCTCCTTTCTTCACGTTGTGTTCCCTCCGACTGGAGGAAACCATGCACAGGGAAGGGAAATTAAGACATACGTCATTACGGTTTGGGAGCGTCACATGTACAGATTTCTATTTTCTGATGACGCTGCAGCTCATCACAGCTGGACCATACTTTAGCAGCTGATCTGGACAAAAAATAAATAAATAAATAAAACGTGCTCGGTTCTACCTCTCAGCAGCAACCTTTCCTCTCTGCAGCGTGTAACCTGTTTAACAAACACCTACACATGAACACATGAATAAAAAAAAAAAAAAAGCATTCCGCATGTATGCCGTGTCCCGCTCAGAAGCGCAGGAACTGTTTCTGCTGGCAAAACAAGTTTATATTACTTATTCATTGTTTGCATCTGTACTTATTGATATTGTGAATGTATTATTTAAGAACCCAGAATATGATCAGGGTATTTTTTTTTTTTTTTTTTGAACACCGTAAATTATTTATCAAGCTAAATGTTTCAGGGAAAAATTGAAATGATGTTGCTCATATGAATCCCGATGCTCAGGAATTTTGATTTACATGAAGATCATTTAAAAAATAAAAAAGTGTGCTTGTGTTTAATGTATGTGTATCGCGTGTAGTGTGTATAGCAGACAGACAGGAGTCCATGACTTTATTATTAATATAATAGACATACCCTATCCACCACCCCCATATACCACCATACCCCACAGACTACTTGCTCTATAAGTACTGTAGCTATTAGTCCTAACAGCAGCTTCCACAACGCCTGACTCAGCTGGCTCATTATCCGCTTTGTCTTTGCTAACCTCTGAGAAACCATTAAAGCCTCTTACACGACGCTCTCGATGAGATATTCTTATTCGGCCTGACTGCATAACGCGAATGTGGCAGTTATTGATCAGGTCAGCTGATCATTAGGTGCCCTCCTAAAGCGAGGGATGAACTTCTCAAGAGTGTTCGAGAAGTTCATCCCTCACGTTCAGAGTAAAAATCCGAGACATGTTGAAGAGCAAACACCATCACATATAATTCAGTTCAAATCATTGTTTGTTTGGATCTAATGCCCTGTAATGAAAGAATGCTGTGTCCAACTGAAAATAGGAGGCTGATGAAATGAGTTGCGTTATCGTTCGCCGTAGTGAGGAGAGGATTCGCCCGCTCAGTCTAGACAACTAAACTATGGAGAGGAGCAACTCTGCCAAATGCTTTGGAAAAAGCAAGAATAAAAAAAAAAGGAAAAGAAAATCCTGCGTTCGAGACGCCAAACAATGCCAGTTTTCCCACATTCAAACAAAAGCATCCTCTGTCTTAAAGGGAAGGCCTTGGACAAAGACAAGTGGGAAGGACAAATCGTAACGGCAGAAACAAACCTCAGGAGGGACGCGAGGGCAGGCTGCAGGATCCACTGTTGAGGGCTCCTCGCGTGGCGGGGCAACCCAATAGTTCAAGGGTTCATCCTGTAACAGGAAGGTCACCAGTTCGATCTCCATGAATGTCGATATCCATCAAACGCTAAGCTCACTCACTGTACATCTGCCTGGCTGAAAGAGTTACTTACTGTAAAACGCACTGAAAACGATCAGAACACATCAAGATCTGCATTTGTAATGGTATACATTCAATTTGAGGTTAAGTGTCTTCACTGTCGTTGACAACACAAATGCAATGGTTGAAAAAAAAGAAGAAAAGTGAAAGGATGCTGAAGTTCAGGCATTTACAGATCTCAAAGAAGCAATTGTTCTTCTTAATATAAAAATATCGATCAAGGCAGTTTTAATATTTTCATCTTTTCTTTTTGGGCCACTAGTCAGCACAAGCAGGCTGTAATCAACAATGTCCCTTTAAAAGTCCATTTTGGGAACATGTTGGCGAAGAATTGCTTACACGGAGGATACAGAGCAATGTACACATTCATGTAGATTTTGTGTCCAAATTAGGAATTTAAGTTCAATATTCGCAAAAAAAGAGAAGCAAATGAATAAAAAAAGACCCACACATGACTGTACACATATACTAATCGTAACATTGTAATTAGTAGTTAAATACATAATATAGAATTAAAAGATAGGAATGAAATAAAGATAAATAATAAATAAAACTACTTATAAAGTACAATGGGTCCAAATGTTCATTCATTCATCACATTTTTTACCACAAATACTTATTGTATATTTGGCGTGCAGATGACAAAAATACAGACAGTAGGAAATGAATAAATTAAAGGAAAAGTGCAGCGCGAAGCGACGCTGCAGCACATCGCAGAGCCGAATCTCCGGGGTTCATCACTGCGAGTGAAGACTCTTCACATTACAATGAGTGATGTGGCGTGCGGTTTACACTGGGATATTTATCATGCCGGTTTTAACATCTCCACCTCTCTGTTTTTTCCCTTTTTGAACAGGAAGCATAAGTTTTAACCGGATGACAAGATGACTGATATATTCTGCCGTTCCAACGCGTTAGGCTGTTCACACCTCACATACATCTGATTTATTCACGGCACAGTGCGCTTGGTTTTTTAATGGCTGAACAATCCAATCACATGCCAGTGTTGTGCATCATTTTAGGGATTTAAAAAAAAAAAAAGTATTTTGGATTTAAATGTGGATTAGGTGACCTTTATATGTTTTTATAATGATGGACTCTTCAGCGTCCAGAAAGGATTAAAGCTTAACTCAGTTCATGCAGTATGTTTCAATGATCGTTATAATGTACATAGCACTAATACTTCCCATTACCATGACTGAACCATGGTAATGTATAAGTTATGCATTTTTATAAGTTTCAGATATATTTTCAAAATCCTGAATAAAAGCTGGGACATTTACTTGATGATCTTCTGTCTGCTTAAAATTGTTACAAAACAACTTATTTCTTTCAGAATCAAAATACTTTATTAATCCCCAAAGGGGAAATCGCTTCTAATCATAACATCTCCAACTCTAATGTACAAGATAACAAAAGTATTCAAGGCAAGACAGCGAGGTAAGATATATATATATATATATATATATATATATATATATATATATATATATATATATATATATATATATATATATACAAGTACAAACATGGACAGGATTTATTGAACTATACTAAATATGGCATTGAATGTGGTTTATTGCTCATAAATATGGCATTAAATATGTATTATAGCGCAGTAGGAAAATGCACAGGGGCCGGCCCACTGACTCCTAGCGTCTGACACTGGGGGGGGTTCTACAGTTTGATGGCCACAGGCCGGAATGATGGCCCGTTCCACCGGCCTTGTGGATCAGCCCGCTGAACCCCTCAAGTATTGAACTCACTCACCACTTATGCAACTGTAAGAACTAAGAAACACTAGTGTCTGTATTCAGGCGTCTTTTGTTTCTTCTATTTTTTTAACCAGTTAAATAAATTATTCTTAGCTGCAATGTAATTGTTGGCTTAATGACTTCACTGGTCTTGTTTCCACATCGTGAGTGAACGGGATAATTGAGAAGGTGGGTGAGAGTTGAATGAGGAGCAATCCTGTTGATCCATTAGCATCAAAAGAAGAAAAAGAAAACACACACACTGACTGTTGAATTGCATCTCGGAATGAATGTAGTAGTTTTTTTCTTTTTTGCACACGCAGCATATTGAAGCAATGCTAGTTTTCATCCATTTTTTACCCCCCTCGGGTGTTCGTGATGATAAAGACAAGGGGGAGAAGGGGGAGAAAGTTCTGAGCTCAAACACTTTTACACTTGTAGAAAAAGAAATGGGGAGCGATTTATAGAATCACCGTTGAAAACCAAATATCTCTGAGCGCTTTAAAAAAAAAAATCACAGCGTTCACGTAAGGCTTTTCCTCTCCACCCCTCCACGTCTGCGTCTCCCATAATGAACGTGCTTCGTGTCCACGGGGCAATTACAGACGTTGGGAAGGAGCTTTTCATCTGGCGAACCCTGCGGCACGTGTAAAGGAGAAAGAACACCTATTGTCCTCATTCACTTTCTGGGGTACGGCGAAGCCCTTTAAAGAGGGGGAATTAATTTGTCACCATGTCAAACGAAATGGCGGAATCTAACATTACACCCATTCCATACTGAGTCGGATATTACGGCATTGTCAGCCCTTATATTTAAGGGGGATGAATTCATTCAAAAGCGCTGAGGAGTCAGGGGAAAAGAAGACGTACAGCAACCTGGACAAAGGTATCTGTTACAGCAAACCTCCATTAGCCCTTGTTAACTGCAGAGAGAAAAGATGGGAGTGCCTGGGGGGTGTGAGGGGGGTGTGGGGGGGTGCGGGGGTTGGTAATTGTCTCTCTCTCTCTCTCTCTTTCCAAGCGGGCAGGGTGATTCCGCAGCGCTCCGCTGCTACTGGGAAACATCCTTGTCAGCACGGAGACGCGAGCAGCCCATTACACGGGGAGCAGCAAGTACAAAAGGTGGAGATTCTTAGAAATGATAATTGTCTTTCCAGAGTGGGAATGTTGGAAATAAGCACAGAGGCCCCGGGGTAACGGGCGGATTGCTTTGACGGTTCCGGACACAGTGTTCCATCAGGAATAACATTCTTTTTACACCCGCGAGATGATCTGAACCTGAAAATTACACCGGAAAGGTGATTTGCTATTGAAATGCATCTTTTTTTTTGTGTATGAGGCTGTAATGTCAGCACATTTTTTTCTATAAATGGGCAAAGAATGTCCACTTACAATCATTTTGAGTTGGCAAGTGCAGACACTTCTCACACATAGGTGTCTAATATGTTTTAAATGAAATAAGTTCACTTTCGATGTTATGTAGGTGGCTTTACAGGAGGTCTTAGCAGCAAAACCTTGTGGAGAAGAGTGGAAAAAAAAGAATTCTTTCTTCTTTAAAGACTATTTTTTAGCACTCCCTATGATAGTGAGTGCAGTGTTTGTTTTTTTTCAAAGTAATGGGAGAAGAAAAGGAAGAATAAATATAGAAAAAATATTTTTAAAAAGTAATATAATATGAGATGAGATTATTATAATTGAGGAAACAGGGAAAGATTCTAACTGACAGCACCAAAAGCAAATATATTATTTAAAAACAATTAATTTAGTCAAAAGTACAACTTTCAACTATGATCATTTGAGCACAAAACAGACTTTCTGTCAAGATACGCATTGTTTAATTACCACATAGCAGCCTGTATACAGGTTTGGATGTTTCCTGCAAAAACATTATGACAATTAGTGATATCTTTTTAATGTGTTTTTCCTCTGTAACTAACAACAAAAATGATGTCTCTGTTATACTGACCTGCGTCAGTGCATCAACACACAGGCCTGCTCAGGCACCTCTGACCCCATCATTAATTAGTTGGTTATTATTTATGACATTGTTTGACATGTCAGAATATCTCTTCGACAAAGATTTATTCAACACTGACTACATGGTACAGGCATGTTATAGGAAATGCATATTCACCAGAGTTGAATACAATTAACGCGTTATCACTCATGAACTTGATCACTTAATGTTATTCACAATAAAAGTGAATCTTTCTTTTGAACTGCTGCTAAACATGCATTTTATTCATCACCTTTTCAACTTTTCAAAGATTTCTCTCACTTCCCACACACTTAACCAAGTCTCAGCGGACGCTTTCATTTTTTCTTTTCTTGCTTAAGGAAAGTTGATCTTCAGTCTTGGGTTTTCACATGCAGGAAACTCTGGAACATGAAATAAGACTGTGAAAAGTGCAGCTTCCTCACCTTTTCACTGGAAACAAATGAATAGATTACCCCCCCCCCCCCCCCCCCCCCCCGCTGCATTGTCTAGTTTTGCCGTTCAATTATTCATTGTGACACATTTTTTCACCTACCAAAGCACCTTCCGCAGCCGGCTACACCCTCCCGTTTCCACTTCTGCTGCCTAATTAGACCTCTTCTCTGCGGCTGTGCCACGCATCCCCCCGAAGGACGCGTTTTCCCCCGCGTTTTCTCATGTTTCTGTGTTCCACTCCCTCCATCCGGGGTGCACACTTTTGTTTGGCTGCACGTTGGATTTAGTTGGTTTTGTTAAATAAATGCGTTAGGACAATAACAATTTATAGAAACATTTATGTAATTTATCATTTCCTGTCATCCGTGTGGTGCCTGACCTTTGAACCCTCATGACGAGTGAATTTGTCTTCGTGTCCCTCAGCCAGCATTAGCGGCAAAACAAATCGCGTTGCTGTAAGCCGGCTCATAAAGAAACGAGTCCAGCCCTCCTGATACTTTTGTCCCGCTGCAGACCTCCCTGAGCCCCTCCGGCAGCTGTGGCGAGAGCTTTCTGCTCTCCATTAGAACTGTCGTCTGAGCTGAACGACTCCCTTTAATCACTCTGAATATCGTTTCGCACGGGGAAATTTCAATCCCCCGTCAGAGCGACGGGCGGAGAAGACAAAGATGCGTCAAGCGAGGCTTTGCGGGAGCATCGGCGGGCTCCTTGCCGCCGACTTCACAGAAAAAAAGACGCGAGCGCCTGTTTTTTGTGTCAAACAGCACAACGAGAAAAGATGAAAGAGTCGGGAATTTATTACCGTAAAATTAAAGTATCCCCTCCCTTTTGATTCATGATGTGCTCTCGCACGCACACCGACATCTTTTGAGCCATGATTTTTGGGTATGACCAAGGGATCCCTCATCATGGTACAGATCAAAGACTCAATTTTCTGCTTGTCTGACGTTTCAATGTCAAAACTATTTGCCGGGTAGAGTTGTCTCCGCGTTCCTGCAGGCTGACCACCCACTGGAATGCTTGGGGGGGACCGCTTCTATAAATCCCGGTGTCTTGTTCCTCGGAATTGTAATATAGTCCACCCTGTATTTACACACTAGCACAAAGTGAATCCCAAACCAGGCACTACCGCAAACCCTAGTGTTACATGTTCTGCTTGCGATTGCTCTATTATCGACCTTTATCCTGGCGGAGGGCAGCAGCCAGGAGGTGGAGGAACTCGCTGATGCGGTAGCTTCTCTCCAGGGGGTATCAGCTCCAACATACACTCTCTTATTCATACAGCGGCGCAGCGGAAGAAGGGGGGGGGGGTAAAAACACATACACACCAACTTGCGCTGGTCTTTTTCAAATTGGAGAGGTCACAAGAGAGGTTCATGGGTAGAGGTAGCCAGGAAGCTGTTGGCAGCTACCGAGTGTAAGATTACATCAGGAATCTTGTTTTTCCTTTTCTAATATGGATTTTCCTTCTATGTAATTTGCTGGCGATTATATGATAGCGGGGGATGCTTTATTGCAGCTGTAAGTGGAGTCGTAAACTTTTCTCTTTGGGCAAGATGCTTGAAAACATGTGATCAGCTGGCACACATTACTCAGTGAGATATAGGAAAGCGTTTTTTCCTTATTTAACAGTAAAGCTTATTTGTTTAATGCTGTTAAGATTAATGTTAGCAATGACAACGACGCACACATTTCACTTCAGAAGTGAAGCTCACATTCAGACGCTGAACAGAAAAAGTAGTTTCTTGACTAAAGGAGCATTAATCAGATAAGAAACTGAAATGTATTTGATCAGGCAAGACATCTTATTGTAGGCCAACCTGGAAGTTAACATGGTTCCTTTGTCAAAAAATACCCAAATTTTTGGTATCAATACCAAAAAATGGTATTTTTACATTTAATTTTTAGGGGGGATCGTTGCAGAAAATGACCTCTGTAGTAACAGAGCACAATAAAATCTCTTAAAAGTATAGTTCAACCTTTGTGAAAATGTGCTCATTGTAATGATTCTTATAGTCAGCAATAGTTGTTTTACCTTTTCTTGTTGATACAAGCTGTTTCCACACTAGCGGAGCAGAGCCGCGGGCTGCTCAGCTTCTACTACACAGCTAATGGTATTTTTTGGTTTTCAAACTCAGCAAATATACAATCCAGCAACTTAAAAAAATCGGTGGTTGGCAAGTTGGGATCTGCGTGTTCACCACGCTATGAGACAATAACGCAACCTTACGAGACAGAACTGTTTTCATGGTAAATATAAAGTGTAGTATTGCTTGTCTTTTGAGCAACTCTGCTCCGCTGGTCTGGAAACAGCTTATATCGACAAGAAAAGGTAAAGCATCTATTCCTATGACTAAACAAAACATGTTTAACTATCCCTTTAAGCTTTTTTTAACCATAGACCTTTAGATATATTTAACCAAACACTCATTCACGAGACCCATTTACTTCCTACACATAGACCATTGTCAGGTAAAGTTAAAAAAAAAAATAATAAGAATATATATGTATATATATATATATTTTTTTTTTTTATTGGTTGAGAGTGTAACCTTTCATTTGTAGGAGGAACAGAGTGTGATTTCTTCAAAAGTCACATATACAGGTTTAACTGAGATACTCGTGGAAGTGACAAACGTCATAATGACAGACTGACAGTTGACTGTCAGTGGCGGCCTTGGTTTTTTTTTTTTTTTTCCCTGTCACGAAACCCGCAGCTCGAAAATATCTATTACCTCTGTCCTCTTCAACCTTTGAGGGACGATGGCCCCGTGTTCCTGCGCGAGAGGACATGGCTCCAGCGTCAGGCGGCGCGTCTCCCCCCCGCCCCCACCACCACCACCCTGTCTCTGCCGGGCCTGCTGGGACCTCTTGGGTGACAGCGTCACTCGAGCTGAGGTGGAGGGCTTCCTCCAGCCGGCTGCTTGGCTGCCTGCCTGCCCCTCTTCCGCCGGGCTCGATGGACATTGATCCCCCCGGCAGCGACACCGTGTCCCAGGGAGGGGTAAGCGGATACACCTCGTTGCCTCCAACAATCATTCTGCCCCTGTAGGGACAGGTCGTGGTAAATTAATAGTGTGCTTGCAGTGACTAGATATTGTTAATGTATTTGCTATTGATGGAGTGAGATAACATGAGTAGCTTCAGCCTTACTTAACACAAAACATAAATCCTCCCAGGCCATCGAGGAGGAGCAGTAGGGGCAGCGAGTTATTCCAAGCTTTAAAGCCAATAATATCCTCTCAAGTGCGGCCATAGTAATTTGTGTGAATAATTCTACCAAACAGCATTATTTTAGAGGAGGTTTCATTCAGAATTTAGAGGGTTTTTTTGATAATAAAGTGGCAAACACTATCAAGCGAGGAGGGGCAAAAAATCAAAACCAAGACCGACAAGATGCTTAAGACAAGCGATGTGTTAACGGAAGACACGGCTTGATACTGGCGTCCTCAGTGCCACAGTGTCACCTTGTCATGCAGCTTATGAAAGGTGCCGTCTACCTTAAACCTGAAGCATAATCCACCTGATCCTTCATAGGAGCTGTCACGGCGCAACACTGGGTAAGCTCACTTTGAACTTTAGGATCTGATGAGCTTTAATGTGACTTTCAAGACTGATCTGCTTTAAATGTGCTTTCAGACAAATGAATAAGGGACCTTTCGGTGCTTAAGTTAATTGTCCCATTCACAGTAAAAAAAAAAAAATTAAAAACTGCTATAATAAAAACAAGTACTTAAAAAATAAATCTTCCTCATGTGGTATTGCTTGTCTTTTGTTAGTATTATCAGGTGCTATGCAGGTGTCTGATGGCCTGTGTGCGGAAGCTATTTGTGAGCCATGTTGTCTGTGATTTCACACTTCTGTAAGGCCTTCCTGACACCAGAGGTGTGACGGGGGGATGCGTTGGGGGTGTGTACTGTTTGCAATGATGTCGCCAGTCCTGTCGTTGTAGGATGTCGCGAAGTGACCAGAAGGCTGCTCCACGCTTTGTGCAGTTTTAAACCACACGTTGGAAGAGCCTTCCCTTCCCATCCTCGACATGCCCACACCCACAGGACCACTACATAGGTCATAGACACATCTTTCTCTAAAATATATAGTTGCCAACCTTTTTTCTTCACCACACACCTACCTTATATTTACAATTCCACTGCTTACTGGCAAAGTTCAAGGTGACTGCTGTATATATATCCCTTTATATCTTTGCTACCTGAATTTTTGACCAAATTCACTTATATTTCACTGCAAGAATATTCAGTACTATGATTATCTAGACTAAAGAAAGAAGAGAATTTCCAGATTTAGATACAGCACATAAGATTTTCATTCATTATTTACTTATTTTACAAATACAACATTGAACATAGGTCATTTTTATCAGATTGTTTTGTCTTTTCATTCACAATTTTTTCTTTTCTATAAAAGTGAAAACATCATTGCAGAGTTAATCAAATTTAAAGGCTAGGATTTTTTTTTCCTATATTGTTAAGTCATATTGTTTCATGCATCCAAGTAGCAACGTATTTGCTGAAAAAAAAATGGGCTGTTTGGTACTATCTGCATCATTTTGCAGGTGGGATGTCAGGGATGTTTGTTTGAAGCTTATGTTGCATCAATATACACTGTAGAACTGTGCTGAAGAGTTGCATCACTGTTGGTAACACGCTCCTCCTTAGAAACTCAAAAGAGACCCACTACAAGAGGTTTGTCAGTTCATTTTCTGGCATCACATGCAACCAACTGCCTCCCCAAACAGCGACTGTGCCGTACATGTGACAGGTCTCCGTGCACCGCTACGCCTGCTGGGTTCACAAGGTCTGTAAGCATTTCTCTCTGCTTCTACTGGGAGTGAATATATAGCTCCCCGTTCCCTGAATATCACCCACCTCATCCCACTCCCCACTCGGCCTCCAAGTAACCCACTTTGTTTGAAGGAGAGTGAAGGAGACACAAAGCTAAGGGAATGGACATGGTGGCTGCTATGTGTGTTATCCGATCAAATTCAATGGGTGAAACTACCCATTGTATAAAAAGCTCCCACAGTCCCTTTGAGTGTGGTTGTAGAAGTCTATTGACTGTCTAAATATATTGTGTTCATCTACCCGTTCACACCATGGCCTGAAAGTACCACAGTATTCAGAAGTGCACGGTGGCAATCAGCCACCATGGCATCAACCAATATTATATTATATTATTAATGCCAGCCTTGGTTTAGGTTGATTTTATTCTTTAAATACGCAGAATTTTTTTGTGATGAGACACCATTTGACAACACAGATAAAGAAATGCGCAATGTAGAAGCGGTCATCTCATTGGCTCTCAGGTCTGCTGTTGGTTCCTTCGTCTTCTGACTCCATCCTTCCTCCACCTGGCCTTGAACTGGAACTGGTTCTGACCTGCAAAGAGAGTTATCTTTTGCACATACACATTTTCTTTTCATCCACATCAAAGAATTATTGTCACTCAATTATAATTCCTCAGTCTTCCCTGTAGACGCGGAGTCTGCTATCATCTTCCTGTTTCACTCCTGCTGACATTTCACTGACCTTGTTAGTACGCATACACTGTTGACTCCTTTTCTGACTCTGCAGCACACTCTGTCCTTTGTTCATGAGAGTTATAATAAGAACACACATCATAACACTTTAGTCTTACAATAAAATGGTAAATAACATAAGTTGTATGAGTTTATAAAGCTGAGCAATGAGGCTTTACTACTCTTAATGTTAACATAAGTAATAAAAGCAATGTCCCTTCAGGAGGTTGGACAGTTTGAGGGGCCTTTAGGAAATAATGTATGTGTTTCCTCATACGTGTTAAGCATGTGTGGGAATGAAAACCAACTTCATGAGTTGTACTCAACTATTACCTACCCAGTGAATGTCGATTTAGACTCTGGTCATGCAGGATATGAAGAAATTAATGTTTTATTAATTTGTACTTTTGTTCATTGCGAGTATAGTGGAAGAACATGTTTTCCCTCAAATAAAAAGAAAACTGCCAAGTATTATTATTTTCATTGCACTTTTAAGAGATCAAAACAAGTACAAGTACAAAACAAGATTTACTGGATGCTACCATGAGGAAACGTATGTGTCTTTACCAAAATGATAGAAATGGTTGTGAAAAGCCTGTCTAACAAAGATATTTCTGGACAAACCCTCCCTAAGCCAATGTTATAAAGGTGTATTGGGAGGGTGGTATCGAAGCTATGCTACTGTTCAGCAAGTAGTTCTTGCTGAGTATACATCAAGCTTTCGTCTCTTCTCCTCCCTTTGGACATTGTTTTACTGAAACCACTCCTTGCTGAGGAGTTCTGGCTTTTGAAGCAGAAGAAGGAGACAGAAGAAAACACTTCATGGGCACACTATATCCACTCTGTGCTGAGTAAACACACGTCACAACCTCAACCCCGAAACCTACAGTAATCACGAAATATATACAGTCATGTGAAAAGGTGTTTTTCCCATTCCTGATATATTTTTTTTGCATGTTTCTTATGCCTTAATGTTTCAGATCATCAAACAAATTTAAATAGTCTCTAAGTTAACACAAGTGAACACAAAAAAGCAGGTTTAAAATGAAAGTTTTTGTTATTAAGGGACAAAAAAAAAGCTTTGTGTGAAAAAAGTGGTAGCCACCCCTGTTAAAACACAACCTTTTTTCGGAGTTTCATTTCTCTAGCCACACAAGCTTAACTACTACCATATCTGTTCTCAAGCAAGAAATAACTTAAATAGGACCTGTAAGGAGATCAAGAGATCCTCAAAAGCTCATGCTGAAATCTAAAGAAATTCAGGAACAAATGAGAAAAATGAGTGAGATCTGTCGGTCTGGAAAAGGTTATAAAGCTATTTCAAAAGTTTTGAGGTTCCTGCAAACCACAGAGAGAGCCATTATCCACAAATGGAGAAAACAAAGAACAGTGGCCAGCCAACCGAAATTACCTCAGTTAGCAGCAATGACTCAACCACGAGGTCACAAAAGACCCCACGACGATAACCAAAGAACTGCAGGCATGCTCAATGTCTCATTTATGGCCAGTGTTCAGGACACCACTATAAGAAAGAAATTGGACAAAAACAGCTGCATGGTAGAGTTCCAAGATGAAAAGAACTTCTGAGCAAAAAGGCTCATTTCAATTTTGCCAGAAAACATATTCATGACCCCAAAGACCTTTGGGAAAATACTCTGTGGTATGATTAGACAAAAACAACAATATTTAACTAACAGTTAAATATGGTGGTGGTAGAAACCTGGAAGACTTGCTGTGATAAATGCAATAATGAATTCTGCTTTTACCAAAAAAGAAAAATCCTCAAGGAGAATTTCCAGCCATCTGTTCATGACCTCAAGATGAAGACAAACTAAATGAAGACTCTGGAGTGGTTCAGTCAAAGTCCTGACATGAATCATATTGAGATGCTGTGGCATGACCTTAAAAAGGCAATTTATGTTCCAAAACCCTCCAATGTGGCTGAATCAATTAACAATTCTGCAAAGGTGAGTGGACCAAATTCCTCCGCAGCACTGTTATTGCAAATGCTTGATTGCAGTTGTTGCTGCTAAGGGCCAGTTATTAGGTTTAGGGGGCAAACACTTTTTCACACCACTGTAATGAAGCAGCTACACTAGCTCATTACTGGTTGATCCTTGTTTGTCATTGGAACATATCGACAACTGTTAGATTGATTGCCATGCAGATTCTCATCTGTCCTTCAGAAGTAATTGTAATAAAGTTGGTGATCCCATGACCTTCCCACTATTCATTATGATTTACTATTTACCTATATTAGTTCTTTCATCAGTGTCATCATGTTTTGTGACATCAATAACAGTAAAAATGAAAGCATGCTGTTTGTTTTATTTTCATATTATAGATTGTTTTTTCTTGTGCTAGTAATAGAGGCTGTAATTACATATTTGATCATTCCAAGGATCTCAAATGAATAGCATCTTACGTTGGCTGTTACATTATATCATAGTAGATTCATTTCCTGTGCGTTTGCCTTTTTCCGGAGACAACATCGGGTTGAAAAGCCACTAGAGTTGAACATGTTTAGGACATTGAGCTGAAAGCTCATGACAACATATCTTCTTAGCAGTGCTGTTCCTTATGAATCTGTTCACATCTAGCAAAAAGCTCCACGAGGAAAGAATGTTCCACTCCGCTGCACAGAGAAAATCAGTCTCTCTTAATAGCTCTGGGCAATTTCAGACCACACAGAATGACAAGGGAATCAATTTCCCTGGTTAGGTTATAGATGGATTTTCTTCACCCGGTCTTTTCATAAGAAATAACTGAGATATGTTATATGAATTATTAAGAAATCCTGAGCAGTGTTAGATACTGAAGGCTATATTACGTTTCAGCAAGCTAATGAATATTGTTATTATACATTCACAGAGATTTTTTGAAATTTTCATTTGCTGATCTTGCTTTACATATCTGACAAAAAACTGGCTGCTCAGAGAGTAATCTAGCACACATTCAGAGCACTGAATATTAAATGGTGAATGGATGTCCTGTAATCCATTGCAAAAGTTCAAAGTGAACTGGGTTCAATTGCATAATGAAGACATTGTGAGTAGATAGATCAAGCCTGACCTCATGTGGATGATACAGCATATAGCACTTACACTTCAAATAATGGCTTGATTTTTTCACATAATCATCATAATGGTTTTAACATAGCAGTTTGTTCTAGTGAAGCCTTCAATTGGGCTAATTAATGCATTTTTTGTAAAATATCTCAACAAACGTGTCGTCATTTCAAATTTCAGTTGTTTAATACCTTGACCTTCTATGACACATCAGGTAGTGGGTGCGTAAATGTACATTTTACACATGTGGCATGTCAGAGTGATGCTAACTTTGAGTAATTGGCAGCAGGCTAGTTAGATAAATATCAGAGGTGAAGGGAAATTAAAGGATGAAAATCAGCATGAATATGTATCACTTCCCACCTTCTGTAGAATTTGTGAATGTACGTCAGCTACATCATAATTCACACATTATGAAATGCAAATCAGAGCTTCAAATAACAGTAATTTATTTTGTATCACTCAGTGCTCCAATGATTTACTTATTATTATTATTATTATTTGTTTTTTCTTGGAAAAGTGATCTTCAGATAACTTAGACTTTGACATGAAGACCGTTTTTAAAAACTATTATAGCTTTTCGTTTTATTAGCATATGTTAGATTCATAAATAAAGGAATCATAAATGAGTTATACTATTTATTATTAAAATCGCCAGTGATTGACTTTCCAGTGATTATTAATTAACAGGCTAATTAATTGGGTATTTCAAGGCACAGTAAAACATAATCTGTCTGTATATGACAATTATGTGCTGTAAAACCAGTGGCTTATTTCATTACACAATTAGGTACTTAGTAAAGTTACATGTTGAAGAAGAGGGAACAACAACTTTTTGCTAGTACACATTAAGGTTATTTGTAGATGAACAGTACAACACAACAAGTGAAATTTTCAGGTAACTATCATAGATAATAATTTATTTTACTCTTTTAAATTCATCTGACAGCTTGGGTTACTGGAAACTGGAAACATATAGCTTGATCACCATTGTTTCCACTACGGGAATTTCAGAATTAAATAGGCTACCGAAGTAGGAGATAGACAAAATAAAATAATAATATAAGGGTATATCAAAATGCAATATGCAAGTGAGTGACATACATGATGCAATAAACAAACCTATAAAAATAATAATTATAATAATCCAATACATTGTACACAGTAAAAATAAATAAATAAAAAGGCAATAATGTTAAGTAACAATCTAAAATTTGATTTCTAATTTTATTGTGGAGGACCACTCGCCTTGATTGACAGGTGGATGTAATGATGATAAGTAACGACGTGCCTGTTTTTTTTTTTTTAATTGTGATCGAATGTTGATCTGATTATCCTATAAAAATAAAAAATACTGTCCTTTTGTATTTTTCTATTTACGAACACAGTTACATAAGTGAAAATAATGACGAGGGACGTGATCTAAAAGGATTAAAAAGAGCTTAGACTTTTTTTTTCCTTTTCTTTTTTTGTAAGAAGCTCGTATGGCATGGCCCCCTCTACTTAACTCGATATGTATAAAAGCTCCGCATCAGGCGCCGCTCAGGAGAGCCGCTAAATGTCAAGTGTAAAATGTAAATGCAATTACTCTCCTTCTGTCCGGGGCCGGCGGTGGGCGGGGCTCCGTTGCCATGGCAATGACGTCAATGTTGGTGTCGAGTAACCAAAGGTCAAAATAAAGACAAGTGAATGAAAAACGGAAGGAAACTTCACAGGCTGCTCCGGGAACGGGAACACAACACGACCCAGAAAATCGGCGTCAACTTCAAACATACGCATTGCGGTTTGGACGTTGACTTGTTGTTGTTGTTCTTTTTTTTTTTTTTTTTTTTTTTTAAACGGAGGGGGGGGAGGGGATGAACCGTGTCCTCGCCGGGTAAGGAAGACGTCAGACAGCAGAAGGTTAGGGTCACAGACATGCTAACAGGAGCTAGCCGTGTCAGCGAGCGAGCTAGCCTAGGTCGTCGGCTAACCCGAGCTAGTGCTAACAGTTAGCGACGCTATATCGTTGCCTCCGACAGGCTGCCGGTGCAAAACAAAGTTACTTTACCATGTTCGCCAGCGAGAGCTCTTCACTCCCGACAGCTGACGCTTGTTAACCAAGGCCATGCGGCTATTTAAGTTAGCTTTTTCCCCCCTTTAATGTTGCAGACAGGAGAGGACACAGTAGCTGGCCTTGCAGTAGTCTCACAGCTGTGTAACTTTACTGACATCACAGCAGCGCTATGCCGCATCACGCCGTCTAATGTTTAGCAAACAACACATTTTACATGAACCTGTCCTGCGGGTGATTCCGACATAGCAAGCTAGCTCGCGTGTCTTTGGAAAAGCAGGGCAATTGTTATTAAGTCCAGGTAAACAAAGTTGTCTAATAGCTTCAATTGACTCGAACACTTATTCCCATAAACTGTAGTAGTTGTTGCTCATCCATCAAGCGACCGAATAGAAGCCGGACAATGAGCTTATAGTGGGTAGTCCTGAGCGCAGTTGTCATTGAAAGTCGTCCTCAGCATCAGCAAGAATACACACTTCAGACGTGGAGGATGAGAATGAGGTCAAGCTAACTTTTCCCCTCTCTTTTTTCCCCATGCATTTTTTCTTTAGGAAAGGATAAGACTACAGTTGCAGTGATCTTTGTTGGCTCCAGATTTCCTCTACAATGACAGTAGCTCTTGTCAGATGACCATTTCCATACTGCCTCCTGCCCTCCCTTACTAAGGTTAAGCTGCTTGACGATGCTGACGAAATTTAGATCATATGGAATTTGATTTTATTAATTTCCAAGTGAGAATAAATATTGGGAGGGATAAAAAGTAAGGACAATTGCTTGTGTTTCTCAAAACAAATTGATCATGCAAGCAGTGTTTGCTGTGACATTCAAAATGTGCAAAGAAAATGTGCAGATATCTTTGAAGTGCATACATAGCATCCCAATTAACCAAATAGTGTATATGACTTTTGCAGTGATGTAGATGTCAGAAAAGTAAATGTAAAAGAAAGGAGGGGGGAAAATTCTCCATCAAAAGAAACATTTGTGGTTGAGTTTATCGTTGTTTTAATGGACAAGGTCAACGGGACAGGCTGCACAAACACTGAAAATTAAATAACTTTTTTTTTTTACTGATTTTTATGCTTATTTATTAGAGAGTCTACATTATGGGGTCGAATATGCCCTGAAAAATCTACAGAGAAGACTGGAAATTTGAGTCTGGAAAAGAAAAGGAAATGGGAAAACACATAGGAGCCTTTTGAGTTTAAAGCTTCAAGTCCTAGCCAGTTTCCATCGGGCGACAGTGCTGTGACTTCATCTCTGGCTCCGCGTGGCGTCGCCGAATGAGGTTGCAAACGCACCAAGTAGTTTGAGGCTGTAAACATCCCCGACTGGAAGCTGTCTATCCGCAGAGCTTTCAGTCTGATGTTTGCTGCTGCCGGCTACCTCTAGCTTCACAGAAACAAACAAATGTGCCGTGTTCGTTTATCCAACCTGTTTAAAAAAAAAAATTCAAATGTAACTGTCCGAGGAATTATTAACCCTTATCAATAGGACCCTGCAGGTCAGGTCCAAGCCGAAATTTTGTGTTTTATTAGCTCTTATTCTCTTGTCCAGACTCAGTTCGTGTAAACATCCTACACTCAGCTGGAATCAGTTGCAGCAGAGGCTGAGAGAAGGTTGTTTACTTGAACTGACTGGAAGTGACACTTTGACATCAAGAAAGCTGAGCACCGGCATTCACGTCAAGGTCACACTTCACCAGTGTAACAGTGTGCTTGGTATGAGTTAAAAATAAAAGGGGAGTAAAAATACCAAAATATGGAAATTGAGGACTTTGACAACTTTCAACATGTTTAGGATAAACAATGAATTCTTTACACTAAGCTATTTGTGTTGAAATTATGCTGCTCCAGTGTTTTGAATGTTTGCCTGTTGTGTAACGGTGTTGAATGTTTGTTCCCGGCATTAAAACTACAAGCCAGCTTACACATGTGATGTAATGACTTGTATGGTTTCCTTCTCTTTGTTTTAATAGAACGTATAAACATGGCGCACCTGTCAACGTAATACAAGGGGTTTGTAAAAGTCGAGTATATAGCTGTTAAATACTATAAAACAGCCTAAAAGCTTTGATTTAGTTCCATCATCAAGCTGTTCCTGTTTTCCCGTTGACCTCTTAAATAGACTATTAATAGAGGCCCTGCTTGGGCCTAACAGAGCAGAGTAATTTCTGCATTTATCCATCAATCAGCAGGAGGAGCTAGGTTAGTTAGAAGAAAAGTAGTTTATTTTTACCAGGATTGTTCTGTGATACTTCAGTGTTTCACTAAGTTATTGGCCATGATGTGGATGTAAATTGTATTGTGGTATTTTATGGTCTATATGTGGGAAAAAAAGAAACTCAACATCTTGTGTTTTTTGCTTATGGAGGTAATCAGGGGAAATCTTACTGTACCTTAATACAACTATGAAAAAAGATGCAATCTCTGTGTTTGGTTGTTTTAGTTATATTGAGCAATTGACAATATCTGGATTTTTTCATTTATGTTGAGATGGTCATATGCAAGAGAGAGTGGAGGAGTGCAGTAGCTTTTGACTCAAACAAATCAAAACTGGTTAATTTATTCATTTTATATCTCTAGTGTGTATCTTGGATTTTCATGATGGAATAACGTGGCATTTATTTACAGCAGGTACTATACACCCCCCACTAGGTGGCAGCCTTGTGCCTGGATTTGCTCATCAGTGTATTTTTTGAAATCCTGACTACTGATGACAGCAGAAGATGCCTTGCTTAAGCTTTGATCTGTATTCAAGTACATTTAAACACAACTTATTATCATCCGGGGAATCTGTGCCCCATCGTTATTAAAATAGGAATGCAAGATATTAAAGCTTAAATTGAACCTATTATAATTGGGGGGGTCTTTAAAGTCAATCATGCATTTTTAACATATTTGTAGGAGTAGAAATTATTTCTTGATGCAAGAATGTAGGGGGCCCCATTTCAAAAGATGTGTTGGAGGCTCTTTTAAAAGCAATCATATATTCACTGACTTGTTTTCATGTTATGTTTTGAAGCATAAAGACAATATATTTGCTAAAACTAATAATTACTAAAAGTTAAATTTGAAACATGCAACAGGCCAACTTCTTTGTTTGAAGTGTCTTTATTTAACCAAAATGCAATTATAACATACAATATAGTTTAATTACACTGTATCATATACAGTGTATAACATACAGTGTAATCACACTTACACACACACTCATTTCAGTTTAAACTACAGGGTACCAGTTACCATGACCATACATTATGAAAGGCACAACATGCCTTTCATAATGTATGGTGGTGATGTTACGGTGGTGAACTCCACAGAAATACGCTCTGTTGTCATAATGTCATATCTAAAGGTAAAGAGTACAAAACCTGTTAGGCAGCCTGTGGAAATGAGGAAGATCTCTGACTTTAACACTGGAAACTGACTCCATCATGACTCATCATTTTAAGTGTGAGAACGTGCACAATTGATTGCTGAATAAATACTTTTTTTCCCCAGCTATGACAGTTGGAAGAACTGTGTATCATTCAGATGAGATCCCAAACATATAGTTGCGTTGCACTGTGCCTGTTAGTGATAAGTATACATTGACTAGAAATTTCTAAAATATTAATATTTTAATATGAGAATTGATTCTAGAAGATACATATCTGATATTGGAGGCATTGATATTTCAGTTTTGATCTGCACACCACAGGAATAGATTCTACAAGATTTGAGTGAGCATGAAATAGTCATGCTGACTGCTTTTTTTCTGACTGACCCCACAAATTTACACCACCATAAGATTGTCTGAGATCAGCCACCAGGATTAGTGATGCACCAGTTCTTTTTTCCTGGATTGACGGGATTTTTCACAATCAAAGAATTTCACTTTTACAGTAAAGTTCATCTGCATGTTCTTCATCAGGGTCTTAACTTGAAGGGGAGGGGAAAAGGCGCATCTTTGATGGTGGAGAAGTGTTTTTTTTTTTGTCATGGATGAATCTCAGTATTTCACTGTATTGGGCAGGTACAGTATGTATGGCATCATGTGGGTGAGCCGTTTGCTAAGGTCAAAACTGTTTGCCTCATGATGGCAAAATAAATGCAAATATACCGTGATGTGACCCGTTGTCATTAATGTAAACAGTGTGTGGAAGCTGAAAACATACCAGTCCTTGCATGGCATGCACATATCAAACATTGAACAGGTTCGAGATGTTCTGGATCGGCATGTACGAAAGCATGCTCCGTTTACTGCCGATATCCAAGCGGTTGCCACAGCCGAGATAATAGAAGACCAACACTCCATAGGCAACAATAGGCAACCTGATCAACTCGAAATAAAAGCGACGCATGACGCAAACAATGGTCGCACCAAATACTAATATCTCATCATCTATAACCATACACTTAATGTATAAATATTCACCAAATCCTTGTTAGCTCTGTTTTGACAGTATCAGTATCTTTTTTTCCTAAATATTATATTCATAGAGTTCACTGCAAAACCTATAATCAATAACATGTAAGTGTGTGCATAATAAGACCAATCTGCTTTCCCAGACGTCCACACAGGTCAATCCCTCCCCTGGCAGCATGAGCAAATGTGTCAGGTCCGTGCTTTTTTGTCCACATGCCATGCACAGATCAATGCTTCTACATTTAAGCTTTTGAAAAGATTATACTTTAAATAATAAAAATGCAAATGTAGTAAGATGAGTCGAATGCAAGCTCCAATCTAAGTTTATTATAATGTAATAATAATACGATTTGGGTCACTTCACGCTGCAGTCTGAACAAAGTCTTGACATTTACCTTCCGACAATTGAAAGCATATTTTTTTTCAACAAAAAATGGGCTTGGGAGATGCATTGATATGCTCCGCATGAATCACCGTCGGTTAATGTGACAGGCACATAAACTCGACTCCTGGAAATGCAGATATAAATTCCATGGAGCTATAGACAACACACCAAAGGCAGCGATATAAAGTAGGGCAGTGAGAGCCCTTCTCATTTTAACAAAGACCTGGCGGTGTGAAGTTCTCGGATGAAGAGCAGACCTGGGGATACGAGTGGTGAAAAACACAAGTGATTAGAATCGTGAGTGAATGTGACAAAAATATCATGAATATGCCTGCAGCAGAACACATGACATATTTTAGTAAAAGTGGAAATGAGACCACAGATTTGGGTCATTTATTGAAAGAAATTCATAGTATATATATACATATATACATATATACATGAAGCAGCTGACTATTAGTGCCACTGTTTTGTGGATTGTTAAAGGGATGCATCATCAACAGTCATGTAGCAGCTTGAAGCCTTGAAACCAGCCTGGCTTATCTTTATAGATTTTATTTTTGCTCAGGTCAATTTAGGGGGAAGTGACCCGACATAGACAAGAGCGTCCAAATATCTCATTGTACCTTTTTGAAAGGATTGATGAACAGGATTTTGCATCTACCGTGCTGTGCCATGACAATAAAAGCCTCATCATCATTAAAATGTATGAGATAAAATGAAGAAAAACTGTCTGATCAACTGAAAACAAGTACAAGTAAGTTGACCTAGCAGCTGGATTTCTGCCCAGAGCATTATGGACATGTCAGTTATAAAAATCATAAAATTAAGTAGAATCCACATAGAGAACATCCACAGGCTGCTATTAACAATTTCACTGTAAAACAGTAACCCATGCAGCAGGGTTTTTCATTATGTTACTGTAAAATTAAAAAAAACATTTTTCTCCGTCACTAAAATTCATCGTTTATTTCTGTTCATGAAAAATAAAGATTTTTAATTAGGAATTGTCACATTCCATGTGATTGAATAATATAATACTAACACCTCACTGCCTGACAGTCTTCACAAAAATCTTTTCAAGCAAACAACTCAAACCATTAAAAAGGCCACTCCCATTTCTCCCACAGATAATCGACAAGTTAACATTTCCCACCACATTGATCGTACTGTGTGGACTTGTACAGTCAATATTCTGTTACTTATTTAGCTGGGAAAAGTTCGTTCAGTACATTTTGCAGTGCTACTTATTGATTGCATTCTGCTTTACACGTGACACTTTGAATTTCTCCTCCGGGGGATTAATCCAGTTTTATTTCAACACAAGCATAAGAAGAACAAATCATGTCACGATAGAATAAGTGGGATTCAACTTTATACTCAACTTTATATACGAGGAAATCAATCACACTGACACAGCACCAGCACCATATAACAGCATGCCGGTTGGAGGAAGAGGACCTTATGGATGAGATTCATGCACGCACACACGCATGCACGCACGCCCTTCAGTTTAGTGTCCCATATGAATGAATGCTGTTCTTCCTCTTGCCAAAAAAAAAAAACAAAACAATAGCTACATGTTTGACTTTACAATCCTTTTGGTGTGGCGTGACATGTATGGACGTCAACTGTATTTACAGAACTTTGCTAATGTAAAGGGAAGTTGTTCTCCTTTTGTCTCCGTCCAGTCATGCACAGCCTTCTTCATGCTCCATACAGAGAGTAGGGGTAGAATTGTGTGGTTGGACTGGATTACTCTCATCCAGATTCAACTTTATTCAAGATTTCCAAATCTGGAATACCAGAATGCAGGCTACAAGGTTTGTTAACAACAATAGCCAGTGTAGGGTCACTTATTTTTGAAGAGACATAAAACAGCACACATTTTACATCATAAAAAGTTCATTGTTCAATATTTAAAATCAAGTATGTTCACAGTTAGTAACCTCTAAGGAATGGCACAAATTATTTTATATTATAAAAATGAATGTCTTGTTATTTCATTAAAAACATGTACACATACATTTGTTTTCTTCAAAGCAATAATACCTTGTATGGGGACATTACTGGCTATCCAAATCAATCTTTTCTGGAATGTTGCCTTCACTGACGACATTGTCTGTCCTTCATATAGCTTCCCCTCTACTTCCTGGGACAGGAGAAGTGCAGCAGTATGAAGGATAAACCCAATTTTTTGTTTGTTCATTTCTTAGTTAGTCATTTAATGGGTTTTGCAACTGAAGCGAGCTAGACTGCTGGTATCTTAAATATGTCCTCAATGAGGGAAAACAGACCAGAGGAATGGTATATAGGGGATAGTATTGCAAAAGACCAAAATATGAAATAATTTCCTAATTTCAAAAAAGTGACTCAATATTATTATATAATATATCTATATATATTTTTTTTGAGGTTGACCTCCATTTTGGCTTAAAGTCACTGGACTGGATTTCCGCTAAGAGCCGAAGTTTGTCCTCTGAAAAGTGTTTTCAATGATTCTTTAGTTGTTTGTTTTTTATCTTGACTTGTTCTTTTAAAAGAGGAGTTAAACCGCTTCCGTGGTGCACTACCAACAAACCCACATACGCATAAATTAGGAAAAATAACCACTATGTGCAACACTAAGAATAAAAATACAGAGTTTACAGTACGGTTTTGTGGCATCTAGCAGATGGAAAATGTGGCTGTGCGCTATACTCAACTGTTTTTTAATCTTTTTTTCCCCATCCCTGAATACCTTGTTTATGTATGTTGTTATACAATTAATAATTAATGTAACGTAATATGTGCAAGGCAGCAGAAAATAGTTGTAATAGCCTAACCCCGAAAATGGAGATAGAAATATCAGAACCCTCTGTAAATTGTAATTTTTTGTTGCTCAGCTAGCTGCAGGATGACATTATGCTCATGTGATCCAGGATGAACTCCAGTTCTGAATTTTTTGTCCTCGAGTTTTTCCCAGTAATGACTCCAGCTTCCGCGTTCGTCTGCTCCATAGCCGAACACATTGACCTAGGATTGCAACGGAAACGTTTAATAAAAAGGAGGTGATGTAGGCAAATGTACGTGTATCATCTCCTGACAATAACCTGATTCTCAATCAATCAGAGGTGACATGACAGAATTCAACAAAAAAATAGACTATTGAAACTGTTCTCACCTCATCACAAATGTGCATTGCTAGAACCAACGCCATGAAGCCGGTGGATGGATACTTGCCCTTCTTTTCCAGCCAGGTTTCATGCACATACCTCATGAAATCTGGATTGACCACCATCACCTGTAATGAATCCGTATTAGCTGTTAAACTCCTTTTAATTAAGTTTATTGGTAAATCAATTCAACAATAATACTAACCAAATGTTTGTTAGCTTTGATCCTGGCTTTTACTGGCATATATGACCTGTTGGAAATACCACAAATGAGCGTTTTGCTGCATCAGGGGAAAAAAAATAACCAGTCAACTTGAACAATGGGATATGACGCAAACGTGAGAACAAGTAGATGTAATGCAGCATCACTAGCAGTGTTGAATTCAATGAGTTTTAAAACAGGGATGAACGTATCTGAAGCAACAAAAGGAGCCAACTGAATCACCCAGTAGTACAACAAGACATAAGCACTTGAATGTCCCAGTGTCACTAGTTTTATATGTTTATATTTATATTACCTCTACTTGTATAACTTCCTTTGAGTTACTAATTAACGAACAGTGTTCAGCAACCCATCCACCATCCATTGTCTATTGTATCCATTCTGTTTTCCCATGTGCCATTGTGTACACTAAGTAACAGGACTTTGTAACCTAAATTAAAAGGAAATAATTCATTGTTGGGGTGAACAGGTTACTTACTCTAAACACCTATTTGTATGCTGACTCAGCAGAGGTAATATTGAATGAATGAAGCTGATTCACAGGTGTAACTGCGGGTTCCATGTCGTGTCCATGGGCAAGATACTTCACCCCGTTTTGCCTCCGATGGCATGTGCCACTTGTAGTGTAAAGCGCTTTGAGTGGTTGAAAAGATTGGAAAAGAGCTACACAAATGCAGTCCATTTACAGCCTGACGGCCTTACTGCATTATATTGCTTTGTGTTTTCCACCTGTTGCATGAGTTGCAGAAAAGGAATAAATTGGTTCAAAATATTCACCAGAAAACAAAAACAAAAAATCTCGTACTTTGACCCATCTACAAGCCCCCTCCTTCATATATTCCCTCCAAGGTTCAAAGAAATATGTCATATTGTGTCAGAGACAGAGAAAGATTTAGTGATTGAAAGGAGCATTATGATTAACTTTATAAGTAAGTGTAAGTTTTGAACTGGTAAACATGCTCACATGATTATTTGATGGTTCCTGGTCTTAAACTTTGAGCGTAAAAAGGGAAGGAGGCATGAGTAGGTGGTAAAAAGGGTGCTATATTGCCACTGATGAAGGAGTTGGAGGAGACTCTATGTTTAAATGCTGCAGATGGGCTTGGGGAGGGACACACGGAACTAAGGGTGAACCCTGAGATAGGCTGGCAGCTTAAGACAGACAGCTGAAGGTTCCTAGCTGCTGCTCAGAGAAAAGCTCTTATTCCTTAAGAATAAGACTCACCGTCCAGAAAATCCTTTGCTCAGGGCGTCAACGAGCCACTCGACGTCTTGTATTTTGAATGGCAATAGCACAAGGTGGGTGTAATTCTCAAGGTCCGTGGCACTTTCTGGATACATGACGCGATGAGATGTTTTATTACCAACATCGACTTCGTAGCCTTTAGTAGGACCAGTGTTCATTCTAAGTAGCACATGAAGATATGTGTTAAAAAAAACAAAAAAACACATCAGAGAACATTCAGTGTATGGTAATGCAATATACAATAGATATAAAAGGTCTACACATCCCTGTTATGTATGTTATGTATATATAAAAATTCCAGGTTTTTGTGATGTAAAAAAAATGACACTGAGATAAATAATGTTTATAAATATATTTAATAATGTAAATAATGTGTGTAACTTTTTCCACCTTTGATGTAACATAACTTGCATGATGTGATTAAATAAAACAAACCATTTTTTTTCAAGGAGGTGAAGTTAACATAAAAATCTAAAATAATGAGGTTGCACAAGTATGCACACCCTCTTATAACTGGGCATGTGCATTTTTTCTAATTTAACTCCTTACATTCAAACTCATTATTTATTTCAATTGCCTCTGATCAACCTCAAATAAAGTTCAGCTATTCTGCTGTAGTTTTTCTGACATTTTCGTAGCCACAACTTCCAGCACATCTTCTTATGTCTGGGCTATGGCATAGGATGGCAGAATGTCTTATTTTATAAAAAAACATCAATGCCTGCCTTCATTTTGCAAAAAGACAGTTGCTAAATTCCCAGTACGTGTGAGTTTGTGAGTGAATGGTGTGTGTGTGTGACCCATGATAGGCTGGCAACCTCTCGCCTGTGTTACGCTGGGTTTGGCTCCAGCAGACTACACATGAAGGCATTTGAAATCATCTATAGTGTTTTTTTGGCTATAGTTCCAAAAGGTAAATTTGTCACAAAGCATGCATGACTCAAAGCACAAACAAATGACTTCTTTAGAATAATGTTGAGGTTTTGAAATGGCGTTGGAACAGAGTGGTTTTGGCAGCGATGATTGTCAAGTGTGTCGAGATGTGTTATGCTGTGGTTTTAGTTTAAGGGTGAGCATATTTATGCAACCAGGTTATTTTAATGTTTTTTTTTCCTTTAAAGGTTTCACTTCTTTTCAATTGCATTGCAGGGGATATAAGAAAAAAGTCTTGCAATTATTTATCTTGGTCTTATTTTTTTTTATTTTTACAACCCACCAACGCATCATTTTAACAGGAGTCACTGAACTTTTTTTTTTTCTATCCACTCTACCTTATGACAATGTCATGGAAATCTATCAGAGCTCCATAATGTGATCCCTTCAAATTGCCAGAGTTCCCCACCACAGCACAAGTCCTGCAGCCATCAGGGCTGGGCTCCACCACATCTGGACTGGGTGGAAACATCTGAAACAACCTTCCCACTGCTGTAGCATAGTTGCCGTAAGTCCGCTTTTCATACTGAAGTTTCTGAAACACAAACAAAACAGTTGTTAGACCAGTTATGACTTATAAAGAGGAGAGATTTGTTACCAGATATGATGGAAGTGGAGTTTTTCCCTTTTCCCTTCAACATATCTACATTTTTTTTATATAACAACTTACCTTCCACCAGTTAAAACCATCCTCTGAAAGATTGTGGTTCGCTGACAAAAACGGTTCGACAGATTTGTTCAGGCGCTGCACATCTCTCAGACATTTGTTACAAGCACAGCTCGTGTCCTGCAGCTGGGGGGGGAATTCTAATTCAGAAATTCTCCACCACACACTGAAGGCAGTGAGGCACAGCAGGGAAATCAAAACCTTCACCTTGAGATCCATCTTGGCTGTGAAACAAATGAGTGAGTGTACGTTCATGAATGAGGTTTGAGTGATTTACTGCTGTTACCATGGTAACAGCCTGCAGCTTAAGGTTTGACTATCGATTAATTAATAGTGTCAAAATAGTCTTATGGTGGACAGCAAAACTTGGAACCAGGTAGTTTACATCTTTAAAAGCTTTAAAAGGTTTTTTTAAAAAAAAAAAAAATTAAATTCTTTCAATTAGTTTTTTTTTATATCTATTTAAAATGTATCATTCTTTCTTTAGTTTCATTCATTCATGTCATTTGACATTTCCTGTCAAAATAGAGCCGATGAATGCTTTGGAAACTGCATTATTTGGCATTGTCATCATTATACACTGCAAAAATGCAAACTTGTTTTTGGGGGAATTTGGGACAATTATGTAAGTAGCCTACAACTAAGCAAGTACTGCTAACTCTTATTTCTTTGTTGTGAAATGCAGGTAAATTAACTTTCCAAGTTGGCATTTTTCAGGAATTTTGTTTTGAATTGTGTCATAATGGCGAAAGCGACCTGCACATTTTGAACATTTATAAGGGCTGCAACAAGTAGCCACTATCAGTATTGTTTTATCCCTCATGCTGTGCTCCAAGGCAAATCATTTTTTTTTGTCTCTGAGAAATGTGCTTAGTTTGATCAGATTCCATGACTTTGTCCACAAAGAGGATTTCAGCACACAGAACTAACTAACTGTGCTTTCATCTGATTATTTCTTATAGTCAATAATCCTGAATTTTTTTTTTTTTTTTTAAGAACTCAAATTCAAGATCAATGAGACATAAAGGACACAAATAACAAATAGAAGTTCAAAACTTGCAAAGTTATGTTGTTTTCTATGTTGTCATAGAAATAAAGAATTAGCACAAATAACAGTTAGAGGTTTTTACGATTTAAATAGGAGTTAGTAAAACTTACTGTTGAGCTGACAAAAATATGAATTCAGAGTTGAGCAAATTCAGAAGCAGAACTTAAAATATTTGGTTTAATTGCCCAAATTCAAATTTCAACCCAATTTTATTGCTTTGATTTTTTTTTTTTTTTGCAGTGTACCTGTACGATTATTATTAATAATAATATTATGGTCATTATAATAACCACCTACATTAATAGTACTTTCTAACCCTACCCCCCTATAATTGGTGAGAGCTTATATTAAATAAATTAAAACATGTATTCCATGTGGTCTGTGACCCTAGGGAGACCCCAGAGTTACTGCTGGGGACCACCAAATTAAAGTTTGTTATATTTGATAACACCCTATGACCTCGGGATCATCACTGAAGATGTGTCCAAGTAGCACCAAGCGGTGTATTTCAGAAACAATAATTTCCACAAAGGAAAGGAAAAAAGGATAACTAAAGTTAGTTTAGTTATCGTTTACATGATAACAAGATCTGCTTATAGTTACACCACCGCTTCTAAAACTATTTCGTTTTTTTTTACTTACTCATTTTTTAGATTCTTACCTGATCAGAGAGTAAATCCCCCTCTGGTCCGGTAATAGAGAAGTGAATCGAAACGTGAACGTCAAACCCGCTGCAGCGTGATGGACAGGACAAACACAGTGACACAAGGTGTAAACGAATAAAGGGGGTGTGGAGGATGGCTCAGGATGGAGGAAACAGGATCTGACAGAATGTGCGCAAAGTTTCACACTGGGATCCCATGATATTGTAAAAACTACATGAGGCGGATGAGCATATAAACCATTAGTTTGCTTTTCGATTTGTGATTACTTTGACCAATGCTGACACAAAAGTGAGCAGCGTTTAGGTTTGCATCCTGCAGAGCGTAAAAAACACCAACTATAATAAAATACAAATATACCATATTATTCAATTCAAATTAAGGGACTTACATAAAGGAACAATAGAAATTCTAATTGAAGACATGCGTTTACTGTAGTTTATTAGCCAATAACCATGGAAAAGAGTAGAAGAAGAGAAGTTGTTATTAGTCCGGCGCGCGCGGAACGCCGCGTAAAAGGCGCACTGCGGCGCAGACGGCAAAATATGTGCAAAAAAAGTTGAATGCATCCATATATTAGCCTAGTTAAACTCACTTTACACTTTTTTTTATTTGCATCATCAGATATCATTTACTTGTTTAATAAAACCTGAACTTGAACCTGGATTAGGATGAAACGTGTTGCACTAAACGGATACAGTTGATGAAAAATACAATAACTGATACAAGGAATGTTAGTGTGTGAGCAGGAGAATAGCCTACTATTTTTTTTCTATTATTATTTTTCTATTTTGCGGAAAGAAAAAAATAGCGAGCGCATTCTGGTCAAGTAAGAACATTCAGGTTTATTCAGGCTTATTTGTACTGATTATTAAAAAAACTGCTCATGTTTCAATATACACAGCTGCATGGAGGTAATGTTACCTCGGTTTATACAGTCACAGTTAAAGACGGTGAAAATTTTTCAAAAAGTAAACACTAGCTGGTTACCAAAGACTATACAAATAACAGGAGCAGAAACACTCACATGAGGATTCATTCAGAAACGGGAACACATGCTAAGGATCCATGACACTGAATGACGGACAGAGAGAGCTGTGAAGGAGGATGTGAAGCGCAGTGGCGGAGTTCTTTTATTTTATTTTTATTTGTTTCACGCTTATTGAAGCCTAATGTGCATTGTATATTTAGTTGAGTAACCCAGTGTTAAAATGATCCCTTCAAACTTCCACTAAATAGCCTTGGAAATTAGAACAATGAACTGTGCACAAAAGGACGTTTGTCACTGAAAAGCAGTTTTTATTTTCTTTGGCTCCCAATCGTGCGTTTTGTAGCCAAATTCTACATTCCCTGAAGGCAACATGATATGGGTATGTCTGTAGCGTGTAGTGATTCCACACCCCTATTTTAAATGCAAGTACAAGTCCCACAGTTCTTAAGCTTCCTCCCACAGTCCACAAACATACTGAGGTTTGGCTTATTCCTGTGACCCTAGGAATAAGCACATATAGAAAATGAATAGATCGATGATTGTATCATTGTAGTGTTAGAATATTAATCATTACTGTACAAGAAGGGCCAGAGTCGACTTCACCTGCTGAGGAGACTAAGGTCCTTTGGTGTGTGCAGGACCCTGTTAAAGACCTTCTACGACTCCGTCGTAGCATCTGCCCTGTTCTACGCAGTAGTCTGCTGGGGGGGCGGATGCTCAGACGGGGACAGGAGGAAAATCGACAAACTGGTACGGAAGTCTAGCTCTGTACTGGGATGTCCTCTGGAGTCGGTGGTGGTGGTGGGAGAGAGGAGGATGTTGGCAAAGCTGACATCCATCATGGACAACCCCCATCACCCTCTGCATGGGGTGGTGGGTGCGCTGAGCAGCTCCTTCAGCCAGAGACTCAAACACCCTCGCTGTAAGAAGGAGCGCTTCTGCATCATTCATCCCGACAGCAATAAGACTTTATAACTCACTGTAGTCACTTTTCCGTCACTCGTCACTTTTCTCTACACACACACATCCTGCACCTTAAGTATGCATTAGCTATGTATGTATACATGTGTGTATGTGCATGGATATGTATGTGCGTATATATATATGCAAATATGTAAATATGTGTGTATGTGTATGTATGTAGGTATGTACATGCATGTATGTATGTACATATGCTTTGCTTATGCATACTTTTTTCTTACTAGTTATTAGTATTTTTTTCTCCATTCTTATGTCCATAATGCATACTGTGTATGCGGATCAACAAATTCTACGAATTTTGTACATAATTTTGTGTATTTTTACTTTCTTATAGCTTTTATTTTCTTTTCTTTTTCTTTTTCTTTACTCTGTACGCTGCAGTGTGAGAAGGTGATGAGCCCTCCCCTTCTCACCTGGTTATAAGAGGGAACTGATTAGCAGAGTGAGAGTTCCCCCCCGGACATGTTTTTTATGTGCGGGACAGATGACGCGATGCGTGGGACTGCCTGTCTGGTCCACCTGGTGCAAGGTGGACTTTTCCTGCTGACGTGAGCGTGTTGGGTTTTGTGTTTTTTGGTATCGCCCATATAAATGTTTTTTTTTTATGTGAGTTCCTTTGCCTCCTGCCTCCCCTTCTTTTCTGGTTGCCCTGATCCCTTTTGTGGGGCGACCACATCGGTCGCTCACATTTGGTGGCAGCGGTGGGATCTGTGGCGCCGCCTGAGAAGCTGGAGAGAGGAGGTGGAGCTCGCGGAGCGTGACAGGGGTACCGAGAGGAATCGGTGGCTGTGTCGGCGAGGGTGTCGGAGAGAGTGTCGGCGAGCGTGCCAGCGAGCGAGCCAGCGGAGACGGCTAGCGAGGTGCTAGCGGGGACGGCTAGCGAGGTGCTAGCGGAAGTGCTAGCGGAGACGGCTAGCGGAAGTGCTAGCGGAAACGGCTAGCGGAAGTGCCCGGCGGAGACGGTCGGCAAAGGACCCAACGGAGACGGTCAGCAAAGGAGCCAGCGGAGGCGGTCGGCGTAGAAGCCGGCGGAGACGGTCGGCGTAGGAGCCGGCGGAGACGGTCGGCGTAGGAGCCGGCGGAGACAGTCAGCGAAGGAGCTGGCGGAGAAGGCTAGCGGAGACGGCTAGCGGAGACGGTCAGCGAAGGAGCTGGCGGAGACGGCTAGCGGAGACGGTGGGCGTAGGAGCCGGCGGAGACGGTTAGCGTAGGAGCCGGCGGAGACGGTTGGCGTAGGAGCCGGCGGAGACGGTCGACGTAGGAGCCGGCGGAGACGGCTAGCGGAGACGGTCAGCGAAGGAGCTGGCGGAAGTGCTAGCGGAAGTGCTAGCGGAAGTGCTAGCGGAAGTGCTGGCGGGGCTACGACCGGAAATGGAGTGTGGTCGAGCGAGCCCCGAGGCAGACACACCACCCCGCTGGCGAGACTGCAGAAGGGGAGGGAAGTGTGAGAAAGTGATGAGCCCTCCCCTTCTCACCTGGTTATAAGGGGGAACTGATTAGCAGAGTGAGAGTTCCCCCCGGACATGTTTACGTGCGGGACAGGTGACGCGACGCGTGGGACTGCCTGCTGACGTGAGCTTGTTGGGTTTTGTGTTTTTTGGTATCGCCACCAATAAATGTTTCTTTTATGTGAGTTCCTTTGCCTCCTGCCTCCGCTTCTTTTCTGGTTGCCCTGATCCCTTTTGTGGGGCGACCACGTCGGTCGCTCACATGCAGTAACAAGCTAATTTCCCCATTGTGGGATCAATAAAGTCTTATCTTATCTTATCTAAAGTATAAATACCCTTATTTATCTTTTATTTATATATATATCTTTTTAATATTATGTCATATAAATGTTTAAAAAATGACTGTTATTGTCTCTTATTTTACAAAATTCTATTGGAGATCCTAGGATATTAGAATTCCCTTACAAAGTACAGACATTAAGGTTTTAATATGTTCACTAACATTCTAGTCATTTTAAAGGCTATATACTGTAATGTGGTTCTGTGTTTATATTGAATTATAATAAATATTGATATTGAAATTAATATGCTTTATTTTAGACATCTGTGAGGTGAACGCTGTCCTGGTCTTGATGAATTCACTATTTGTAATGGTGGTGATGTTATAGATGTTTGTGGTGTTTCATTTGTTCACAACTTAATCTTGACTTTTGTGTGTTTAGTTTTGCCTGAAGTTTTTTTCACAGTGGAAATTAGGACTGTGTCTAATTGACTATTGATTAATCTGTTCACATTTTAATTAATTTGTTATTTTGTATTTTAAAAATGTATAAAAATATTGAAAAAGCCCCTGATGCAACAAAAAGTTCCATGTTTTATCATGACTGACAGTCCCAAAGCCATAGAGACTAACTATTATATATATATATATATATATATATATATATATATATATATATATATATATATATATATATATATATATATATATATATATATATATATATATATATATATATATATAATTTCTGTCAATAGATGAATCAAGCGGTTCTCAACCTGGGGTCCAGAGACTGAGTCTACATCTAAGCAAATATGGGTTCATGGCCTGATGTGTTAATGTTTTGGGGAAACGTGACACCAAAAAGGATGAGAACCACTAGAATAATCACTTACCTGCCCCGATCATTGCAACTCTATTGAAAACAGCAATGATACAGTGGATTCACCAGTGAATCGATGACTAAAAGTCTCTCAGTGACACATAAAAGCCAAATAGAGTAGAAAATATTATTGGATAATTATGGAATAATTCTTTGTTACTACACTCTAGAAAATAACGGGTATGAAACTTAAACATTTTCACACTGAGACTGAATTCCCTGATCTGATAGAAATCCTGCAGCTTTGTTCTCAAACAGCCATGCATTGAAGCTGTATCTTTTGAGAAACAGAACTGCTGACAGAATTCATATCTGAAGAAAAATATGTGACCTGCAAACATGCAGGTAATCAGATAGGATGGTACTTTTTTTTTTTTTTTCTTTTAGGGGTTTTTAGTTTCTTCATTGTGTTCTTCCGAAAGCTTATTGCCGTGATCTTCCTGTGCCTGAGAACCAGTTCTGTGTCACAAACAAAACATTTTTTCAGTGTTTTTTTCCATACTTCTTTACATGTAGATTGTGAAATAACTTCTCTACTATTGGTATTAAAGGGTACAAACACAACAGGGGCATTACCAATGATCTAAACACTGCATCGGCGGGGGAAATGTACATTCTGGGGAAACAACTGAACCAGAACACCTGACTTATATATATAATGGGCAACGTGTGTTCTGTTGTTCTAACAGACTGTCAGTAAGACATATGATTTATTATTTGATCATACCACCACCCTGTAAGTAAAGTCTGTGGTGACATCAGTGGTTGTCTGAAAAACATGAGACACAAACCAACAGTTTGCTGGCATCCCTCCTTGATGAGTCTAACCTGTTTATGGGCTGTTCTCCTTGGCTGAATTCTTGGCTTTGTGAGGCAAAATAAATCAAAATTGTCACATTTTATTAGGGTGGTTCAACTAGTCTAGTTTGATGAATCTGTAAAGAACATGCAGGTAATCAGATAGGATGGTACTTTTTTTTTTCTTTTAGGGGTTTTTAGTTGCTTCATTGTGTTCTTCCAAAAGCACATTGCCGTGATCTTCCTGTGCCTGAGAACCAGTTCTGTGTCACAAACAAAACATTTATTCAGTATCTTTTTCCATACTTCTTTACATGTAGATTGTGAAATAACTTCTCTACTATTGGTATTAAAGGGTACAAACACAACAAGGGCATTACCAATGATCTAAACACTGCATCGGCAGGGGAAATGTACATTCTGGGGAAACAACTGAACCAGAACACCTGACTTATATATATAATGGGCAACATGTGTTCTGTTGTTCTAACAGACTGTCAGTAAGACATATGATTTATTATGTGATCGTACCACCACCCTGTAAGTAAATTCTGTGGTGACATCAGTGGTTGTCTGAAAAACATGAGACACAAACCAACAGTTTGCTGGCATCCCTCCTTGATGGGTCTAACCTGTTTATGGGCTGTTCTCCTTGGCTGAATTCTTGGCTTTGTGAGGCGAAATAAATCAAAATTGTCACATTTTATTAGGGTGGTTTACTTGTCTAGTTTGATGAATCTGTAAAGAACACACTACTATTACAGGAAAACTGGTGTTTTTTTTTGTTTGTTTTTTTTATACAGATTTTCCCAACCCATCTTATACTAAATGTAATTTCCTATGTTGCTTTTGCATATGGTTTTATCAGTTCACTACTATTACCATACATGTGTGGATTAGGTAAATGAATTATGATGAAGACCAAACACAAAGATTACAGCACAACTTGACATATAATATTGGAATGGTTAAATACATTTTAGGCTAAAACTACTGTTTTTTTTACATTAAGTAGAATACTATCCATAAACTATGCAACTGTGCATTTTAATGAGTAATTTTGTATATATTCTAAGTATGGGGTGGTGAAATTTACTGGGTGTTCCTGGATGTTGTGTAAATTACAATGAATCAACCATATAGAAAAAAAAAATAATGTATTTTATTTTGTTAGCAGACACCACCATCTTTCAGTGGACAAGTTATAGCATATGAGGGAACACAGAAAAGCAGCAGTTGCTTTCATAAGATGCGATATTCAATAATCAATAATTAATGATTTAAAGGTTAATTGGATGCTTTCTTATAACTGCGACATATTTAATAGTGGTTAAATATTAACAAATAATCTTCTTTATACTTTGGATTTAGAAACTTTTGTACTGGTATTTATCCATCCATCCATCCATCCATCCATCCATCCATCCATCCATCCACACTAAATTATTTATAGTTCATGAGAGTCCTGCCCTGAATACACCTCCACAACCATATTGAGTCTGTCATAGCACCTCCTACTGACATGACAATAGTGACTCACAGGCATAGCACCAGATGCCCTGTCTTCAAAGAGGGAGTTATTATACCTTCAAAATACTTGCATCTTTCTGAATGTTTGTTAGATCAACCTCAACTTTTGGAGCTTGCACCTGGCACAATGGTGTATATCCTTTTCTGTTTTGTTTTGATGGATATTTGAATCCTTCTTTTGTGATATTGTTTGGGTGGATAGTCAAAACATAATTTTTTATCATTAAAACCTTTTTTTCCATAGGTGCACTGTGGTGGTGCAGGGGGTAGTGGGCTTACCTCATAAGCAGCAGGCTGAGTTGAGTTGAATCTTTTTTTTTATTACTATTTTTTTTTTTTAAATAATAAATAAAGTGAAGGATTGTACTTACAGAGCTCAAATTAACATGATAAAGCCAGAGGATGGATACCTGCTCCCTACCAGATTTAACGAACATATGTACCTCATGAAAACACAACTGTTAGTTCCTAAAGTTAGTGTAATAATTAGTGTGCTTTTCCCAGTTCAGTGTGAAAACTCAAAAAATAATTGGAAATCCCATTAACCATTATAACTCGTAACCAAAAAACAAAAGAAAAAACAGGGGTTCTAAACACAAACACAAAATAAAAGATGCATTATTTGCCAAATAAAATCAGCACACAAGTCCCTTCAAACCCCCTCTAAACCAGATTAATTACCATCTTTCTAAGAACACATAATAGGAAGACTGTATGTGTGTATGTTTCTGTTCTTTGATGAAACTGCTAAATTTATATTGTGTGAGTTGAATGGTCATAGTTGCAAACATTACATATTAAAATCATTTTTAATCAGTAATCCTTTGGATGAAACTAGGCTGCTCAGCCTGTGAGAACCATTATGTATTATGTAGCCATTTAAAAATAACACAATAATGCATCTACTATTCATTGCATGTTTTCACATAAACACAGTATATTGATGACTGACACAGATGTCGTGCTGTTTTCAAAACAATTTCTAAGGACAATGATAGGATGGCTGTGGGACTCATCTTACTAAGAATTCTCAATTAAAGGAATGTGCAGGATTGGCTGGCTGGAGTCATCCACTCTGGCTGTTTGCTTATAGGGCAGGGTAGAGCGGAAGAACCACTTCAATTCTTTCATGATTCTTTGCATGCTGAGTTTAAGGATAACTAAATAAGCCGCTCCTAAAATGTATGGTGATGCGATCATGGCGATCGATGATGAAGTTGAAAATATTAACCTCATGGTGGAAGTAGGGAAGTAAAGGCAAGGTGAATATATCAGTAGAGCTTAGCCGTGTTTATTACTACTGGACTGGAGTCATTTGACCTATCAATCAAACAGAAACCACAACATCCGTCAAAGCTATGTCAATACATTGGAGACATTTACAGATACACTGAAACAATAACTTGAATTTAGTATGCTGAGGAAAAGTTATTGTTCTGTTATACCTGGAAACTTACTTTTTTTGTGGACTATATCGGGACAAAACTCAAACTTTAGTAATTGGTAAATAATTGTTTGTAGCACTGCAAAAAGTCACATAAATAAGGTTAACATTAATATGGAATTATTAATATTATATTTAAACTGAATGTTTGTGTGTGCCTGAATGTGTATGTGTGTGTGTGTGTGTGTGTGTATGTGTGTTGGTGGTTAAGACATGATGGAGACTGGATTGGTGTTCAAGAAGTTACATTTCTCATCATTTCTCCCTGAAGGTGCATTGGAAAATATATATTTTATATATAATTAATTCTTACTTGATTCCACCTGGTCATTAATTATATAAAATCTTTTGAACCTCTTTTTCACTACTTTTTTGATGATAAGAGCAACTTTTTTTAGTGAGTAAAAGTTATATGTTTTAAAAAAAAACTGTGATATACCCTTATACTTTGTAACATTTCAACGGTTTTGTTTGTAGCTAATTTTCTACTTTGTTCTGTTGATCAATGCACGACTCCATAGCACGCATCCTTGCTTCCCAAGGTGGTGAGAGGGTGGTGCATGTATCAACCCACTGGACTCAAGATAAACATATTTAGTCCAAGTCACAGAAGAACAAAAAAATAAAAATGATTGTGCTGTTTGTTTTAATGGTTGATTTACTCTGCCATCACACTGTCATGCTATCCGTTCCAATGTAAATGACATGAGCCAGATCCAGAGTGTCCACACAGGCATTTTGTGCAAAAAAAGTTAGTAATCAATTAAAAGCTAGGTCTAATAATTAATGGCCAATGGTAAGATCTGCAAGAACAATCTGCCAGAAACTAGGCTTTGTGGAAAAAAACAAGTTTGGATTAACTCTTGGTGCCTGTTACAAAATGTGCATGCCAGACATGATGTAGACCTCTGTAGGTTTGATTTAATAAATGTACCATTGTTATCATGCTGTTTTCAATATTGTGCAGCTGGACACTGAAAGTATGTTTCCCTGTGGGTGTTTGTGTGTTAATCTCAGCCAACTGTACTTTGTAGTAACAAATACAGGCCACAAGATGGAAGTATCTACATTACTACAAACTGAACAAATGGAAGCAGGGCAGAAAATGAAGAAAATTTGGTACTAAAATATGAACAAATATATTTATTAAACAGAGGCCGATAGCTTTTTATAACCATGCTTCCAATAAAGGCCTGAATCATTTGAGACAGATAAAACGTCATACTAGTTTTAGAAAAACTTTTTTTTACACCGAAAGAGGATTGGATTTTGACACTATCACTTACTAGACATTGTAAAACACACTGTAACTAAACTTTAAATGAGAATTACCTTTGTTGAGGTGTGTCAACTTGACACACGAAGTGAAAGGGACGAAGGTATTGGCAAAAGAACTAGAGTTGGTCTCCAGGTGCTGCACTGTGGCTGACCACTGCTCCCAGTGTGTGTGTGTGTGTGTGTCTATATGGGTCAAATGCAGAGGATCAATTTCCCCACGGAGACCATTTTCTTCTTTATTGATTTTTTTTTTGGCCACTTGAGCCACCCGACAAGCATACTGTATAAGTCCTATACCGATTCTCCTTTTATCTCAGCTGCTTAAATGCTTCATTTGTGGGCCAGCTCGAAGCTAAAGATCCCACATCATGCACTTTTCTTTCTTTCTTCAGTTTTGTAATATCGCTATCATGATGCATTTGCAGGTTGCAAGTCATCAGAAGTCATCTCAAGCTAGCTTTACATTTCCTCTCTAAAGCTTCTCCACCGAGCTGTAAAAAAAAAGCCCAGGGTGACGTTGGTCTGTCTCATTGATATTTGTGAGCCTGATTTCTGATTTGATTGGCTGTGAATGGATGGTAGGCAGGGAATGTATAGGTCTGATATCATAAATTCACAGAAGTACAGGCCAGATGTTTTAAGGCAAAGTTTACAGCATCCAGGCCACGTGCATTTCTCTGCAGATTGGGTGTTTGATGCATGGCAGAGTATTTCTGTAACACCTCGACTGTCAGAGAAAAAGCAATGAAACCAGCTATCAACAGACCTGCTCCCATCTGTCATCGCACCTCAAACAGATTCATAGTCAGGCTCAACAGTTGTCCTGTGCCCTTAAACACATATAATCCATGATTGATAAGTGGATAATGAAAGTAACCAGCATACATGTGACCAGAACAGATTTATTGTGCATTTTAGGCAATTCTGACTAAATGAGTGTGGCTAAGTAATCACTTTGTCAGTGAATGAAGCTGGAAAACATGTATATCATGACACCTAAGTCAGAGGTTTGAAGATTTCTTCCAGAGAATTTATTTAACTGGCACCTTACCATGTGTTTTGCCTTTCAGCAGAAAAAATAAATAAATAAATAATATTCACCTTTATATTCACACGTTTTCCCAAGTTGAGAGTGTGATCCAACAGATATTATTAGACGGTGTGATAGCAGCAGAAGGGCCAGACTCTTCCTCTGAGACACATCCATCCGTCATGGAGGGGGCCGATCGCCGAAGTCCAGCAGGAGAAGCAGCTGTGCTCAATTAGTCCTGGCTCTGTGTCTGGCTACCTGAGCCATGGCGTGCATTCAGAACAGAGGCCGGCGAAGGGCCGAGTCACGTCTTTCCACCTCGCCGTGTGCGCCAGTGCGGCTGCCTTATTCATTTTAAAGTCCTGCAACATGTCCGAGGGCTCCGGTGACAGCCAGCGCTCCTTTCATCTTTCCAGTTACTAAAAGTAATGTGGGACAGTATCGGTTCTGAGATGCAGCTGAGTAGTCTGACTGACAGAACCGGTGAGATGGTGGCCTCATCGGTGCATCTGCATTGCAATGTTGTACGCGACTGTGATCCCGTTGATTTGCCTTAATTCCGCACATGAATGGTTCGATCCGCTGACGTTTGGTCCAGAGACACCACGGCAGCTGTGGTTTTGATTAGATTATCTCCACTATTGGATGCATTGCCATGAGATTTGGCACATTTATGTCCTGCTCAGGATGAATTGTAATAGTTTTTCATATTTTCAGTGTTAAATAGATACTTTAAAGCCTCACTGGCCAAAAGTGGCTTTTTAAATCAATCGGTTTTGTCTAGGTTGTGTTGTTATTTTCTGCATATTTACATGCTGAATTAGCTATATCCTGAAAAATTTAACATCATCATCTCAACTCAGCAGTAGACCTGAACAGGTCGCTGCATTGTTGTATGCGGAAAACTCAAATTATATAGATTTGTTAATAAATTCAACTTACTGATTAGTCAGAAAGTTGGTGAGTCAGTTGGTTATTTGTAGAATGTAATTGTAAATTCCATCCCTTTGTATTCCATTTTAACCTCTCACCTGCATGCAAAATCCTGCTGGATACCCCAGGTATGAAACACACCTTCGGGGCGGTCCTCAGGGATATGTTTTAGTCTCCTCAAAGTTTGGCGTCTTTATTCATTCTTTTTGTGTGTTGCAGAATAAATAAAACCTCAAATCTCTATTTCATTTTTTCACCAGAAGCAGGAAAACCTCCAATACAAGATTATTTTCTTTGTTATAGACTAATCATCAGTATGTTCATGTCATTGTGAACATGGTGCTGGCAATTCAATCCAAACGGTATTTATTGATGTTAGCGGCAGAATGATTTTTTGTAGATTAGCATCCATGATGTAAAGCTTCTTCAAGCATGGGCTTATGCTTGAAGATAGGAGAGGGGCAGGATGCTGCTGGTGGAGCGGTGTCAGCAGGTGGTTAATAGAAACCTCCGGACTCCCCCTGGAAGGCGTGGAGGTCATGGTGGATGAGATGGGGGAGGCAACAGTGGGTCTGAAAGACAGAATAGTTGCAGCAATATTTAGAGAACAACGTCTGGGGGACTGATTGGCCTGAGGAACGAGGGGAAGGCAAAGAGATCACTGCTCGGGTACTGTGACATCAGAATTGCGAATGAAGGGACTTCGAATGACGGAGAGACATAGAATGCTGGAGTAGCAGGCGTTCATCTAAAGTGGAATAAAGACAGAACCCGAGGGAAGACTTTCATCCTGAATCATGATCGTGCCCATGTTCAATTATCATCAGGGATCAGGGATTTGTGTCAACGCATTTTTTATTTTTCATTCAGCAGGGTATTTACTGAAATTATAGAAGTAATTGAACCCACCTGCTGTTTTGGTGTTCTGATTTGCAGAAAGTCACTTCTGATGCATGCATAAGGAAAGGGGTTTACATCATAAAGCATTTGCAGAGGAACTCGGAATGTTAATCTAAAGGTGATCAGCACAATACAAAGATCAATGACTGGAGAAGTTATGAAAACCATGATTTAAAACTGACATCACCAGATAATTTCCTATTCCAGGTAAACAGATAATATCGATGCCTACTTTGGAGCTATTACTGGCTGCTTCAGTCTTCTGCAATCACGCATCAATCATATCTGACTGGAGTGTGAGCAGTGAGTGATTATTATCATTATTTTCCCTGATTTTTTAACAGCTCACAGCAGCTCTGAGGAGTGGAACCTGAGAGGCGGCGGAGAGGTAACGTTGCTTGAAAAATACCAAGTTGTTGCACTGCCACCCTCCATTTTTCATTTTCTGGATCACACGTTTTTGCAAAAGGCATGACAGGAAGGACTCGCTGATATTCAGCCGGCTTGTGTGTATGTGTAACCGGTTTCATGTTATTCTAGGCCCAGTGGCATAAAGTCTTGATTACTATTTCATAAATAGGGGCAAAATTAGCTTGAATTTAGAGGTAATTGCAGTGCCGTCGAGCACAGGATGCTAATTAATAAGAGCGGGTTTATGATTGGACTAGAGATTGCGTTTCAAATTAGGCCGCTTCGCCAGTCCTGCTCTCTGCGGGTGAAGGAATCAGACGGCCTGGCTCCGGTTAAGAGAAGTCCTGGCTAATTACTCCCCAATCCCGCTGAAGTCCATTTGTGGCAATAATTTCCTTGTGATTGCCTTTGTACCCTTTCATCTCGCAAAGCTGCTTGCAATTTCTCGAATTTCCTTCCAGACGGTGCTGACAGAAGCTCTGAGGGGATTCTGCCACGTCAGTATTGTAATGGGCATTTTTGTATGTTTGCCATTTAGTGACAGTTCACATGCAACGCAACTCAGTTAAAAATGCCTTGCATATAAGGATTTTTTAAATAGAAATAATAACCTATCGCTGCCCATCCCTAGCATTCTCTATACAAGCAATGGAGATCCCATTTTTGGGGTCCTCCCACAGTTCTTAAACCAGAGTTAGGCCCTTAGTTATAAGAATATCCAAGAAGAAGCTGACAGCTCATGAGTTACACAGTCCCTACTCAGAACATATTCGAGAGAAGATGTTACCATTTGCCATTCTAACAATGTTTTGAACAAGGCCAGTCGGGTAAATACGGAAATCATTTTTATGAAGTTGTCCTCAACCTCTTCTAATGCGATAATCCATAACGTGCATAAAAGTGGAAACACGGCTGCCGTCCGGTTACGAGCTCATTCATCGGCTTGTCTTTTGTCTTCAACGCGGAGCTGCAGGGAAAAAAAAAACACTCTGAAGTCCAAAAATATTCAATTGAAATTCAGCTGTTATGAATCATGGTGAGCAGCCTCTGGCATTAATCAAACGTAGTCAAGCCACACGTACAGTTCTGTAACCGGTTGAGTCTTTAATTGAGCCACCTGTCCAAATGACCTCAACTTGAGGTTCACATGCAGGAGGCAATGCAACTAAAAAAATGAGGTGAGGACTGACTGATTTCTCTTTGGTTTCTCCTCGACTACCCTTCTACACACACATTGATCAGTGATGTAAAAGTGTATTTGTTTGACACCCAGCGATATAGAACCAAGAGTGTCTTTTCCCGAAAGGAACAGCATCATTCTTCACCGTTCGAGATGGAAAACGCTTCCTTACTCGGTTTGGCTCCAGGCTGCTAAGGTCTCCATCATCCCCACTGAGTGGTGTTTTTGTTCGCTGAGTCAGTCTTTATCATTCTGTGTAGCGGTGCTTCTGGCTGAGAGATAAAGTGATAAAGTGATGGGTTTAGGTCCTCCTGGTCTGCTGTCATAAACTGATAAATTGTATTTTCTCACGCATAGGGAAGGTTTTTTTTCAAACTGTTTGAGGTGTAGTTATCTGATGGCATGCCACCCTAATACAAAACAATGGAGCTCAGATTTATAATAATCAGCAGTGAACAGTAACTATATCTGCTCAATGTTTGAGGTGTTTGTACTTTACTTGAATATTTCCATCTGTGGCACTGTCAGAGAGAATTATTACATTGAACTCCACTGCGGTAGAATTAATAGTCTTTAATATTCTATTACCTAAATTCTAATATATTGTTGCTCTCATTCAACAGGAGGGTGTGAATTGATTTAATTCGGCGATCATTCCCCCTGCTCCTGAAGAGCTTCTGTCTTGCATGTTCTCAGCAACTGGCCACTCAAACACATCCGATCCTAATTATTAACAGGGCCTTGACACTACAGCTTGATAACAAGTTGATAATAAGAAAAAGGTGCATCGAAGTGAGGAAATACCTTAAACATGCAAGGATGGTAGCTCTCCAGGAGCAGGGTCGGTGACCCATGATTTAATTGATGTATATAAATATAAACAAAAAAAAAAAATAAATAAATAAAAAATAAACAAATTGCTCCTGGGTGGTGCATGAAGGTCACAGGTTCAAGTCCTTGGGCTGGGACCTTTCTAGTATAAGACAGTATGAGTGTGTTTTTCTTCAGTAGTGAGTACTTCAACCACTATTATCACAATGCAAAATAGTATTTTTTCCACTTACATACATTTGCAAATGTTTCATGCTAAATTGTGTGATAGGATATATGTATACTGTATCAATAGATGCTATGTTCATTTTTGGTTTGACAATAAAATCATCAGCTTTGGCAGGATTTGAATTACATGTGTTTCAAATAAAGCTTTTATGAAACAAAGTTTTGAAGAAAAAAAAAACACCACACCCTTGCTCTCACTCTCAAGAACAAAATTAGATGGGATTATGGCCTGTGATTTATAAAACAAAATATGCAAGAGTCTTCTTCTGATGGCAGAATGCCTAGATAATAATGGATATTTATGGTAAAGACTAGATAGAACTGACCGGAAGAGGATCAGGGCATTGATGTTTACTAAAAACACAAATCTATTTTTCTAGCAGCTTGTTGGTGTGAACATGACAAGCACAATATTATTAACATGTAAAAACAGTCAGTCCATACACATAGGCTGCAGGACACAGGGTCATTTAGAAGAAGAATTGAGTGCAGACACAGTTTAATGGCAGTAACTGTGGATCATTCCCAGGGACTTCCTAGCTGCGTGTCACCTTATCTGAACATGTGGAACCTGAACAAATATCATTTCGGAATCTGTAAGGAGACCTGTAGCTGTGCCTTGACATTTGAGGAACAAATGGAAAAGGGCCTTGCACGGATTATTTCCAGTGCAGAGAGAAGATTTGCACAAGAGCTAAAAAAGGTGCTGTTGTTGCAGTTGTAAAATGGTGTGCATTGTTGATATTATGGTTCATTCATTCAAGTTTCTAAGTATTATTTACTTTTTAGGTTTAGCTGGAGATGAGTTGGATAACATTGAATGTGAAGTAACCGTTCCTGCTCTTGGAGAGCTGCTGCCCACTCCAACATGCCTTATTCTAATTATCGGCCTGTTACCAAGCAGCTGAAGCTTGTTGGGGGCTTGGTAATGCATCCCTGCCTTGAGGCTTATCGCTGTAGCTAACATCTAGAGAAAGAAATGGGTGACCTTGTGAAAAGTAACTTAAGGAGCCTACATTTATTCAAGCGCTGCACTAAAGTCCAATTTTAAGGTAGGTGCTTTACTTGGATATTCCCATTTCATGCTACTAACACTCCATTTATTTGACAGAATTAGGTGAAGATTTGACAAAATGGACGGTATAACTGGCTTTTAAAATGCAAACCCAATTCCGATAAAGTTAGAATGTTGCTTCAAACATAAATAAAAGAATACAGTGATTTCAACCTATTTTCAAATCAATGCACTACAAAAGAAAAATATTTAATGTTCATATGTTATTGTTTTGGGCGACACGGTGGAGCAGTGGGTAGCACTGTTGCCTCACAGCAAGAAGGTCGCAGGTTCAAGACCGCCTTGGGGCCTGGGTCTGGGACCTTTCTGTGTGGAGTTTGCATGTTCTCCCCGTGTCTGCGTGGGTTTTCACCGGGTACTCCGGCTTCCTCCCACAATACAAAACATGCTCAGGTTAATTGGCAAATCTAAATTGCCCATAGGTGTGAGTGTGTGTGTGAATGGTGTGTGAATGGTGTGTGTGCCCCACGATTGGCTGGCGACCATCTGGGGTGTATCCCTGCCTCTCGCCATAAAATGCGCTGGGATAGGCTCCAGCAGACCCCTGCGACCCTGAAAAGGAATAAGCGGGATAGAAGATGGATGTTATTGTTTTTAGCAAATAATCATCAATTTTTAATTTTTATGGCTGCAACACATTCCACAAAAGCTGGGACAGGGTCATTCTTACCACTGTGTTGCATCACCGTTCCTTTTAACAACATTCAATAAACATTAGGGAGCCGAGGACACTAATTGCTAAAGCTCTGTAGGCAGACAAGTGTAGTACCCACGCTCTTTTACTACGAAGCCACGCTGTCTGGCATTGTCTCGCTGAAATAAGCAGGAGGGTGCAACCATGAGAAGGAGATTGCTTGGATGGCAGCGTGTGTTGCTCCAAAACCTGGATGTACCTTTCAGTTTTAATGGTGCCTTCATGGATGTGTAGGTTACCCGTGCCATTGCCATTGCATCCATAACATAATATATGGTTCTTTTCTTCTTTGGAGGAAACAACATCCACAATTTCCAAAAACAATTTGAAATATGGACAAACCACAGAACATTTTGCCACTAAGATCAGTCCATCTTAGATGAGCTCAGGTCCAGAGAAGCTGGGTGTTACAGATGTAGCGACAAACTGTATTTACTGAAAGTGCTTTTCTGAAATGTTCCTGAGCCCATGTGGTGATATCCTTTACACATTGATGTCGGGTTGGGATGCAGTGCGGCCTGAGGGATGGAAGTTCAAACGCATTCACTGTCGGTTTTTTGGCTTAAATTCTCTGAACCTTGTGATGATAATATAGACCGTAGATGAGGAAATCCCAAAATTCTATGCAATTGTACACTCAGGAAAATTGTTCTTAAACTATTTGATTATTAACTCACACAGTCTTTCATTAAAGTGAAGGTGAACCTCGCCCCGTCTTTGGTTTGACTGAACAATTCAGAGAAACTTCTTTTATACCCAAACTTGGCACACACCTTATCCAATGCTGCAGGCATCAAATTCCAATTGAGTTGATAGTTGCATAAAATAAAAAAGTGTACAAGTTTAAACATTAAATACTTAGTCTTTGTAGTGTACCAAATTGAATATAGTTTAAAAAAGAATTTGCAAATCAAATGTATTGTTTTTATTACAATTTATACATCATCCCAATTCAACCCAAATCATTGGAATTGGGTTTGTATTATAATGCCTGGCTACAGAATCTAAACCTCTACCACAGGAAATACAGTAATGATTTTTAAAGTAAATAACAGTAATCTAGAGTAAATGGGAGTAACAATAAAAAGCAGTGAAATAGTGTAACTACCAATTAGTGTTATTTTACATTTTACACAATAAATTCTACTAACAGAAGAAACAACATTCAGTTTTCCTCCATACTCCGCACGTTGTTTTCATTAAGGCAGAGGAAGCTTGGTGTCTATATGAACAGGTGGCCTGCCTGCGGCATATAGAGAGTTAAATTTCTAATTAAAGGAGTGTGAAGCAGTGCTGATAGTGTCTGGGAATTACAAAGCACTGGAACTTTTTTTTTTTTTACTATTTAAAGTGCAAGTCTCCAGCTAAACCCGGGATGCATTTAATTAAACAGCAGCCGGGAACTCATCACACATTTTCTTTAAGGTGATGACAGGCAGAAATAGAAAAAAAGACTAAAGTATTAGACAGGCAGCTCCAGCCTTCAGGAAACCATCATGGAACTGACATTTGTAAAAACTGATTAAGCTCAGACTGAACACTTGGCCAATTTAATTTATTCATTTAGATCAGGGTTGATGGTGGGCGTGTTGCACAATCACTGGTGTGGGTCATTGGTCGACAACACCAACGCGGTTTGTACATCAACAAACTCTTAAGGCTTTAAAGCAATAGCAAGATTCAGATCAGCAAGGGAGATCAGTGTGGGAGCAGCAACCCGAGGACAGAGAGTTAGAGCAGAGTAGTAAAAAAAAAACGGTTTAATTTTCCTCTGTGATCAATGATAGTGAAGGACAAAATACCTTAAAGCTGAAGAACCTAACACGGTTTAACGGCTAAATAAAACACAGGTAATCAGGGCGACATAAGAAAAAGCTGAGGAGATAATTTAACAATACATAGATTTCAGATAATATCTAAAATAAGACAAAGGCTGGAAAGTTCATGGAGGAGTCCATCAAGTCCAGCCCTAGTGTCGTTGCCTCTGATAAACACACTGATAAAGGTATCATAAATAAAATGAACATACACTAACAATGGCATCTGTAGTAAAATCAGTAGTGTATGCAAAATAATGCAGTGTATGATAATAGAGTGTATGAATGGAGTGTAGATTGAAAACTACACTGATACTTATGCCAACTATAAACCACAATGAAGACTTCAAGGGTGTGTTACTGAAAGAGGAAGGTCCCTGTGATTACCTGATGGGAGTCAAATCATTTTGAAAGATCACAAACATAGGGGCAACACTACTTGTTAAAAACCAGCGACACTACCTTCCCAGCTGGAAAACTGCAGATAAATAAAAGATTAGTTGATCTGCGATTAACTCCATCTCAAAATGTGACTTTAATGTTGCAAATTGCTTTTTTTTTTTTTTTTACCAATGATGCAATTTTATGTAGATAAAGTCGTAAAATGAATTGAGATGCGAATCTCTTTCAAAGGGGAAATCGCTCATTTTAACAATAATGATGCTCCAATTATGCTCAGCATGGGTTTGTCCAGGTGATGTTGCTATCAAAGATGCGGAAACGGTCTGACCTGCCTGCGTAGGTCTAGGATGCTGGGATTCACATGGGGTAATGACAGTTATACTTGTTAGCAGCAGCTAGCAGCCAAGTCCACACTCTCGCTCCATGGCACGCTGTCAACTGAAAGTAAAAAAAAAAGCTTCTACCTGTCATTTGTTCCACACAATCCTTCCGGTGGTGGTCACAGGTGTGGAGTTCGCCGTGCTGCAGGACTGTGGGTCTGTGGGGGGTAGGTGAAGCTGGAGAGTGACACCTCGCCTGTGACTACCAGTCGCCAACTAATTAGAATTGCCCCACCGGGAGGGCTACAGGCTGCTCCCCATGCCTGTGACTGGCGGTCAGCCTCTGTCCACCTCCTCCTCTCGGCCTCTGGCAGGTGGCCCCGGTTTACACCAGTCAAGTGGATGATCACAGGAAGGTTCAACACGGACAAAAATTATCAGAGTAAACCACAAATACAAACTCAAATTCTTTCCCATGTGGCAGGCCGATGAATTAAAAGTCTTTGACATCAAACATCAGGGTTCACATAGAGTAGTTCTCAATGACGGTAGATTCTACGGCAGCTGGGGAGTTTGTTGAATCACACTCCTTTATTTAACGCTCATTTCTCTTTAATAGGATGAGTTTGACATAATCACAATGTACTGTACAAGGCATGGTACAAAAGGTAAAATAATAAGGTCACGTTTATTAATACATGCACATATAGTCACATCTCCAAGTTTGCTGCCTTATTAGTCACATCTATTCAAATATACCCATAAGGCCTGTTTAGATAATATTCCACTACACATATACCTACTGTATGTGGTTAGGTTTATTCAGCCAAGACCCAGGGGTGGTCCTAGCCTATTTGTTGCCCTGGGCAACCCCCCCTTCCTTTATATGGCCTGCTACAGCAAAGGCTGGATCAGGCCTGAATCCCCCTCCCCTCTCACTCTTTATCTGGTTGTGTGCACAACTTCAGCAGCAGGCAGGCACATTCATTGGAATTTAAATGGGCAGCAGAAAACCGATTGGTGGCCATGCAATCCTGAAATGCATTGGCTAGTGTCTGGGCAGCTTGGATGCCCACATGCAAATGTGAAAAAAAATGTAAATAATAGGCATGATCCCTGCTCAGGGCCCTGGACCATGTGGCCCATATCAAAAAACTGCATCTGCCAAGACCATGATCTTTCCCCAACTTCGCCTCAAGTGTTATGAGTGGCCCAACATGAACATGGCTCTTCAAGTAATTTACACGGCAAAGAACGACTTGGATGTCACGTTCACCTTCGGTCAACATGCAGTAAAACGAAAGTCAGCTTTAACTATTGTTGTTGCAAGCTGAGTTATCCGTGAATACATGCTCCTCTGAAGGTCGCTGAGGCTGAGGAGGCAAGAGAGAGCCAAGATTTTAATAACTGTGCAGCAGAGACAGCGGCTTACTCTGTGCCGAGAGACACTCGATGCAAGGTCAGAGCCACGAGAGCTGTGGCTGCTACGTCGATGGCTTTACAGCAGCGTGGCGTCATGGGGGTGGGTGTGTGTGTGTGTGTGTGTGTGTGTGTGCATTCTTGGGCCAATGAGTCGATGTGCCCCTCAGATGCATGGCAGGCAAGCCCTGCCACTTTGATTTTTTTTTTTTTTTTTCAAATCACATTAATAATGAAAACGTGTCTTGTGAAATAAATCACAGTCTGGGCTTGGCTGTCTGCAGTTAGATCAATGACCTCTGACCTTTGATTTGTTGTGATCAGGTCACAAAATGTCAATTGATTGAGGAGGAGGTTCCTACGCCAACATTCGCCGCCTGCAACCCTTCTGAATGTGGCCATGCTTTTCATTTACATATGATATTGAATTAATAAAGAGTGACTTTGGGGGTCTGTCTGAATTCATGCATAACGAGGAGAGCATGTGGTGTATTTCAAATAGCCTGTTTTTGCTTCCACCCATCCTGTGTGTGTGTGTGTGTGTGTGTGTGTATGTGTGTGTGCGGGAGAGTGCATAGTCACAGATTCAATGAATTGAAGCTGAAGCATTGGTGTTTGGGGGTGATTGTGCCTCACTTCATGTGGTGAATTTGTGAGGAAATTGTGGGTGTCGAGGGCTACTTTTAACTGTTTCTGTTTAGCAGTGCGGTTCCTGTGAGTCAGACTGAGGTCACATTGACACAAGTCGGAGCACATACAAAAAAGTGGCCTGAATTTGCAGAATAACAGCCTTTTGCGAGAGGCCTGTAGCAGATCATGTCCATTATAATCAATTACAGCAGCTCCACTGGCCACAGGAGTCACACAACGGGTATCCCTTTTGGTTGTTGGAGCAGAGTTGGTCTATCTTTGAACAAGTTAAAACTACATGGAACTGTGGAGAAAAAAAGTACAATCTGTTTCAAAATGACAGTGTTTTATTGTACCAGAGGCAATATTTCAAAAAGTATTGAACGCACATTAAAAATAAATCAAATACATGTTTATCTCCAATCCTACAGTTAAAACAACCTATTAATTATTTACTGCTCAAAATTTCATCACTGACAAAGTCTGTGTAGAGAGTGGAGAAAAAAAAGGAAAAAAGCAGTTAAGCTGTTAAAATGAAGAAATGCTAGATTCCCTATGTTCCGGCTGCCAGGAAATTAAATGCACCCGGAAAATGTTTTTTTTTTCCTTTTTTATTCCTCCTTTTAATGATTAATTGATATTTAATGGAAAATAAAATGCACAATACTAAACAATAGGGTTTGCTCTCAGGACACAACGCAATGAGACGGAGGGTAAATGTGACTTTTCATCGTTTGGAAAAAACGGCACATGGATCCATACATGTGCGATGTGCAGCTCTTTGATCATTCTCAAAGAGCCGAGAGGAAGGATGAGAAGAGACGCAGGTGATGGAGAACAAGAGAATTGCTCATGCGAGAATACAATCTTAAATTCAAGCCATGTTCCTCTGCTGGAAATAATAAGTGACAGGAAGACCTTTACTCTCTCATTTAGCCAAACAGTTTTGACACATTGTTCTATGGTCCGTCACAAATGATCATTTCATTTGTGATGAGGCTGGCACGAGTCATAAATCAGTATTTATGAATGTGCCATGTATCTGCACGGAGCCTGCAGCCAGGCCTTATGCATGTGTTAATCATCAGGTTATTAAGTGAGCAAGTTTAATTCCAGGCTCAAGGCACATTTAAAGTGCTCCTGCCCCACTGTCACTTATTATTTATAACTCTTAGAATTGCGCATATCACCCACATTACATACATCAAACCGTGTTTTAAGGGCGACTTTCTGCTTCGGCACTAGATCATCATTTTTCATTCGGCTCACCGCCGACATGACATGAACTTACTTACATCCGGAGGCAGGATTTCTCTCCCTGTGGTCCACTTTTTATTCCCTCCTACATCCAAAGCAGTCAAACGAAAATCAATTTTGTTTTTTGCCGGTGCTGCTCACGTTTTTTAACAAAGCTCGATAATAGCTGAAGGAAATATCCAGTCACTGCTGGTAAAAAAAAACTTCAGTCCTCACGGAAAATTCGAAGAGGGTGACTTGTGAAATCCCCTAGACTGTGAAATATTTAATTGAACTCTTGCTCCTCTAGAGGTAAGTACTTTTTTTTTTTTTCAACAGCATTTGTCACGTCCATTATGAAAAATTAACAGCTGCGCAGAGTGTCATAGCATAACACCATCAAACAGCTCCGGGATACTTATCAAGCGACGGTGAAAATATATCGCTTCACTCAATATAATAGCTACACTCAAAAAGAGCTGCTTATCCTTATACAATACTACGCTCTGATGAAATGAAAGAGGTTGTTCCACCCTTTAGCCATTTAAAACCATGTTGGCTTTGGCTGTGTTTTTATAACCTCATATAAGAGCCAAGTCCCCTCTGATGGATGATTAATGATCCCCCGGCTTGCTGTGCCAGAACAGGGCCATCTACATAGTGACTCTATCACTTAAGACAGCGAAGGGCAAACCCCAATAACATAGGTTCTAGTATCAATGAAATGGGATTTGCAATATGAGGATTTGTTCTCTCTCGTATTGAGTTTGACTTATTACTCTCTGAGTGTGTGCGCTGTGTTGAAAGCCGGCAACACTCACATCTATCTCGTGTGAAATATTCCAGTGGAGCCGAAGCTGCGCCGATCAATATTTTCTTTTATTAGCAATTGATCAAATGACTATATGTAATATGAAAGTGAAGAATCCCCCCCCTATCACCACCACACACACACACGCTCTCACACATATCTCTGCAGTTCTTTTTTTTCCTCTGAGGAGGTTTTTTAAGCATGATTTTATCTCATTGTTTTGGTTTTCCAGCCTTCTGCTCATCGATTCTGCTTTTTGGCTCCAGCAGGTGTTATTTTTTTTTATTATTTTTCTTTTTCCAGCAAAAGAAAATCTGTTAAACACATTTTGTACTATTCATTCAGGCAGGAACAGAAAAGATAAAGAGGAAAATTAGTCAGTGAATAAAAAATTTAACAGCCAGCGGGTAAAATAGCTTTATGTTTCCCAGAGTGTGCAGACCAAAAACCGAAGTGAAGGGAGACAAACAGGACCATTTCTACCATCCTTCTGGGGATCGGAGCAATCCTGGGGTAAAAGTGGAAAAACAGGGATTGACCTCTAGAGATCCCAAACACCCAGACGGCGGCCCTCCCTCTCAGCTGTGGTCAAGGAGGTGCTGAAGGGATTCAGGCGCCACTGGGATCTGCCCCCTCCTTAATGGTATTTATTTGAGCCGTTTCTTGCACATATTTGGAATAGGTGATGAGATTACATTTCACTGTGATGACATGAGATGAATTAAGATTGATTGATTAATTGATTGTGTGAGTGTTAGACATACATGCCTCAGGTGGCCAGAAGCATGTATCATATGACTGTTAAAGTTGATCCCGTTCTGCTTTACCTGCACATTAACGCGATGTGGCGGATATCCGATTCTAAACGAATGCTAATAATGTGTCTGCAAATAACGCAGCTTTAAATCAGCCAATCAGAGGAAGTACTCATTAATATTAATGACACATACACAACAACCTGTTCTTTTGGAGTTCCAGAGAGAAGCTTGAGAGAGATGTTAAACTATATTGACATATAGATTTTTTTAAAATCATAAATATATAATACTATGGATATCACAACTTCAAATGAACCCAGAAAAAGGTGTACAATATGGGACCTTTATTTATAATTTAATATTCCTATCCCAAGAAAGAAATTGTATCACTTTCAGGGAAGAAACTGGCAACAAAAGACAGCCGTCATTCTGCCCCAACAATTATCAAATTTGCATGTAAACTACAAACATTTACAGTAAACGTTGATGACTCTTTTGTTTAAGCACTGGAGAATTGTAGTGTGAACTTCTATAAATGGTTGTGCACTGAGTCTGCAGGTTAACAGAAGCGTTCTGCCCTTTCGTTAATTTGCTCTAGTCCACAGCACACATCATGTAACCACGCTGCACCTGCTCCCTGCTCACTACTCTCTGATGTTCCTGCCTCTTCTTCACCTGCAGCCGACTGCTTAAATATGACGGAGCATGTGTTGGGTATTCTACCAGATGTCCAGCAGAAATGCCAGGTGTGAGATCAGATAAGCAAATACATGTGTTTGCCAAAAAATGGGATTTCTGTCATAATGAGCTGCAATTCATCAATGCAAGTTAATCCATTAATAACTGTGCCATGTTATTCCTGTCCATTCTTTCTGCAGGCTTCGTCTTTCTCTCTCCTCGCCACTGTTGCTTAGCAAGTGTCATAACCCACGCTGACACCATGCCAATTCATAAGCTAAATCTTCAGGAGAAGCGGTGTAAAATGATGTGAAATTATCGCTGTCCATTGTCTGAGTCAAAAATTGCGCAAGTAATTGGTTTTGTCTTCTGAAGGTGCTTGCCTTGTTTAATCTTTATGTATTATGTGCAGCCGGCAGCTGCAGCTCCTTCCTGCCACTCCATTGTGTTCTTAGGAGAGGGAATGAGTTAACATTGATGAACGTGTCCCACCTCCACCCAGATGAAAGAGGATTTTTTTTTTTAAATGATTGACATAGTATGATGGATATAGTAGTCATGTGAGAATAAAGTGTTCGGTGCACATGCAAATTGGCTGTCTCAGTGGACAAGTATGTAGTTTCTTATGAATCTAAATTGGCTAGATTTAATGTGATCCATTTATAGACTTTTTTTTTCCCTGAACCCTGAAGTTGCTGATGGATGTATTTTAATTCTTTCACAACTTGCAACTTTTCTCCCGACATAAAACCATCTGGTTCTAAAGTATAGCCATTTGTCCTGAAGAACATGAAGCTAGTTTTAGACACATCTATTTGCACACAGCAATGATTGAACCCAGTGTAAGATGTCGATGAGTTTGGCAGTGAAATGGGCTGATGCACCCCTTGGAAATACAACACAGTATCATCACCATACATATTAATTTAATGTGTGTGGACAGATCCTTGTGGGACACCACAGGATGATTACAAGGCATTGATGATTGTTATATATTAGAGACAAGTATTGGGTGTGGAGGTATTAGTCTGTTATTTACATGCATAAAAAGAAGAAAAAAAAGAAATGTAGACAACTTAGATGGAATAACTCTGTGATTCACATAATCAAATGTTTGCCTACGATGGTGAAAAACAATCTCAGGTCAACATTTACCTAACAACAATTTGCCTTTTTATATGTATGAATCAAGTAGCTGTCTCAGTTGAGTGAGTGGCTCCGAAGCCAAATAGAATCAGATGAAAGGGAGAGGATTTCTTATTCAGTTGTTGATTTGCTCAGCTAACCGTTTATCTGCTATATTAGACAATTTGGTAGGAAAGTGATGGGCCTGTAATTACAGGTAGAACGGGAATCCCCATTTTAAAAGATGGAAGTAGCCATAAAATGTTTGAACAAGCCCTATGAGGCTTTCTGATAATGATGGACTCCTTGTCATGCATTATAAATACCAATTTAACAATGTATGTAGAATTACCCTTGAAGGTATGCATTTGCACTTGTAAGATTTGTTTGATTAAATCTTTGTAACGATTTGCACTTTTACTGTGTAAGCTTCTAAAATTTTACTGCTCTACTGCTACTACTTTTATTACTATTAAAACACACTTGCCAGCATCACTTTTGTGAAGTTATTAAGTCAATTACAATACAATTATATTCATTTGGAGGCTATTATGTCACCACATGCAAGCCAATACATTTTTGCCAAAACCTGGGTTTGAACCAGGGACTCTAGATTTTAACTCTAATGCTCCACAACCAGAGTTTTTCCAGGTTTAGGATTAGGAGTCAGGGTTATGGGTTATTTCAGGGGTTAGGGTGTTTGGGTCATGTCGTTTGTCTTTTGACTTTTTTTGCTTATTTAAGCAGCAGATATGCCTCTCACAGCAAATCCTGAACTTCTTAAACGGATACGAAGTATTTCTGATAATCAGCCATTACCTCATTTCAATCATGTCTTGAAGACACAACTGTTGGTTCGATCAGTGAATTAGAAATAAGTGTTTTATCCTGTATGTCTGTCTTGAACTTTGGACCACGAATTTTTACATTAACTTTGTTATGAAGACACAACTTTTGTCTGGATTTGATCCTTGCCACGCTATCAGTGGTAGTGTGATTGTCTATTTCAGATCTGTTTTTCTCTGCTGCTCTGGGTCTCGAAGACAGAACTCTTGGTTCTTTTGGTGAGTTGAATGTTTTACTTTGTTTTCCATCAGAATCTCGGCTTGGCTCTTTCTTAACTGCTCTACGAGGCGCTTTGAGTTTCTCTCCTGCTACAGGCATTGTAGACAAAACTCTGATGATCTTGATCAAATATTACACTACTGTGATCAGATACTCCCTCTATCTCTCTCCATCAAATACAGCTACTCCGCCTCTTAGATACCCAAACCCTGACATCTGTTTCTGTGACATCACTTAGGGGCTACACTTGACACTGATCAACCTAACCATCTAATGTCTGCGTTCTATCTCTATTCATATCTCTTTTTTATGCATCTAAACTAGAGGTAACCATGACAACAACCCTCACTAGTACAACCACTAAAATAGATTACAGTTCATAATAAAAAGAGGGTGGACTGTATTCTGAAGAATGATTGTTTTATTATTCATGGTGATCATTCAACGCCTGCCATCATGTCCATTTTGTTCCTCTCAAAGAAAAGAAAGCCTCGCTATTCATTAATCGCTGAACAACCATCGATTATACAATATCCTTGAATACGAGTGAGTTCCCGGCAGCGGATGGAGACGGGGGATTACAGAACCTGCCGTCGCAGGTGCATCAGGTTCCACGTCTGCGTGCGGCGCGGCGAGGGGGGAAACAGCGTTGCGGCGACCGCTTTGATCACCATCCCCCCGGGGAATAAATTATGCACATTACCCATTGGTTATTCCTCCTGTCCCTCCAACCTGTTGTGCTGAAGGTTTTTTTTCCAGGCACCAAAGGGAAGAATTCACCGTAAACAATCTTGAGACGCAGGATTTCAGCGGTCGGGGGCCTCGTACATCAGACGCGGCGCGGCGGCGAGGACAAAGGAACTCATCTGCCACAAGCCATCACAGTCCAACACTGCAAACTTCTTTCACTTGTCAATTGAAACTATTTTTCACTCCTGACATCTGTGTTGGCTTTCCATCTTGTCCGTAAATTGAATCCCAGATCCACCCCCCCCCATCCCCCATCACCACACACACACACACACACACACACACACAGAGTTCTCTCTCTGTAAAAATGAAAGGCACACGTGGAATCAACAAACAAGACTGAACCCACAGCACCAAAGGATGCGTTTCTTGTCCTGTGGTGCAGTAAATTGTATTTTTTCTCCCCATCCCGGCTTGAGGATATATCGCCTATAATTAATAAACATGAAGCGGAGCCATTTCATTCTGGCATCTGGAGGTATTTTAGGAAAAGGGGCGAGCCCTGACTTTACTTCATGATTTTCTAATTGCAGATATATGCTCTAAACGCAGACGAATATATATCCACACACCGAGGGAAGGAGAGAAATGAATATGGTGTGAATCTCATTTATTTTCAGACGGGGAAAACCAGCATGCCCATCTTAATGTGTATCGTGAATTATACATTTCACTCACATCCATAAACAATATACACCAAATTGGCAATACTGACAGTTCTCATTGTGAGGCTCACCTGTGTCCCCAGTCATACAGTTATTCCAGTGCAACTCATTCCACGAGCGAATAGAACAATTTTTTAATAAAGTTGCAGCCAAGGCCTCACATCGGCCGGGACAGGATTAAGTTTTGCGTTGTCCGTCGGGTGTTTTGATAGCTAATGAGATTTCGTCGGGGGGGTAGGGAGGGAGGGAGGGAGGAGACAGGCTCCAGTCGCCAAATGTCAACTCTGGGCGTTGCATTAGCACTTTGACAAGTGGAAGAGGACGCGGGGACAGCTGTGGCGCCCGAGGATGGAGCTTAGGAGCGCTGGGGCAATTCACCGCTGCACCAGAACGAGAGATAGAGAGAGAGAGAGAGAGAAAAATGTCCGCCCCCCCCGTCCCCCTTCACGGCTGTGTAAACCAGGACGATGCAAAGGACTTCATTACTCCTGGGAGCGTCATTCATACAATCAGCTGACTGGTGAACTGAAATGAAAGATGTTTTTTTTTAAATAAGTGTGAATGACATAACAGTGTTGGATGGAGTTTTTTTTTGTGGTTGTACCGAGGGTGAGGTGTGGCCCTGAGCTGGGGTTCATGCTGTCGTGTTATTTACAACAACAACAACAATAAGAAACCCTTTTGTTTGCATGTCTGTAAATGGTGATCTGCTGAATTTGGCTTACCACCGAATGAGCCGTGTGTGCCTTAAACTTCCATTGATGACTCACAGGGCTTTTTGTGCTACCGGAGAAGGAAAACCACCCACCTCCACATCTCTTTTAGGCTGACATTTTCTTTTTTTTTTTTTTGGTTTTTGCTGCCAGTCACGCAGGGATTGTACGTCAAGGTCTGCCAAGGTTGAAAGCGAAAGATGTAAGACGCCTTCCCAGCACTCCTTTTTTTCCCCCCTCTTGACAACACCTATAACCTTGCGATCCCCCCCAAACTCCAGCATGTTGAACGGGCACCAAATCACGCAGCGGTGAATTTTGTCGCACGCCGCGACACTTTGAGGGAAAAGGTCGTACAACACGCACTGGATCTGGATGTTTATAATAAGTGACAATGACATCAAGCTAAGTAATGAAATGGATGGAAGAGGCAAAAGGGAGAAGGAGGGGGGGTGACTACTGTTCATCTGTTTATGTCACTGTGGCTGTGTGAAAGGACTGTGGCGTGTGAGTTGTGTCGAAACGCTGCAACAAGCCCCAGAGCACCGCCTTCGCTCCCAGTGATGCCGCTGCAGCTCCAGGAGCGGCTCTTCCTCCAAGAACCGATCTTAAAGCGTAATTATTCTCGCAAGCTTCAAACAGAAAGAAACAATCATGGTAAAAAAACAGTCCTGCAAAGGCAGATCATTAATTCATTACTGCGATGAAGAGGTTGCTTTTGCAGTTGTTTCTAAATGCATAATTAATCGGCACTGTCGAGGCACTGGAGGAAATTTCGACTAATGAGAGACAAAGGATACATGAACGGTATTGAATTCAGATAGCGAGGGCGGAGGAGGAAGGTGAACATGGCAGATGCCGAGTGTTTGCGTTTGTTTCACCTCTTCCTTTTTTCAGAAGAACTCTCATCGCCGAAATGCATCTGCAAAACGGCGTCTTGCTCTTCTGGGAAAAAAAAAAAGTCAAGTGGCGTGATGAGATTACAAGGTCTCGCACTCGCCGATGCGAAAAGTTGAAATATGCACGAAAATCCAACAGGCTGAATCAAAAGGGAAACACTGACACCAAAATAAATATCCAACAGAGAAAGAGGATATATTGATTTTTTTTTGCCGTGATATGCTCAAGCTGAAACTATTCTTAGCCCGTCGGATCAATGGGACGCCGCAGAAGATCAATGGCGCTGATTTTGTTCTCGCGCAATATTCACGTTTATTGATCTGTTGCTTCATGTCTGAAATAATAAAAAAAAAAACTGAATCTGTTGCAGATGAAGCAGATGGACAAACTGTTGTTTCTCTCCTTGTCGGGGTTTCAGTCTCACATGTTCAGTTCTGGTCCCCTGGAGACCTGCAGGCAGGGAGCAGATCCTGCTGTGGGATTTCTTCTATTAAGCCATGCTGAGATCCCCTTCTTCTCCTTCATCCAATCTATTCCCCCCCCCATACACACACACACACACACACACACACACAAACACATCCCCACCGCTCCTACCCCCAGCTATACATGCGGGGAATAAGGAGATAAACAGAGTATAAATAATCCAATTACCTCTAATGGCCATACCCGCGATGGAAGCATCCGAGGAGGAAGCGCACTGAATCCTCCCAAAGCTCGGTCTAATTACTGTAGTGGTGTTTACAGAAAGACAAATCCGCGGTGAGTTGCAAAAGTAAAGGATGCAATGTTTTACAAGGTAAGAAAAAAACTCTTAAACTCACATCATACTTTTTTTGCTGCTAGGGGATGGGGGAGGGGGAGGATGAAGTCATGAAGTGGCCCAGGATCATCATTCCATCGCAAGGCAACTTCTCCCTGATCATCCTCTGGGGTCCAGCTCCTGAAAACAAAGTGATTAAAAACCATGGAGAAAAAAAAGTACTGAATAAAGCACTTTTTATATAGCAAAAAAAAAGGTGCCCCTTAGATTAAATTAAAAATTGAAATTAAATTTCTCGAGCTTTGAGAATCCTTGGAAGCGTTTGGGGATGATGAAAGTACACAACTCAACAATATAATTAACAAAGGTTTAGTCATTTTTTAGACGATGCATAATCAGGAAAAGTTGCACACTGGGCCTTTAAACCACTTAAGCCCCAGGTTATTTATCAGTTTTGCTGCTATAAATGATAATAAGTGTGGAATATCTCTACAACCACAAAGGCTATGCACTTAAACCCGGTAATCAAAAGAAAATCTAAAACTTGTGAGGTGACTACAGAAGTGTCAGAAACAACTTATGTTGCTGATACAGGGAAAATGCAGTTTTATGATTACAACTTGAAATGCTCAATGATTAACAAGAGAAGAGCTCAAATACCAATTATTTCTCCATAAAATCATAGAAATCACATTGAGGATCATTATAGAATATAAAGAATATATTTTGTAAGATGTTAAAAAAAGATTATAAATCACCCAACATAAATAATTGCACAAATAGCTCAATGTTAAATATTAGAATAGCTGTTAGCTGCAGCCCTACTACTGATAAAACATTAAACTTCTGTTTTTAATGATGATATTGATGATATATATATATTAATGCTGTAATAGTAATATTTTTTTACCACAGATAACATCTTATGTAATATACTCATAAAATTCTGATTTTAGCAGGTTATGTAGCAGCTCAAGCTGCGGAGAGAAATTCAAATCTCACGGTTGTTAATTTTCACAAAATCCCGAAGAAGTCTTAAAACACCTGGGCGCCGTAGCGTTTAGCAAACAGGAATGAAGAGCGCTTGGGGACTACTTTAAAAATACAGCGGCGTAAAGCTGAAAAAAAGGGGGCTCGCCGATGTGTTCTGAATAGCCGGCGGAGCCGTGCAGCGCGCAGATACCCAGGTAATACTTGTTAGGAGGATCAGACGGTTTTCGCTCTTTTCATGGGATTTGCTGACGACTCGAAATCACGTCACTGAACCGCATGCCATCTAACGCAATTGTGAATATTTCAGAGTGAACTCAGTGACATACCCCTTGCACCCCCTGCTGATGTTGCTAATCTTGTTAGCTGGGAGGATCACACTGGTCCAAACACATTGTGACCAGCAGCCATCAGGTAGTCAGCTATAATGCTATTACAGTAGGATAACACTATGCACACATCATTAGCTTCAAATGCATAGCTCGTCCTGCTGAAAGTGCAACTGTTTCCTAGTAAAACGCTTTTTTTTCCAATGCAAACTGAAAACTGAAATGTCTGAATTTTCAACAAGTTTCATTGGAGGGTTTTAATCCTGCAAAAGCAACAAAAAAATGTTTGACGTTGCACAAAAAAATGATGGCCGCCGTCTGCTGATACCTCCGGTAATGCCTCTATTAAATCCTCTGCCCTGAAGACTGTTTCTTGTTATGTGTTGCCTGCGTTTAGGCGGCTGAGAAGCAATTGTCCTCTGAACCATATTTCCTGCTGGGTTCGTCCTCCAGAGCCCGGTTAAACATGAGAAATAATGGCCGGAGTGGATGAAGCGGCGGAGATTACAGACCAGACCGCTCTGCAAGCTCATAAAACACATGCATAGCAACCACATGTTTCATTGTGAGCTGAAAGAACATTTTCATTTGTTTTACCTTCGCACATTCTCATCTAAACTCCGTGGAGAGGTGACTCGTCCTTCACATGGTAAACACATATTCATTTTTGTTGAATGGGCTACATTTGTATGGCTCCGTTCTAGTCGTCCGCCCACTCACAGAGCTTTACATTACACGCTGACATTCAGCAATACACACACACACACACACTCATAGAATGATGGAAGAGGCTGCAATGCAAGTTCCTCCAGCTCATCACATTCACGTCATTAGTACAGTATCTTTATAATATCGTTAGTGCAATATTTTGCCGCTTTGACATGCAGACATGTGGGAAGAGCCTGGAATCGAACCTGTGATGTCCCCGATGAGTGGACAAACCACTTTTGAGTCCTTTGAGACCCCGTTTATTGCTAATGGATTTACATATGAGTTTGGAGCAATGCAGCATATACATTTAAAGCCCCGCAAATTGAGCTCGAGCCTCCAAACCACAAAATACGTTCAATGACGAAACACTTTTTAGTTTTTACAGCAACAACGTATTTGTTTCATGTAAAAGGGTCAGTCGTCATGATGGACCCAAAGTTTGTCTCTCGTCAGTTTGACTTTAGGCAAGCTTCTCTGTTTAGAATGTAAAGTTGAGGGGAAACAGTTTGCACGCTGCTGGCGTCCGGCATCAAAAAAAAAATCGTCTTTTTACTTTCACTGCATGTCAGGAGCAGCGCTTTGAGCTGCTGCTCTTCATCAGACTCAGACTTGAGCTGATTTCTTCCTTTTTTTACACTGTGTCCCCCTTCATCTAAGCACATGCCCTATTGGCTCTGCATATGCATATCCTCATCCTCCTCCTCATCCTCCTCCACCACTGGCGCCTTCTCTCTTTAGTTCAGTCTCACAGCTCTAAACATAATAGAGAATCTAGCTGCTACAGAGACAAATGTTTGTTCAGGAGTTGGTGGAGAACAAATCAAAGCTAAAGGAAGGAAACGACTGGACTTACAGTACATGTAATCTTCTTTACATTTATGCAAAAAAATATATTTTGCAAAAAAAAAAAAAAAAGTTAAAAACCTATACACTTACATATCACATCACTATCCTGCAGCAGCCCTTTTGTTCCATAATTTATATGAATACATCCCTTAATTTTGGTTACTATTCAAACCTCCGTTGTCTTCCTGCTCCAATCAAGCTCCAACGTAGTGAAGTAAGTTTCCTGGTTTAGCTGCTACTTTATTCCTCACTAACACAGACTGCTGTGGCCGTAGCCAATGAGAAAACAGCAAACAAAAGTATATAAACTTCCAAGATGCATTCACAGACCCTCAGGAAATCCCAACACTATTGTTTTATAGATGGATGGATAAGTTGTTGTGAATATTAAAACAATGTGAAAACACAAAAACATTAATAATAATTTCACTAATTACTACACATACTGTGGTTAGCAGTCACAATACAACCAATCTATCTACTTTTCTATAGCTATAAATATTTTCTACTGCACTAGCTTTATAAATCTAACCACTTTATCCTCATTGACAAAGTTATATATTATAACAAAAGTTCTCATTAATTCATCCACCTCATCAATTTATCAGCCGTCTCATCTACTGTGTCCCCTATCAGTGGGTGACACAAAGGGCCCAGTAGTTGGTTCTGTTAGCTGGAACCTGCGTGGGGTTTCCCTCTTTTTTCCCATCACCATCAAAGACACTGAGGTTGACACTTCAGTCCACTTAATTAGCATATTTGTCCTTCCTTTGCAGCAAATACAGGGGGATCGCTATGAGCTCAGAGAGACGTGACCCCGACCCTGAGTGTCAACCCTGGGATCCAGCCTCCCGTTTACTCTCATGCATCCCAGAATTCTTCATTCTTCCCTGTTATCCTCCTCACAATACAAATTAACTACTCTTTAGTACCATAGAAATGGCGTAGCTTCAGTTAGTAAACTCTAGATTTTAAATAATGTTTTTCCTCAACATCCTACTTTTTTGAGATGAAAAGTTCAAGGTATTAGTCAGTCTTGATAACTTTGCTCTTATTTTTCTTTTTCCCGTCTGTGGTCTACATGATGTATGAAAACAAAATGAAACGAGAGGGAATATTTCTCCACTCGTTCTACTCAGGCAGCACCTTGACGCTTTTAGCGAATTCATTACCCATTCAGGCCTTCTCTCGTTTCTCATCCATTTCTCCGCACGTTCTACATTTTAAAGCCCTCTTGATCATTGTTGTCAATTTAGTGTTGTGACTAGTCACTATGGGGGCTGAAAAGATGAAAAGACAAGCCCACAAAGCCCAGACGTATATAATGATGAAGTAGTGGGGGGAGAAAAAAAGTGCAAGTGCACCGGGAGGATTGAAAGCTTTTTTTTTTCTGTGCAGTCTTTTCATGTTCTGTGGAAGAAGTGCAAAATCAAATATCTGAAAAGACACTCCCCTCAAAACCTTGGCTGTGTCAAATAAAAAAAAAAACATAATAATAATAATGATGGCTGCTCTTTCTATTCCTCTCCGGAAAAAAAAAGGCTGTGCACATTTAAAAAAAGGACACAAACATGGCAGTGGGTGCAAATAGGTGCCCGCGGTGTGTCAAATGTCAAACGCAACTCGTTGATTGATGTGAGGGCCGTGCAACCTTTGTCTCAACGCTCCTCTTCAGTCGGCCCCTGTAGCACAACCTACGGTGCGTCGCCCGAGCCGCCGTGACAAAGATGACACATGTTTAATTCAAAGGAGCCATGTACAAGTCGGCAACGCATGGGCTCCTTTTAATGTTAATAGTGTAGACACACTTTAGTGTAGGCGCTTTTAAAACGTCGTCTCAGGTCTCTGTGTGAGACTCGCTCCCAGTGCAGGCCTTCCCAAGTGTACATGTCAAACACACTTTGAAGTTCTTAGCAATCTGGACAGAAAAAAGAAAAAGAGTATGTTAGCACATCGGCAATGCCGTCAGACTCCTTCTAGGGAGCCGGGAGTCGTGAAAGGAAAAAACAAGGCTGAGAAATGAAAAAGAAAGAAAGGAGTTGGGAGGTGGGGGGAAAAGCCCGAGAGGAAGAGGAGACTGGTGAGGACAGGAGGTTATGGGAGTCCCACAGTCCCCTGAATGTTTTGATCCTCAGGTACAGGGGTGTAGCGTCACATTCTTAATGCCAGAGGGCCCATATTAAAAAATGTGAGCAAAAAAAAACATTTTTAATTAACGAACAAAATAGGATTTTAAGATACAATCATCTCAGAATATATTCATGACTGGTTGTTTCTTTCACCACCTGATTTGATGCATTTGGCCTATATTCAATCAGGGCTCATTATTGATTATGGCACAAATGTCCTTCTGTCATCATGTTATAAATATGTTTATCATATATGTTTATATCATCATGCTCAGGTATTAGTATGTGTTTGTGTGTGTGTGTGTGTGTGTGTCAGTGGGTTTGTTTTCGCCTGATCCCAGTAAGCTTCTTGCACACCACGTTCTGTCCTCTGTCAAAAGAACAGTTGAGTTTAACTTCCAGGACACAGCCTGTGTTAATAAAATGATGTTTGTCGACAATCAGAAACAACGAGCACTATGAGCTCACCACAACATGTGTAACTCGCTAAATATTTGCTTTGGATCTATTCATTTACCTGATGCAAAACAACATATGGAACATATCACCACTATAATCAACGGTGGAAGATCTATTTCAAATTATTTATTTCAGTAAAAAGTATCAGTATAAGAATGTAGAAACACTCATCACTTATCTTTTGTCTTTAAATTAGACTAAACTTTAATTAGCTTTTAATCATATCACACAGTGTTTTTTTTCATCAGATTGCATTCCTACAGTTTTTTTCTTTGTTCCCTACCTTGGATACAGCCACCTTTCCCAGCGCTGCCTCATGGGGAGCTTGTTTTTCCAGCTGCTGTTTCCAAGGTTAAGAGTGAACTTTGATATTCAAACCCATTCCAGTTCTAACAAAGCCACGTCATTCTGTAACTGGAAGTCTCCCTGTCTGCCGGTTCAAAGGCGCCTCGACCGAAACTCGCCTGTGTTGAACTGAATTTTGATCACTTTTCACATCCCGAGGATGCTTCCATGTACTGGGTATAGTGTGGTGGTGGAATGAGAATGAATATGCGAGGATAACTTGCTTTCATTCTCATTTTTTCCCTCTATCTTTACAAGTGGTTAGAATTTCGACCAGCAACTCGTCCCAACCACCCACTGTCTAGACTTCAGGTTGAAGGTGCCCTGCGGAGATTTCTTATTAATTGTTCACATTCAGCTTTTCATACCAATAACCACCGCATGTCCTTGAGGTGTTAAAAAGCCGGCTCTTCCTCATGAAATAATTTTGCCAATCAATTTTTTTAAGAAATATTTTTCAAATTGCACACTCATTGTCGAACATTCTAAGCCGACTCCAACGCCAAGAAAGAAGTTTCCCTGCAGCCTTCAAATTAAGTTTAATGAAATTGCACTAATTTAGTTTAGATAGGTTCTTCCTTTTGCAAGGAAATTCTTTTCCGCAAGCAGTGCAACAACAAACAAAGGGATGACAACACAACATAATACAGACTCTGAGACCCACATTACAGACCACAGGCTGGAACCTTGACTGACAGGGTGACACATTTAGGCTTTTAGGCTTTAGCTTTTGTTGAATCTGGCTTTGTTACATGGAGGTAGCCTGTACCTACGGGAAAGGGGGGGGGCAGGAGTACGGCTTCAGTGGGCGGTCAGAGTCCTGTAATACTGGTAAGTGCCTTGTGGGTCGGGGATGAGGTGACACTAGTACATACATCAGGAGTGGCTGTGTCTATAATTTTACTCGGCAACAGGGGCAAAAAATCTCATTTCATTGATGGGGAGGACAATAAAAGTTACATTTTATTATTAAGAGAATAATTTCTTGAGGGGACATTATACTAGCACATGAGATCATGAATCAATAAGGAAAAATCTATGAAGAATGTTAAAAAGAGGCTGATTTTGGACAGATTTTGAACAAGAGTCTGTACATTTAATTGATGTAATAAATGCCCTACTGGCTTTGACATATTATTTTGAATGGTTTCTTCGATGTAGCTAACTACTAGCTGATGGTCACAATTTGCTTTTAAACAAAATGAAAAACAGCATTTGGATAAAACCAATTGGGCAAATAGGGTTGGGGTCATACATTTTTTAACAATTAAGAATGCATTGGTTTATATTTAGCAGTGCTTGTGTTGAGCATTTATTTAACATATCTTTAATATTCTAAATTATTTACTTTGTGGAAGTTCCATCCCTTGACGGCGAGACTGGCGAAGGGAGGGTTCAGCCCGGTAAAGGATTGTCGTGTCATTTGCATATTTGAGGTACAGTGTGAAGGGGGACAAGCTCTGGCAGTCACTGGCGTAGAGGGCGTAGGGGAGCGGGCCGAACACGGATCCCTGTGGAGCACCAGTGCTGAGTGTGATGGTGGATGACAGGGACTGGCTGGCCCTGGCTGCCTGGGGTCTGTCGGAGAGGAGGCTGTGGATCCAGTGTATGAGTGGAGTGGTGGTGTAGTGTCTTTGGACTGTGCTGGTTATGGTTCCAGGTGAGTCCAGGTGGTGCAGCTATAGCACCTGTGTCCCTCTACTTTGCTTGTAGGTTAACATTGGATTTGATTCCCTCTTACCTTCATCATTTGCTAAGCTAGTTTTAAATGTAGCTTTGCAATCATCTCTCTTCTGTTAGACACATTTTTGTACCAGAGTGAGTACAACTAAACATTATATTGATGACTTACAAGTTATTAAAATAAAAACAGCATCAATATATAATCCTGTTGTTTCTAGATTCACCATACAAGCTTAAGGTTGAGGATAGGGTATTCATTAGATGATGTAACCAGAAGCAGGCCTCAATATCCATGATACCCAATATACTACAGTAGGAGTAGTTTACGTAATACTTTTGGATTAAAAAAGAAAAAAAACAATTCAATCATTGCAATTAAGGTACAATTAGTCTAGTATTAAGTATGATTATTTATTTCGACTGGCAGACAGTTTTATTTTTTAAGTATAAGCTTTGGCATCATTTTTTATTTTTTTAAAGAAAGTGTTGTTTTGTTAAAAAAAAAAAAAAAAGACAAATTGACCAAAATCAGGAAACAAAAACTTGAAAGAAACTAAATTTTCTGCCGGTGGAATAAGAGAATTCTCCTCAATATTGGAGCGGTTGTACCAAAAACAAGATTTCTTCACCTGTTAAGATTTCAGTTTTTGCAGTGTGAGTTCTTCTGTCTGTGGGAGCGTTTCCACTGACTTTGCACGTTGGGAGATTATCTCCACAGCTGCCGTGAGACTCGTTGTTGCATCCGGTCCAAAAGCATAAGAGGAGTTAAGGTCAAGGTCAGTGGGCAGAGTGGCTGTTGTCCTGTTAGCTTTCCTGTCTTTAATTCATGATTATATTTCCTTCATGCCTTCTGTGTTATTAAGATAATTTTTGATAATTTATAATATGTATATTTTTTTTAACTAGAACTTTTAAATGGAACTACAAAATAATATTCCTGCCATAGCAATACACCTATATAAATCTCAGCTGAGACCTTTGACTCACCTGACTATCCTCCATGAAACTCTGCCAATATGCTAATCCTGTTTCTTTAAGAAGTTTAAGGAGATGAGTGAATTCTAAGCAGCTCATTCCTTCAACTCATCAGTTAAATTTAAATATCAGGCACTCTTCTAGGTTTTGAGACCTCAACATGATATATTTGCAATTTAAAGTACAAAGATTCAACTCAGCGTAGTTTTACAGTTCTTTCTGCAGCACCTTGCTGGAGCTCCAGAGAACACAGGTCGTTTTTTTTTGGTCTCATAAATAATCATGAGCCTCTCTTCAGATCTTTGATCTCTTGATTTTTTTGCACGGAAGTCTGAGAGAAGCGTGTGTGACGGTGGAGACAGGTGGGCCGTGCCGGAAAACCTCCAGAGGCGGATGATGCTACTGCATGACATCACAAAGTCAAGGAAGGACGACGTCAAATCCAGGCTGAATGCACTTCTGCATTTTTGATGGATGGGACAATTATCTTATAACCCCCTAGACCTTATCAAGAGTAAAAGGAAAAAAAGAGAAAGATAGGAAATGTCTATTTACATGAGACATCTTGGGACTTTTAGAAAAAAATTAGGGTTATGCATTCTGAAAACAGCTGACTGCTGGAATATTTATTAAGTCACAGCATTTTCGTTTGTCAGAACTTCACCGGGTATATAGACAATATCCCAATATATTCAGTATTTAAGCCCTGGACCTTTGACCAAGCTTAAGTGACACATCTAGGTTAGTCAGAAAAAAAACATTAGAAATACAAGGAAAAAAAAAAAGGAATAAAAATGAACAAGTGATCTAAGAGCAATAGTATTGGCAAATCATAAATATTACAATGTGATATTTTGAGCAATTCAATTTGATGTTTGTCTTTTCCGGGGGACAAAATTCATAGTGTCCTTTTAGCACAAATAAAACACTGCAGTCCATCAGAGGAGCTTTTTTGGGCGGCTTTGATCATTTCACTTCAACATTACTCTAAAATGAAATAAAGAAAAAAAGTTTCCGTGATCTTTGGTCTCCTCGTGAGCGACACTACACAATCAATTTGCACTCAGAGTGGTTACAGCGTGGCAAGAGTCACGCTATGCCAATGACCCTGCTGACACATCTTTATTTGTGCAGCACTTTACACACACACACAGCTGATCCAAAGTACTTCAGAGCATGTGCCCGTGCACACACACACACACTCACACACACACAAAAACAGACACATGCATACACAAAGAGAAAAAAAACACAAAAGAAGGAAGCAAATACAATAGAATTGAAGACGAAACAATGAAGGTGATAATAGAGATAATAACAATAATAATCTTAATAATAGGAATGCTCTGTCTCCATGACACTCAGCCTGGATCACACCGGCGGATACGTTTGCTCAGATGAGTTCAGTTCTCTGACAGTGTGATATGTGCTCGGTAATGTAGAGAAGGCGAAGCCATTTAACACCCAGTAGACAAACATCAGGGTTTCAAAATCAATTCTGTAGCGAGCAGGCAGCTGGTGTAGCAGGAGAATTGTGATTCCTCTTTCCTGACCTTGTCAAAAACTTACGCTGCTGCCAATGCTGCTTTCCGAGCTAATTGGAGACGGGGTAAACATGACGTGATACAAAAATATAATGAGTTGGGCTAATCAAGGCGGTTTATTAAAGGTATGGGTGGCTAAAGTGGAAATTCTATTTACTAGGGTCTAGAGGGTCTTACCCACAAATTCCACCACATGCAGATCCAGTAGATCCAGTACCAGATGCAAAATCACTTCCAAAATCTAAAGCTCCTCATCCATTTACCCATGAAGTGAGAACTGAAACCATGACTTTTGCTGCCTTCACATGGTATGGGGGATAGATGATCCTTTTCTACTTCTGTAGTGAAAAATTAGTGTGTGAAGTGAAATATGGGGGGCCCATACATAATGCCACAGCATTATGCAGACTACCCACTAACCACTTAACCAAAACTGCAGAGAATGTTGAACCAAACACGTCCACTGCTCTCTGCCTTGTCGAAAGGTCAAAGTTCACCTCTTCTCGTCAGGTCGTGCATCTTAAAAATCTTCTACTTTTTCTGTGAAAATTGAGCGGGTGTTCATCTGCAACTTTGATTATGTTTTTTTTGTATTTGCGATTGTTACCATAGGACAAAAAGGTGCTTTTAAATATGATCCAGAGTGGCCACAGCGAATTTTATAATGGAAATGAAATCAGATATCTTATTTTGTAATTTGCGTTCAACTTCCTGTACCGCAGCAGCTGCTTTTTGCCGAGTTGCGGCAATTGTCATTAATAGAAACTCCACATACCTGTTCTGGCGTCCTCTGGTCTGGAGGTGGTCTGCAGCCGTCCTGGAGATGATGGATGTACAAGCATTGAGGATCATGGAAATGCATGCAGTGGAATTTAGGCGTTAGGTCTATGCACACGTCCGTGTACCTTCAATTTTTTGGACTTGAACCCTCATGTAGGCATTTAGAATAACAGAAATAACCAGTCTTATCATGGATGGTCTCGCTGGCTTATGGTTATGTATGTTCCCAACACGCAAAGACGCCGCAGCTCTTTTCAGATGAACTCCACTGTTTTGGTCTTCAGCGTTCTTGTTGCTTTTGATTATTATTTTTTTCCAGCAACCAGCCCAGTCGTCAGATTGAGACGCTCCTCATGCATCCCATCCCACTAGCACTAGCCGTTAACACTTACTACTTTTGATTATACCCCTGTACTCAAGAGTCCTCATCTCCAGCCTGCCCAATCAACCTGCATGTCTTGCATTCGCACACACACACACACACACAGTTACACACGCGCTGCCCCTGCGAGCATAATATAATTGGACAAAGATTTGAAATAACGGCATCTCCCAACGGAGAGATAGTTCTTTCTCCTGGCAGCAGTGAATTGATAATCCGCTCTGTAAAAATCCTCCTGGGGGCCTTCACTATCAGGCAGCGTTTTTTTTTTTTTTTTGGGCTGCAACACTCAACTCTACGTATCGCGCATTGTCTAATCCTAATTGCCCATGGCCGCAGAGCCGCAAAACCAGCAACATGCCAATAACGCAATTAATTACATGACGCCGCCTGTAATTTATTTGTTACAGTGTCCGCAAATCTGGGGATTTTTGCCGCTGCGAGGCTGACAGACCCAAACTTTGAAAGTTTTGCTTTGTGCAGCCTACGGAGAGGTTTTTCCTCGGCCCGTCTCGCTGGTGAAACTCTGCGTCTGCTGTCACGGCAGCAGATCTTGCATGCCTCCACAAAAGAATCTATTTGACTCCTTTAATTACCCGGCTCTAAGAGAGATCGTTTTTTTTTTTGTTTCATTTTGTCATACCAGAAGAGACAAGCAACTTTAGCAAAAGCCATTCGAGGGAAAAGCAAAAAACTGCGATACCCTACGGTGGGATGTATGCAGCTGGAGAAGTGGAGGAGGAAAGAGGACGAGTGGGAGGAGGTGAGAGACCCATCCTTGGACGGGAGCCATTTTTCCACAGGTATAATTAGGTGTATCTGGAAAACAGCGAGAGAGACAGCAACCCTCTGTATGCCCGAATAACGGAGAGCGCGCAGCCTCAGAGTTGACAGCCCCTCATGATGAAGCGTGCATTGGAGAAGAGCAAAAAAAAAAAAAAAAAAAGAGGAGCTTCCCACCGGAAAGTAGCTCAACGAGCCGGTAATCCTCGCGCATCGTGAGATGAGATTCTGTAGTTAGCCAATGACCTTGGCTCTATGAGCGAAGGATACTGCCAGAGGGCTGTACACCTCATGCTGGGAGATATTGCTATTTGGCACACAGATACTGCAGCTGAAGCCCAGCATGCCTGTAAAAAAAAATGTTTTATTCCGGTGTTCCACATTGTATACATGTTAGAACATGTTTCTAATATTAATGCCGCAGCATTTCGGCGGAAATGATGATTTTTCCATCCGCTGGCTTTTTAAAAATCCCCAAATAACCACCCCACTCTGAGGTGCTTCAAAACAAAAACCACAAGCCAAAATTTCAGTGCCAGAGACTGTAATTAATTAACGCCTGCTTCATTTAACCTGTCAGACGCTGTAACAACTGCAGAGGTGGAAAAATGGCCTGCAATATAAAAATAATTGAATGCCTCAGACCTGATTCCTGCGAGTATAGCATGAGAATATTTCCTCATGATTGCTCGCACAAGGCTCCGGTACACTGATCTCATTGCAGTCCCAATACCAATGCATTAAAGATTCCAAATATTACTTTGCCTCGGGAAGCCTTGAGCCATGTTAGCAGCTTGAAAGAAGGGTAAAAGTCAAAATGAAAATGGTGAGAAACGCAAACTGTGAGCCGTACTCGTTCTCACACACTCTCTAATTCACCACTGTTATTCATAATAAAATGATAAAACTGCCTTTTGAAAGTGGAAATCCTGAGTAAGTTTGAGATCATGACATCTATCTTCCATTCATTGTTAATTGAACATCTCCTGGCAGAGGTGCTAATGCTCACAGTATTGATTTGGCTTGTTCAGGGCCTTCAGAGTAACATCATCAGTGCTGCAGAAAGTGCACAAATCCAATCTTTCCCCTTTTTTTTGTAATTACGAGCTGACATTATCCCCTACATTAACATTTCATGACCTGGGGACAACGGCGCGCCACTGAAAAATAAATCAGTGGAGGCCGTCAATAGGAGAATTAACCGGTTAATCTAAATTCCAGAAACGTTTGGCAGAGTAACCTTCAAAGCAACTTTGCCGCACACGTCAAGCGTTGATTGGCAACTGTAACTAGGCGCTGGTGTTTCTCCCCGTGCTGAAGTGGTGTGGGGCTGCAGTGAAAGCGATATGGATTAAACATCACATCTGCTTTAAAGTGAGCTGCCGCTGTTAGCACAGGGTTCCCAACTTTCAGCAACCAGCTGGAATGAGACCCAGCTATTTCCGATTAACCAAGTTATATTATTCCAGGCGGAGCTACGTCCATGTCAGGAGCCACCACTCGCAATATAAAATGTGGCAGCTTCCATGTAGGCCTTATCTGTTTACAGGTTTTGTGATTACCTGTGGGATTCATGCTCCCACTCTGTTATAATAGTGACATTGATGTCATAACCACAGACCTCACCTTACCTTATTATGTGGATTATTCCTTCACATCCTTGAAATTGGTCAATGACTCAGTAAAGAAATCTGTTTTTTTGTAGTTTGTTGGTTTCTATCCAAAGGCTGATCTTCTTCTCCTTTCAGCTTTTCCCTTCATGGGAGTGAATCAGTTGCCTCCATCTAACCCTTTTTTCTGTGTCCTCTTTTCTTACACCAAATACCTTCATATCATCTTTCATTGCATCCATAAACCTGGTCTTCCTCTTTTTTTTTTATTTCTTCCCCGGCCTGGCAGAAATTGAAAAAAAAACTCAGCATCCTGCTACCATTATATTCAACCATCTCTCCTCTGGACACATCTAAACCATGCCATTCTGGCCTCTCTCTAAATGTATCTGTGAAACCTCTACTGTGTGCTGTTCCTCTGATGTAGTCATCAGATCATGATCCGTCCTGGTCACTCACAAAGACAGCAGTGACAAATTTTATTCAGCATTGTATCCCAGTGCCTACATTTGTTGCGCTTCCAGGTTAGGAAGTAAAAGACCAGGGTGTAGGCCTTAGTGCAGTGGTGGGCAATCCTAGTCTTGGAGATCCAATGTGGATGCAGGCCTTTGGTCCAAGCAGTAACACACATGTAACACTAATAAAAGTCATTATCAAGATATCTAGTGGTGGATGTGCAGAAACGGGTCAATTGCTGCTTGGTTGAAACAAAAGCTTGCATCCATGACTTTCCGGAGCTAGGATTGCCCACCCTTGGATGAGAAACTATAGCCACCTACTATATAGGGATGAAGAGCTGAAGTAGTGAAAGTTTCTTCATTTTTAATTGATTATACACTAATGAAACCAACGTAATACATTAAATATCCTGTCAGGATCTGCTCCTCTGTCTCTCTGCAGCCACTCGGTTCCTCCTCAGCCCGCTCCACTGCTCGCTCTTTGTTTTCCTACCAGGTGTCTTCCGTCTTTCCCTCCATCCTTCCGTTCCAGCCACCTGTTCCTGGTCAGAGACTGATCACCTGCAGCCCGTCACCCCATCGGCTCCTCAGTATAAATATCCTTTTTCTGTTGTTCAGTGCTCGTTCATTGTGTTCGTCCTGTCATTTTTTTGGTCAGTGAGCTCTAGCGTCTTTTTTTCCTATGTCTGGATATATATATATATATATATATATATATATATATATATATAGACCTAGATATGTACCACTTTTACACTTGCTTGTTTGTCTGTCAGGGATATTTCCTGTCACATCACCACAGCTCTACGTAATTTCCTATTCCTGGTGTTTAGAGAGTTCAAACCTGCTGCTCCACAAATGTAAGCTTGCACATTTCCACCATCGGCAATGCATTAATTCTTAGGACAAATGAAGGCATTATAGTAGTCGATTTTTTTTTTTTTAATGAGGACATTGATAATGATAAACTAAGCACTGTAAGTAAACCCAGTCTCTATGTGATGCATATGACATTAAAATGGCATTAAAATATTTCCACAGAACCCTTTTTAATAGATAGACAAATTAACGTTTTTTAATTCCTGTCCATATTATTACTGGACTACAAGTCATGAGGCAAAAATGTCTTTATAAGATATCTATTGGATAGTGCTATAGCTATTTATTTTTATTCTAAATATTTCCGATCAAGTTTATATTAATTTTTAGATCCGTTTATATTTTTTAAATTTGTATTGCATTCTTACTAATATTGTTTTTATTTTACTCCTGTATTTTGGGCTATCCACTTCTCCAGTAATACCACAATTTCCATGTGGTGGGACTAATAAAGGACGATCTTTTCTTTAAGGAATTGATTCCATTACCATGTAATTAATTCATGCAACACTGGACTCCTGTGCTAAATCTAGTCCCTCCCAAATTGATCATCTTGTTGACAGTGCTGCAGGCTCACTGTGAATGACTAATGTAAAGGATTTCAAAGCGTGAGACTGTGGGCTTCCCCTCAGGCGAAGCTCGGAAAAAGGTGTCTTCATCCCCCTTGGGTTACTTCACTCAATTCCTAGATGCCTATAGGATCATGGTTATGTTACTTGATCCCATTGACAACTTAACAATTGAGCTAGGATAGCCTTATATTAAAATTACTACATATTAATTTAATTTCTGACTCTGGAAAAGTGGGGAAATGTATGCAATTCCTACAGCATCTCTGAACAATTTTAACTCTTTAACCAAATCACACACATTTATTTATCAGGGACATCATGTGAAAAACATGATTCTTTAAATATTAAAGTAACAATTACTTTTTTTCACTTCTATTAACCAAGCCTTCCCTGGAACAGTTTGACCCCCACACCAATATCTAAAATAGATGATGATAACTCTTGAATCTGCACAATGGAAGCAAACATAACAAAAGGTTGAAAGACTGTGACATTCTACCTAATTGGAAGCATCTTGCTTTGTTTGGCAAGATAATCTCAAAACCTATCGGAAGGCCTATTTATCATTAAAAGAAAAAGACAATAACTTCCCTTTTGAACCACATATTCCTACCACTTTCAGTTACACCTTCATGAGCTTCTTTAATGATAACATTCTATTAGAGAAAATGTTATCACATTTTCAATCTGTAAAGATTTATCCACAAACACAGGGATTTACGAAACAGCTACGTATTTAAATTTAGTTTTTATCCGATTGACCCTCCTGAACTAACTTCAATGATTTCTTCATCTAAACCATCTATCCCTATCCCAACTTGGCTGCTTAAGGAATTAATTAGCTCTTCTTCACTAGATATAATCAATATGTCCTTATAAACCGACTCCCGACACACACCTTTGAAGTAGCTTTATTTAAACATCTTCTATTGATTCGGATGTTTAGGCGACTAATCTTATCTTCTCTGGCTCTCTAAGATTCTTAAAAAAGGAGTCACCAGCCATCAATCAATTTGAGTGCATAACAATAATCTATATGAAGATTTTCAGTTTGATAGACATTAAATGACCTCCTAATTGCACCAGATCAAGGTCTTTATCTCGATGCTTTTGCTGTTACACTTTATTGCTGCATTTGACATGCGTGAACAGCACATCCTATAATGGAGACTACAGAGTTTCATTGGCAGTAAAGGAACTGACCATGAATCCTTCAAGCATGGAAGGTGACCACGGTTCCACAAGGTTCTGTACATTGAACCAGTACTATTCACCTTAACCTCATGTAATGTTAACACTCCATAAACTTTAATTGGTATGCAGATGATGCTCAATTGTATTGATCGGTGACGCCAGATGAGGACTTAAGCACATAAAGGCCTGGATCACCTGTAATTTGCTGCTAATAAACTCAGACAAAACTCAAGTTATTGTGCTCGTTAAAATAATAAAAGCCCCTTCAGGGGCATAATCATCGGTGTATATATATATCGTTACATTAATTACACACAATAAAATCAGAGGCCTATTTCTCTGGTGTTCCTCAGTACAATATATCTAAAACACAAAGCATGCTCAAGTAGTAATTGCCCGAGCTGCTCTACAGCCATCTCTTCACTGTTCCTTTTTCAAAAAAGGCGAAACACTACTTCAACTAATCCTCCAGCACCACCGTAAGAAATCGTGGAATTACCTTTGATTAGAATATATCTTCTTAACTCCCATATAAAACCGATTTCCTGCCTTTACTCACCCAGTGTTACGGCTGTCTAGCTCCATGCACTCTTCTCCTTCTTCTCCAGCAGAGGCGTCTTCAATGACATGCCCCGGACCCGGTTATGCTAGGGGGTCATCCCATGATGCACTGAGCTCCTCTTCAACTCCACGCAACTCATGTGCCATTAATGCATGTTACTAACTTGGCATCTTATCTTTTCTTCATCTGTCTCCTCTCTCCTCCTGTTGCTCTCTGCATTTTCTGCTCCAGAAGAAGATTAGATTTGACAAAAAATAGACCCTAAATCCCTACAAACTGCCTTTTTAAAAAAAGAATAAATAAAAGTCTTTGTCAGAACAGACTTGTCAGAATTTAAATATATTCTTAAATAGATTTTAATTGGTATATCATTGTGTTACCTTGGGTTAAACCATTTTTATCGACGTGGAAAACAGACCTCGCTTCACGTTCCTGCAGTAGCTGAGTAATGACAAACCAAACAATGGCTCTTAGAGAAATCTATTTGCATTTTGTGCAGCTGCAGGATGTTCTACGAGTTTAGGGTAGGGTTGTAATCTGCAACCTCAACACGAGATGCTGCCAGGAAACTGTACGCTCTAAATTTTAAGATAACGTGTTTTTCTAATAGTTTCTCACATCTGAGTTGCATTTGTAGTGATTTTGTTTGATTTGCGGCTCAAGGGAACGTACTTAGGAATACAATACAAAAGGAAAAAAAAATCCACATTCAAAGTACTAAAAGTGATATATATATAACTGTGTACTGTGTGCGTTCCGAGGACTTTATGGACCCACCAGTGGCTTTTACCAGCTGTCAGGGCGTTTCTGTTTACCGGCCCTCTCTGTATGCCTCTGTCATTTGAGGTGCGAGTGAGAGCCTGCTGCCTTTTTTAAATTATTTTTTATTCCTGTCATTCACCCAGCTTTCTAGCTACCGCCGCCTGCTCTCTTCAATCACCCTCCATCGCTCGCCCCACCACAGCTGTTCTCCCCCTCTCTCTTCCTCTCCCTCACACATGATTTTCTCTCGTATTTCCTAAACGCAACGGGAAGCGGACCTCGCTTTTTGACCTTCGGCCAACTAAGCGAGACGTCCTCCCTTCTTGGCGCTCGTCGTTTGATTCTTTGAGAAATCGTTTTTTTGACCGTTTTCTGACATTTCCTACACTAAACTGTCTTGTTTTTGTCCACAGCCCAAAGATATTCACTTTACAGCCTTAATCCCTGCTCACACAGGACTAGAATTGCCCGGGGACCTCTGGTAATTTGTAGTAAATGTGGAGGTCATCTGTGGTCTGCAAACCTGCCATGCCTGTGATTTCTAAAAGGAAAAGCTTCCACCGCAAATTATTATTATTCCGCCACACATTTTGCATGGAGGCAATGGGATCGTATTAGTCCCATGTGAATCTGCAGCTCAGCGACTTTTGGGGTTGTTTGTTCCCCCCACACATCGGTCGACATGTCAGTTTGTCCTTGGGCAAGATCCTTGGCCCCAAATTGCTCCCGATGTCTGTTCCTTCTGCCCAGTGAATGATAAGCTTCTGCTGAAGGTGTCAGGACCTTGTGTGGCCAACGGCGTCAGCGTATAAATCTGCATGAATGGACACTTTCAGTCGTGGGAAGACGAAAAAAGACGAAGTGCCATTGACGTGCAAGCCCAGTAATGGGTGATGTGATGTTTGCCAATATGGAGGCCGCTTAGTTGTGTGGAGGTGGAGGAGGCAGTGGGGATGCTGTTACAGAGTGCCTGTTGAAACTGAAGTTTGACCAAATTCTGAAAGCAGCAGGAGACGCTTCACTCTCCATCACATTTATGTATTTAGGTCATTCAGAGACACGACTGTGGGCTAAAAAGTTGTCGTCTGTCAAGTTGATTCACACATCCTGGAGGATAATGCAGGCAAATTAGAGTTAAAAACATATTTCATTTGTCCCATATGAAAAAAAACCCCAGACATATGGGAATCAAATCAAGTCCCAAGGTAATATTAGTCCTGTGCGAACAAGGACGGAAGAAACCTGAAAGTATTCACGTTAAATAAAATGGAACGAAAGAATTGTAGCTTTTTTTGCAGAGCGCAGCTGTCTTATCAGTACGGATGTAATCGCCCTTCGCCCACAATGTGGGTGTTTTTTTTTTCTTTTTTTATAGACAGACACAAACAAAATGAAAAGGCCGTTTTCCCTTTCACTTGGGAACCGCTCATCCAAACAACTATATTTTTTAACTGAAGTTACTTTCCTCTCTTTTGAGCACGCCATGTGAAAATTCTTCCCTGACGCCATGTGCCTCTCTGCTCTTTATGTTTGATCGTGAAGCCCTCTGGATATTTTTGTGCAATAACTATTGCAATCTGTTATTTATTTCAAATACAACATTTGTACAGCTGAAACAGTTAGCCGATTAACTGGTTACTTTCCAACTATTGCGTTTAATCACCAAACACTTTAAAAGTCGATTTGAGTCAATTTTTAAAAAAGAAAATGTCCATGGTGGTGCAATGGTTCCAGCTTCTCAAATCTGACTATTTTCTGGTGTTATTCGTCTTCTATAATAGTTATGATTATTTTTGGGTTGTTGACTGTTGGTTTGGACAAAAAGTAAGAGGTTGAATCTTCAGCTTTAGAAAACAGTGTTGGACATTTTGCACCATTTTATGAACCAAACAACTAATCAATTAATAATTTCCAACAATCAATAGAATATAGTGACTACTTAAATAGTTGTTAGTTGCAGCCCTAGATTTTTTAATACATTTTTGGCCTAGTTAATAGCCCTACTAACCTGAGCAGTGGAATTAGGATTAGAGCCCATGCCTGTTGTGTCTCTTTCCATCTTTGCATTGCAGTATATTTAAGAATTCGTGTTTGCCCTTTTTTTCTATTTCTCTCCTTTGTGAAAGATTCAATGCTGCAGCTGCTCAGAAGGAGCCCCAGTGAGTTTTCCCTGGCATCTACAGTATATGCCGAGGGGAGAGACGCATGCCACGGGTCCTGCAGCAGAGGTTTGGAATAGCGATCGGGAGTTTTAAAGTCCTGCATGAGAGCAGATCTCTCCTCTATGTGTGCATTCTTCACGGGGGTTAACTCGGTTATCCCCAGGAACCCAACGCCTTTGAAGTGCACGGGAGGCTGCGCCTTCACCTGGATGCACGCAGACTACCAACCCAGGTACAGAGGAACTGTACGGCTGGGCCAACCGCTGATTTGGATGCAGAGTCTCCTGTGCAAAAGGTAAATTGTATGTTTTTAAATGAATAAAATGATTACCTGCCAGAAAATAGCAGAGCGGGAAAAAACTACCCTCCAGCAAAAAAAAAAAAAATGGAAATTGAAATTGAAATTGGATTGTCAGACCGTATTACTTACTGACAGCTTAAAAACACATCACTTTAACAAAATGCTACAAAGGAGGATGCCATGTTTGTTAAATGTTTTTATCTCAGGTTTTGTTTTTATTATCCCCGTAATGATGCTAAAATAAAAGATGACAGCGCCAAGTGCTGTTAGACAGTTACAACCATGAAGTTAACAACTGTAAGTATGTGTTGTTTGATTTTATGCTGCCTCAACTGATAATTGATAACTAAAAGTTTTATTATACAAAGGGCTACAAATAAATTGATCTGTCTTTTTAGTTGTCGAGAAGTATGGGGTTGACAATGATTTTTCTAAGATTTCATATACCAGATTGGCTTATTTTATCCCGTCTAACAGCCCATTACCCGAAGACATTCTGTTATGCCGTCATAAAGGAGCAAATAAACCGTAAAATATTCACTTTAATAAACTGGAACTGAATAATTTGAGCTTTTTTTTTTTTTACTGCTCTAAAAATGACTCAAAGCGACTGATTCATCAGAGTATTTGGCGACCGCTGCAGCTCCGTTTATAGGCGAATCTCACGGTGCCAAAACATCTCACTGTTGGCAAATAAAGGAAATGAGAAACTTGGGCGTTACACATAAATGTCAAACCTGTTGACAAAACGGGAAATTAGATCAAATCTGATGTGATAATTTAATTTGAATCTCTTATTTTGTTCTATATATATTTTTTTAGGTGGCAAAATCTTTAATAGGTGTTACTGTAATGAAAGTTGGGGTGTATCCTGCCTCTCACCTGTAATGTGTTGGGATTGGCTCCAGCAGACCCCCACAACCCTAATGAGGAATAAACACATAAAGAAAATGACTGGCTGTAATACAAGTTCAGGTTAAGAGTTTATCATTTGTTGCTTTCAAACAAACCTGCTGACAAACTATATTTACCGAAGTTTGGGCGCCGGCAGCAAGAAAAAGACGAGCGCTCCATCAGCCGAGATAGTTTATCCATCGCCCTGATCCCAGTGTGTCGTCTGCTGTTGAGCACACACTCCACCTCCCCTCTGCACACACACACACACACTTTGCCAGCAGCAATCATTCTACCCTGTAGTTCAGCTGGCCTGTCAAGTCGCCACCCAGCCAAGCACCCACCCATCTGTTGAGGCTAAGACAGCATGCTCAAATGTTTCATCAAATCCCACAACCTATCTGCATGCACATGATGCCTTATCGGGGGTCTCTGTGGGGGTGGGGGGGGCTGGGCTCCGCCGCCATGCTGCACAAACGCAGGCACGAGCCATCTCCTTTTCAATTTCAAGTTACACCACATAAAACGCCCTTGGTTTAAACAAACCACATTCATTTGTTTGAATGCAATTTTCATCTAAGTGGGCTGTGCTTTTTTACGGTAATTGATTGTAATTAGTCACTGGAGTTAATCCATTTTGTTCCGTGGTGCATTCAGAGAACATACGACTATCTGCCGCTGCAGGTCCGTTTTATTTCTGAAAGGAAGCGTATCTCGTGTTCCTTTCAAAAAAAAAATCAGCCAACGTCAGTCACATTGGCTCGTGCTTTGGAAAGAAACAAAGCACAGGCTTTCTTTTTTCTTTTTTAAATTTTTTTTCTCCTTCACTCCGAACTCACTGACAGTCTCAAACTCTTTCTGTGGTTCCACGAGCGCTTCAGTGCAATTTCAAGTTTCGATTCATTACATTTAAAAAAAAAAACCTCAGATGCTTGCTGAGTATTCCTCATTGGACTGTTTCATAAAGCAGATTTCTGGTGGCCTTGGGGAGGCCATGAGGCGGTTCCGGCTGGCTGAACCCACTGCAGCTGAGCTACCAGCCACCTCCTGTAGCTGCTGCACCCATGGCCACTAGCTGCAGGCACCCTGTGATCAGGAAGCCTGCATGCACAGGCCATTCATGGATGAAAACAACTTTTACTGTAAACTTTTACCACCCAGGAACATTATTTTACGCAATGTTAAATATGTTAAATAATGCCAATCAAGGCATATGATAAAAGTCTGCAATAATCCCACAGTTTGTTTAAATGAAATAAGAGCGTTGCTCCTTAGAATAAAAAGAGATATTAGGATGGACCATAATGAATTCTTTATTACTGTATGGGAGCGTATTGTTCATTCCTGCAGCAATAAGCTGGAGGCTATAACAGCAGTACCTGGCCATGCATACCTAAATATTCCTGTGTGTGTTTGTGTGTGTGTGTGTGGATGCTGAGGGGCGTAGCAGTGTGTTTGCCCCTCACGGTCACACGCGCTCAGGGATTAAAAATGCGTGTCGGATGCGAGTAACGGAATGCGTAAAAAAAAAAAAAACTCTTTCCCGTCCGCCTCCTCCGCGGTAGGAAAAAAAAACGCATGGATGTGCTTGTTCCAGGAGGGGAGATCCCCCCTCCTCCTCCTCCTCCTCCTCCTCCTCCTGCTGCTCCTGCTCCTCCTGCTTTTTTTTTTTCATTTCCAAACGGGCGGCTGGTGCGAGGTTGCCAGTTCGGAGCGTCTTTCCCCCTCGGATCGGACCCGTCAGGCGGACACTCCGCTGATTTTCCCCCCGCGTTCAGCCGCCCCTGCCGCGGCCACAACCACCGGGAGTCCCCCTTCGATCCACTTCACGTGAGTACACCGAAACAATGCGTTTAACCCCCGCACACCGCATCGGTATCTGGTTTACTATATTCTAATTCTTATTCTAATACTAGCCTTTAAATCTCAGTGCGTTAAACTAAGCAGCGCGCGTACGGGCTTAAAGTATTAAAGTGCCTCTGGCCAGATGTTGCACTATAACTTTTTTTTTTTTTTATTTAACTCTAATGTTCATATTTTTATGGTAGATATGTGCAAAACATGTCTCAGAGACTGTTTCATCACCCCTGCAGTTTTATAAGAACAGTTCTCACCGCTTATAATCGAATTTGAGAATTCACATCACTTCTATCCAAGTCCCCCCCTCTCTCCCCCCACTCCGTCTTTCTCTCCAAAAAGAAAAAAAAAGCATGTGTGTGTGTATTGATTATTTAATCTGATCATGTCAGCCGCCAGCTCCTGTGGTGCCATGTTGATGGGGAAGGAAGAGCTGCTCTCTCTCTGTTGAAGGGCTGGTTTTCATTTCTAGGTTTTGGGGGATTCTTTAGGTGGGGGCTGCTGGAGAACTCCACACACACACACACACACACACACACACTCCTCCACAGCCTTCACACAGCCTGTGTGTACGGGCCACGAGCTTTTTGCACAACTGTTGAATGCACAGGCACAATGGGGCAGAAGGAGGCATATATGTGTGTGTGTGTGTGTGTGTGTGTGTGTGTGTGTGTGTGTGTGTGTGTGTGTGTGTGTTATTTCCTCTCTTCAATCCTAGCAAGCATCAATCAACGTGGCTCTAACTGCCCCTGTGTGTAAAACTCCAGCTTCATGGGGTTACGAGTTCTGAAATCATCCGCCCATGAGCTGTCAGCTCATTTACTAACGAAGGTGTCTGCAGGCACGCGCCGGTTAATTTTTCCTTTTTTTTTTTTTTTAACCCCCCCCACCACCACCCCCCTCCCCCTGCCATTACATATAATAAGCGAGGGGAACACATTAGCTCAGCTGCTTCCTCATCACGTCTCCAATCAGATTGGACGGCGTGACCTTGGGGGGAAACCGGTGCTGCAGCGTTGAAAGGGGGAGGCTCGGTGGAGGCGGGAGGTGGGGGGGGCGCTTTGGTGGCATCCATTATCAAGGAACCCAATTACATCAGGTACAATGGTCGTTCGCCATAAGCGATCGCCATTTGTTACCGCCCCGTAACACAGGGTGGGGGAAGCTATATCGAGGGGAATGTGATGATATCCACTCCGGCGCAGGGCTCGCTCATCTGTGTAATTTAAAAGATTTGTGTCGATTGCTCCGACAACAATGGGGCACGGAGGGAAGAGACGACCATGTTTTCCCACTTCAGAGGGCAGCCGAGGCCAACGGGGAGCGGGAAAACTTTCAAGCTGTTCCACAAGGGCGCCTGGCATCGTCGAAAAGTTGCTTTTGTGCAAGTTCCCGCAGAAGTTTCGACTTGCAGAGTTAAGATCTGGAAACCCGGTCCCTCCCGAGTCTTCTCGGAGTGTGTTTTTTTTTTTCTTCTTTCTTTTCCTGCAGAGTTAAGTCAGTGCAGGCTCTGCTGTAATCAGCCGCTCGGCTCCGCTGTTCAGGCTCCCCGCCCCCAGACGGAGGAATCCCCGCGGCTCACCACAGACCCAATCAGACCCTTTAAGTACACAGCTTTCCAACAAGGTCTGGGTCCAAGCCTGCAAAAAAAAAAAAAAAGAAGAATGTTTCCAGTCCTTCGGGGTCGTGGTCTGCCTGTATCTGCGAAATGGAGACGTATATTTCACTAATAGTTTGTGTCTTTTGTTCAGGCCTCACAGCTCTATCTTTTCATTTTTTTAACCTTTCATACTATTCCCCTCGGTTCTTCTCCATGGCTTTTTGATTCGCCCTCTGTTTCCACTTAACAGTCCTGGCCTTTTTCCAAGAAACACCTCAGCGCCATTCTCTTCTTTTTTTTCCCTCTTTCTTTTCCTAGCATGAGCTGACTTTTTAATACTTAGGGCACACGCGGAGACTACATGGGCATGTGCTGTACTTCTGTGAGTGTGAGTGTGAGACAAGGGCGACTGCTGTGGGTTTTTTTTGGCACTCGCGGGGGTTATTGCAGATGATTGCAAAATGACAATTTAAAGGCGACGCCAATGCCGCCTCCGCGATCTGCCTTAATCGTTCCCGCGGCGCAGTCAGCGAGACGCAGCGTCACTCCGGATGCAAAAGGTAATTAGGCCTGTCAAAGTACCGCCTGGCTTTTATCTGCTTTTTTTTTGATAAGGCTTATCAGCAGGTGGCTTTTTTTTCTTTTTTTGGGAGAAGCAGAGGCAGGAAAAAACAACAAGAGCTACAAAACACCTCCATCCGAGTTCCTCTTTTACCCGTTTTGATGGACAGACGCATCCTTGACTCTGGACTTGAACGGGGCTCCCCTGCAAACCGTCCACTCCCCTTGCCCTAATCGCTTTATAGTGCAATCAGTTAAGCCGCCAAGCGTACGACGCTCCTTGACTGCAGTTTGCCTAAGTGTCCCCATCAATGTAAATCCTCTTCTGTACCAATTACAGTCATGTTGACAGGCCTTGGACATGTGCGACCTTGTCAGAGAAAAAAAAAGATGCCTCTATTCATTACTTACGGAGAGACCCCAGCTTCCACCAGACGTATGCTGAGAACTCACTCTGCCAGGATTAGCGTTACGGCCTGCATGTTGGGTTTTTTCTTTTTGAGTGGCATTGTTTCTTGTCAGTTTTAGGAGGAAAATAAAGAGAAAAGATTTCGTCAGCGGGCTTGGACACACGTTCTTTGCGTGGGTTTACTTGAAGGGAAAAAAGGCTAATTGTTATGCCTCGGAGGTCCTCCGTTAATTAGAAGTTTTTTTTTGTTGTTGTTTTTTTCCCGGGCAGCTCTCGCACGGTCACCGCTCTAATTGGCAGTCAAAGCCGTGCACCACCTGGCCCGGCCTTTAACTCGCCGGGGCGCTCCCAGCGAAACCGTCGGCCACGGCGTTGTGTGGGTATGCGGCCTCTTAAAAAAAAAACAGGCAGCGGGAGAGAGAGGGGGAGAGAGGAGGGCGAAACACTAAAACGTGCGGCGAACGTCGCCAAAATGACGGAGAAAAAATAGCAGTGGAAGATTATTTCACTAAACATGGCCTGCAAAAAAGGGAGGGGGCGTAATCTGTTGATGCACATGTCATGTCATCAACCATGAAGCCACTTCTCTGTTGCAGATTTCTAATACGGCAGAGGGTGTGTGTGGTGGCAGCGCGTCAACACTCAGCCTGTGTGGGTTTTACCTGAGTGCTGTTAAAGGAAGTAAGATAAGTTCAGAATATGAACAATACCTGGCACTGGAAAGGCTTTGTGTGTGTGTGTGTGTGTGTGTTTGCAGGCATCCAACAGTACAAGGTGGGGAGGGGGGGATGATGGCACAATCCCAGGGAATGAAGTCTTATTTTCTGTCCCATTCACAGAGAAAGATGAATGTTAAAATTCATGCGACGCCGTTAAACACGAGCCGCGTGAAATGTTTCATTCGCCGCGGTTACAACGTGAAGCCGGAGACGGCGGGAGGAAAAAAGCAGCGATTTAATCAAAAGATAGTGAAGCCTCCCCTTCACCATGAATCGGAAACTCTCGCGTTTGTGTCCCGAATGGCTTGTGAATCTTTTACATGTTCGTGACTCATGAATCTCGATTTACTGGACCACCACAAGATAGTGTTTTGTCCATTATTTAGAAAAAAGGACAAGGGAAAAAAAAGGCCAGACAAGCAAACTACTGATTAACCTGTCCCATGATGCTGTGGAAAAGGAAATGAAAATCCTTTTTTGTCTTTTCACACCATGTCTCACCGCGAAAGTTCACGCTCGTTCACAACTGCGTCGCCCCTTTGTTCTCTGCGATCACGACGGGAATTTGAAATGTAAATCAGGTCTAGGCGACGTGCTATATCATGACGCGCGCCCGCTAAAAAAAAAAAAAAATAGGTGTAAGTGTGCTGTGCTCAGCAGCCTCAGGCGGAATGTGTTAATGTTTTACAGCTGAGTGGAGGATCATCTGGATCCTCGCGTTTGGTGGCGGTGCCGCTTTTTTTCCTGGCCTAAAGCTTTGGCAGCATGTGTTACAGCCTACACATTCTACGCAATATATGCAGTGAAAGAGTCTTTTTTTCTTCTAACAAATACAGCTCATGTTTGATCAGCAGTTCAGCAGCAGCAGCAAGTAATTAATGACAATTAAAACATATATAGACTAATAGCTTTATGCATATTAATCTTAATAAACTAGCCTATCACTGCTATAATTACTGACAGTAGATCATTACCTCTCCTAATCTGCCACCGCTGCCACGTTAGCGCTTCATTAATTAAACATGCTATGGAAAACAGCAGCTCTGTTCTGTGGAAGAGACTTCTCCTTGACTGGACCTGAAGAGTTGCAGAGTGTAGCTTAATTTTGCTCTGGAGGTCATTCCAGGAATAATGAGCGGCAGAAATGTAAATACTCTTCTTTGCTTAACCGCCGGGGCACTTAAAAAGCCCGAGACAAGCCAGTTTTTTTTTGGCCACATAATGAGCTGCTTATTTAAATGCGAGCAATAAGTAAAGTGGTGTGAAAAAAAACGAGGCTCCCATGTCAAAGGGAGTTTTTTTTTTGTTTTTTTTAATAATGTATGTGATACGTCCAAGTAGTTTTGGGAAAAGATGCAAAGAGACACTTAGTGGTTAAAGACTCTGTTCAACATTTTGGGGAAATAGTTGAAATGCTATTTGCTTTCATGAGTGAGATGAGAGGATCCATTACAGCCTTGTGTTTACCCGAGCTTAGTGTAGACTGGCAGATAGTCTGGCTCTGTTCAAAGAGGGAAAAACAGCAACACCTCAAAAGCCTGCTACTAAATTAGATTTTCTTTTTTTTCAGACCTTGTATGTTACAATTTTCCTGTCTTCCATTTGAAGTTTTGATATCACTAAAAAGATATATTTGTTGTTTGGTGTATCAAAATCATGTCAATGCATTTTTCTTCAGAGAGAAGCTCGAGAAAGAACAGATGGTTTTATGTCTGTCTCATCTATATTAGAGACTTTTCTCTGATTGGCTAATTTGAATACCTGTGAATGGGAGCTTGACGAGACTGTATAGTTGTGACATCACAACCTCACTGAAGTCCTGATGGACATTTTTAAAGTACAGTTTCTGAATTCTGGCTGCGGTGCATTGCCTCTGTGGATTTATTTAATGGCATTTCGCAGCAACTGATACAACAGAACTTGAGCCTGGAATAGCCAAACAGGTTTTTCTACAGCAGTGGTCGGCAACAGATTTACCTTTTTACACTTTTCAAATTGTCAGACTCAAAAATATGCTTTATTTAGAAACTTTATTTTTCAAAAATCTTTGTATTTGAAATATAGTGCTTTATTATATTTTTTCTTCTAGATGCAATGTGTAGGTTCACTGTGAATGCCAAAAATGCAGAATTCCGAACGTGAAGTAACGTGTTAATGTGAACCATTAGAACTTAAAAACGAAACTAAAGCGACCGTTTTCACAGCCTATCCACACCACGTGGGATCTTGAATCGTTTGGGACAGCATGGATTTTGGCTTTCCCTCTCCAGAGTAGCTGGTTAGTCGACTTCATTCAGCAGCCGAAGAGGTAAAAGTAGTCACTACTGGCGGCTGGCGCCTGCTGGTTGTGAACCGCTGTGAAAACGATCACTTTGTTTCATTTTATAAGCTCTCAAGTTTCACATTAACACGTCTTTGCTTTCTCCCGGGTCCGGACGGCACAGGGAACACCGAGAGCGGAGCATCGGGTTTCCATGGCAACGGGGGGGGGACTGCTGTTTTGACTGTGAAGTGAATTTGCAGCATTTTTCTTTTGCATTTGTTTCGGGGAGGGGGGGGGGGATTTCTAAGTCTTCTGCTTCGTTTCAACAATTGCAGCGTTTTTCTCCTTTTTTTAATGTTATTGCATTTGTCACGTTGTTGCTTGTGTGTTTTTTAGTTTGGCGTCATTCCTGTGTTTGTTGCAGCATTTTGCCTTTTGTGGCCACCTGTAGTCTCTCCATATATCCGCCATGTATTGCTAATAATCCAGCCCCCACCCAAACCTAATTGCCGACCCCTGTTCTACAATGTTCTAATTTGCAAGTCTGTCTATCTTTTTGCAAAAATACTGATTATAGCTAATTTATTACAGAGACATTAAACTAATACAACATAATTAGTCGGGACTAATTATAACTTTCTACTTCTTGACTTATCTGTTACTGAGCAATGTGTGTGTTCAGTCTAATCAGGTATACCGCTAAGACCTCCACGAACAGTCCTTGAAACACACTAGACTGTGAATTCCGTATGCCTTCATCAGAGCAACCACACACATGCCACTTGGCTCCAATGACGGTTCTGAATAATTACTGTCTTCGGCTTTTCTGTAATCAGTGTCGAGAGTACACGTGGCTGGCTTCTTTGTGGATATACCATGGATATCAGAAGTCTACAGGCTCCTTCTAATTTTCTAGTTGTTATTGCCTTGAAAGCTGAAACGAAAACCTATTAAATCTGGCTTGATTTTTTTCCATTTTCTTTTGGATACGCTGAAGTGCTTAGTAAAAGGTAAAAATGAGAAACGGCGAAGTTCGTATTCGTGTATTACAAATGGGGAAAAATGAAAGCTCTCTGTTTGCGGAATGGTGAACAAGAGGCACATTTCGCTTTGACAACTGTGACATTCTTGGAGAGCTCTCTGCCTTCCCGAGTACCAATCTCAGATTTCTCCCCCGTTCCTCTCTCCAGAATATGATTTAGTTGCTCCTTTTTGGGTCAATCCACACTTTGCACAATGTAACAGCAGAGTAAAATGGAAAAGCAACTCTTTGGTCCTATTTAAATGTTAAAAACGGGCCGTGCAACTGTCTGCATCTGTTCTGAATTTGTGCAGACAAGTTATTATTGGCACAAAACTGTTTTTTTTAATATATTGGCTTCTGTTCCTTGGTGAGAGGCACCTGCATCATCTTAAATCTAGACCTGAAAGTTAAAACTCTATTTCCGCCTGACCCCGAGGCGTTTCGGCATCATTACGAGACACTGAGTGCATCTTCTTGCATAATTAAGATGAACTGGATGTTATTTTTAGGGGAAAGTGGTGTCTGTCTTACCACCTGACCGCGCAGCCCAGAAACCTTGCGAACATGCAAATGAGCCGTTCTACCCGTGCGGCGGGAAGCCTCCTCCGTGCGATGCGCTTGTTCTTTTTGCCGCCGGCCTCTTTGCTCCGCTGATGAGCTCCTTACTGCACAGTCATTCATCTCGGAGGAACCTCCTGATCTCGCAGAGACCACGCTGCTATATTACCTCCGGTCTGTGATTATAGTTTCAGTTCGCTCTCAGGATGTGTTAATAGACATCTTTTTGTTTCCTTTTTTTTTTTCTTTTTTTTACCTCAGCCTCTTACATAATCACATATTTTCACATAGAGTCTTATATTATTTAAAGTGGAGGCTCAAGTGGAGTTTTATATTAATGATTTTCATTGTAATGGGGGCGGATATTTTAAAATACTTAGGGATACCTATTTAACATTCTGAAATTTATACATTTATTTTTTTTTGTAAATGAAATAAGCTATTCCACTATTTGAATAACTTGCTTTTCTTTGAGAATTTTGCATGCCACAGCAAATACCACCTCATCAACACCACAGGTTTGGAGCAATACCATCTTAACAAAATTGAGCAATGTAGTTATTATTTGAATCTTAATCCTCCTATGAAATTTGTGTCTTCTTTCATTGGATCTTTATACATAAAATAAAATGGGCAAAAGCGGGTTTCATGCATGCTTTAAAAGAGATTAGATATTCAACTTTTTTGTTTTAAAACTGGAGCTCACTTGGAAAAGTGCAAATTTTCATGGTAACATCTGACAGATGATACACAGATTACTCACTTCTCTGTGTTAAAGCTTGTATTCAGCGAGGGAAGGAGCAGAATTAGCGGCTGGATGTGTGGCTGCCCCTTTGATTCACTGTTTTGCTGGACTCACCCACTGAGCTGCACAGCATGAAAGACTCCATCTCATTTCTTACAAATGGAAGCACAAACTGGTGCCAGTGTGACTTTCGAACTGTGTGGTTTTCATTTTTTCGTTGATCAAACGGCCAAGTTTGTCTGTGAAGTTTGCGCCACAGATGTTGCTATCAAAGCCGAGCTGCGGGAAAATAAAAAGAGTGAAGGAAATGAAATGGATAGATCCTTACCTCAATGTAATCCCTCAATGTAAAGTGCCCTGAGAAATTAGAAAAGGACGGGAGAAAAGTTAATTTACTGTTGCACCCAATAAATATGGGAATCACACTTCAACCTTTCTCATTGTAAAAATAATCACACAGTCTCGTTGTCATATTAGTCCTAGTAATCTCATATATGGCTAGTAATCAGCTTAAAGGATAATACTCCTTAGTTATTATTCCTTATCTCCAGTGGTAAATCATCAGCCCAACAATCTCACTCTGCTATCTGCACATCTGCATGCCCTTATTCTTTTACTTTTTTTGCCTTCTGAGTGCATCAAGGCTCTGTGGAGACTTATCATTTTACAGTTATTCGCCAGAAAGGATGTGATGAACGTACGCAGCGTGACTGCTCGCTCGCCTCCTCCTGAAAGATGTTTTCCCATTTCACTCAATCGATCATCTTTATTTGCCACCTGCGATCACGGTGTTATAATTTAGGCAGTGACCTCAATCAGGTTCCCAGTAGCGTGAGGATGGAAGCCCTTCGTGAATCTCCCGGTGGCGGCTTCGTATATATATCCAGTACCTTCTTCCTGATCGCAGCAGGGAGAAAAGGCCATTACCTGGGGGGCTGGGATCCTTAATGATTATCTTTGCTTTATTCCTGCAGCGCCTGATGTAAATGTCCTCAAGGCAGGGTAGAGCACTGCCAACTGTGTGTTCAGTTGAACTAACCACTCTTTGGAGGGCCTTGTGGTCCCACTTGGTGCTGTTTCCGTCTGCATTGTGCACGAGTATAAATTCTTATGTATTTAAGAGGATGCCATGAATTTCCTCAAGCCTCTAAGGGAGTCAAGGAACCACATGCACAGTGAGGTGTTTAAACCCAGATCGATGAGTTTTGCAATGAGCCTTGGAGGGAGCCAGGGACAGGATGACTCTCATCATGAACACTGGTGCTAAGTGGTCCCATTAAACTGTAGTTTTTGTGGTTGTACCTTTTGTTTGACAACTTAAATCCACCAAAGGCTCATCTGTGACATTGACAATGGTCTTTTAAAAAGGCCAGAGAGGAAGTTACCTTGTCATGGCTTACAATAGTAATTTTGACAGTTTTTATATTGACTCTGATGTAGTCTTTAAGACATACTCCCTTTTTCAGTCTTATTTATAAAAATGGTAATGCTCATATTTTAAGTAGCACTGTTCCCATGTGTCACATGTCGTTCAAATGCCCTGACTATCAGATTTGAATGGTCTTGTCCTGGGAAATTTCCAATGGCTCACCCTGCTGTCCGTCAAACCAAGGGTAGTCAAACATTCGTAGTCCATCCTCACTGGTTTTCAAGCGGCTATCTCCTGACCCCATGCTTCAGTTGGCTCATGCATGGTGTTAATCAATGAAAAACAAATTCAAGACCATATTTGACTAGTATTTGCACATATAAACCAACAACTTAGGTGCAGTATTGCTGTAAATGAACAGTACCGCACGCAGTACAGTGTGTCCCTTATAAGGAGGCTAATCTACGGACTTGTATTCACTGTGTGAAAGGAAGACAAATGAACAGTTTACATGTATTAGAATCTCAAATATATTTTATTAACACTGGCGACAAGGAAACAAAGGGACACAACTGTTTTGATCCCTTATCTTCATGATTAGGAATGCTGTAGCATGATCAAAGCCTCTGCATTGCCCGTGAGTACTTATTGATCAGTTGTATGGGCTGTGCATGGCTGCACACTGGAGTGGTATGTGTGTGGCTGCAAAAAACGATGCTATGCTATGTATGCTGGTGACAGGGTTCTTCTGTAAACCTATAGTGAACACAGCGTTCTACTCCAGCTGGATTCATGACACCACGCAAGATCTCCGATAAGGTCAGAAAAAACAGAGGACGCACAAGTTTGTAACAGTCTGGGAATGAAAAATCCTTATAAAAACATAACAAAACTGTGGACTATAGATATTAAATGTGTTTTCAATGTGTTTTGGAGTCTGATTAAAAGTTAATGTGAGTGGAAAGGTAAGCAGAAAGGCAAACTCTTCTTCAAACAACCGGAGAGCAGCCTCAGAGGGTTCCCATTGGCAACCTCACACCCGCCCCAAAAAGCCTTTGAAGCACCCTAAATGCACAAGAGTACACAGAGGGATACGTTTACTCAGAATATATGAGCTCCAGGAAAGTACAAGGCCAGACATAGATTGCTGACAAAAAATGTAAAAAAAAAAAAAAAAAAAAGTATCTCCTGCTAAATATTAAAAATGCCTTCTCCAGAGAATGAGACCTGCATTGGAGCTGATATTTGGTTGCTTAAAGAAATACACAGAAATTCCCTTTTTCAGCTCAAAGGTAGATTGCGCATAATTGTTTTTATGTAAAATAGCGAACCCTGCAGGCACGGCGAAATGAGACGAATTAAAAATCACAACAAAGATGGCCTCCCACTTTGTGCCCTATGTTTATCTCAAGGTCCGTGTGCAGAAGGCAAAAAAATACACCCCAAACTCAAATCTTCAGCTCAGCACTTCAATATTAAACAGGGACACATTTTACCATAAAGGCAAAGACTTAACCTTTAAACTGATCCTGCTGCTATGTTTTGCTGTCAATGAGATGAATTAAAATCTGTGTAAATTAGGGTAACCATCCATCTAGTGTCACAGGAGGGCAGGTATTCCTAAGTGCCTGCTCTTATTAATATATGATTCTCTAAGGGAACATCAATAAATTACCATTTGAAAAATACAAAAACAATGTTATTCTCTGTGCTGACTTGTCTATATTGGTCAAAAATATCATTAAAACATATACAAATGGAAAACTTGCAGATTTTCCTAGCTTGCTAGTGGTGAATTTTGAGTCTCAGACATGCCAGTTCTTGGATGCTGCTCAATTTTTATGCACCAATTTGTGTTCTTTTATACATCAGTTTCAAAGTCCATTGCTGCTCTCAACATAAAAGTAAAAGAAATAAATAATGGGTCTGTTGAAATAAATTGTTCAAGGCCAAAAGAAAAAAAAAAATATATATATATATATTTATACACCCCATAAAATATAGAATATCCTACAGATTTGTGTTGTGTGTAGTGTCACTCACCCTAACACTAAAAAACTAATAATGGCATATTCAGTATAATACATCAGTCAGGGCCCATTTACACACATTGAAATATGACTTTTAGGATCTGAGTACCTCTTACATCGCTGCTTACAGCATATTATCTTCTGTAATGTAGAAAATATTAAATAAATCAAATTTTAACCTTTAATTTCCACATGGGGTGTGTGTGTGGGGGGGGGGTGCCTCTTGAATCTCCGTAACCAGGGCAACATTGATGCAGAGTGACAGTGACAGACCACTTGCCTGTCATTCTGATTTAATATTTCTCTGCTATGTCTTATGAATTTTTTTCTTTGCAAGCATAAGAAGGCCCTGTGTGGTGTGCACATGCTTGGGCTCTGCTTCCTGAAACTGACCTTCCGCCATATTTTTGCTGATATTTTACGTAATTAAAGACATATTATAGACTTAAATATGTTTTAACTACATGAGTTTAACTAAATTCTTTTAATGTATTGACAACAAATTGATCAAAATCTGTGTTTTATAAGTTAAAGTGACTCACCTGCTTGTTTGAAAAGTCCTGAATATCCCTGTCTTAATAAGGAGCCGGTTATGATGTCATAAAAATCTATATAACCCCCTCAGCTCCCACTGTGCGTGTGCGTGAGCCTGTGAAAGCAGCTTGGTTATTTTTGAAATGCTGCTGGAGACACACACACACACCTACACAGCGCGATGCCCCAACCTCCCCGGGATCCCTAATGGATCCGTCTCTGTCTGTGTGGCGGGAGCACCGGGGGTGCCGTTTCAAACAGGATTCATGGTTACTGCGGTGCGCCCGGTGCCCTGCGGCGTCTGCAGGAGGAGGGCGGACACACCACAGCAAACACAGACCTGCCCCAGTCAGTCATACTGCACTGCTGCTTGAAATTAGCCTGACTAACAATCTACTTTGACATGAGTCTGTAGTAAAGAAAAAGAAAAAGATGGGAAGCCGCCTGGTGTAGCAGATAGTAGATGGATAGACAGCAGATAGCCAGTTGGAGACTTGTGTGGGTTTGGTGAAAGAGCTAGAAGATGACCAGCAGCACTTTATAGGTCTGCAGTGTGGCTGCATTTACTGACCTATGATGAAGCCGGGAAGAAAGTTGGTGACAAAAGTGTGACGGTGTGCATCTCTATGATTAAAACATCCTCTCCCACAAACACTTTAGCAACGTGGTAATTCCTGCACTGTATGAAGAGACATCATTTCAGACAAAGGGACCTAAGTCTAGTGCTGATAGAGCGTGTGCTGCTTTGTTAAAGGGAACGTTGTTTGACAAAAACACATGTCGGAACTATCAAACTTTCAATCTCTTTCAGCCAGAATCTTATCTACTTTTAAACCTCAGACTGTAACACAATTCAGTTTTAAACTGAAGTATGATTGATTTTCCCAACGATCAGCGAACCAAACCCAAAACCATGAAACAAACCAAACCATTGAATATAGCCAATCGTATCACACTTACCAGCTAACATTTAAATGGTTTAGCACTGAGAGTTGCTTATGTTTCAAAATTAACTTACAGTATAAATTGCTTAGAACAGTTTCTATAGCTGCATCAAAAGGTGAAATACCATCTGCCACCATGTAGAATCCAAACTTACATCTCCCTGCACCCTCTCCTGTGATTGGCTCTGTCTCCGAGGGAACAATTGGATCCTTGGTGCATGGACTTAATTTCACAGCAAAGCAAATTCGCATGCAATGCAGGATGGATTTTACCCGGGCAGCTTGAGCTAAAACTGTCTTTATGTTAGAATAAACTGTGTTTTAGAATAAACCGTGATCTTTGTGAATCCATCATTGAGGCAGTTGCTTTTTGTACCACAATTAAAGCCTGTGAGGACTCGAGTGAGGCCTCAGGGCTCCAACGATACAGCCCGAGTTATTCAGTTGTTGCCAATGATGTCATAACGAATAAACACAAATATTTTTTTGTGTGCGTGAGTGTATGTTTAGACTATATAGTCCGTATATAGGTCTCTCTCTCTATATATATATATATTTTATGTAATCACAAAAACTCTAAGCCTGGTACAGAGATAGAACTGCAACCACATGCTTGATGTGGCTCTGGCTACTTTAAATGCAGCTGCTCCAGCTGAATTAAAGTTGATCCAAGGTGTGTGATAAGGACGTCATGTTCATGAATGTAGTCCAGGAGGAGGTAATTATACAGACAGATTAGAGCCGTGCTTCTACTCTTCTACTGGAAATGTGCTTATTTGTCTGTGTGATAGTGCTGTTGCACCACTGCATAGATATTGCTGAAAAAGCATTTAATCACACAGACAGGCAGTTTATTTTTTAATGCATTTGCTCAATTGTTTGTTTATTGGCACTTACATTTGTTATCATATTTGGATTAATCAGTGGTATTGGTATTGATTGATGGATCTGGAATTTTGCATTTAGCGATTCGGTGTCGAGTTTCCCGGGTTATATGATGCAAATACAAATCTCATTTATCATTTCCACAGTTTAAATATTCATGTAAGCCATTAGATGTCATTATTTACTCCATCAGCTTTGTCACCTGTAATCAACACAACAAGGGGGATTTTTAACATAGAAATGAACAGTAATAAAACTGTTAAATAAATTGCATTTAGAGCAAAAAGTAAACTGTCATCATTATACTGAGCACTTTGAAATTTGATGGGGTTAGGAAATGGAATCCAGGACATTTAGATTAAATGGAAACATTTAAATATTACTTAGTCAAAACCGAGTAAAACAAATATAGTCACTGTTCATCATGAATAATTTTGTTCGCCAAAGTAATGGTTACATTTGCATGAGAAATAGGGATGTTTGAAGAGCACATTGGTCTACAACACATGCAACATTTAGATGTCTGCCCTTTAATAGATCGGCTATGCCTCCCCCTGCCCTGATTCCCCGTATTATAAGATGACATCTCTGCCAAAAAAAGAGCCCAGGAGAAATCAAAGGGAGGAAAATGTATCCTGTAACCTCCCCTTACCGTCCCATAGCACAGCCATAAAAAAGTGTTCTGTTTGCACATTTCCTCGTGCTACAGAATGGAATACATTTGTTTGAGTTTGGTGATTATGCAAAGCACTCCATCTGAGTGGAGTGGAGGATTCAAGACATTTAGGTGAAAGGGAGAAAAGTGTAAAGCAGAAACAATCATCCACTCGGCGTGAATGGCGCACTGGCATAATCACTTTGTATCAAGTCCTGGTGATTCATCGACTTCAGATAATGAAAGGTTCTCAGTACCTTTTAAGATTTGTGAAAATAATACATAGGGCAAAACCATACCTGTTGAAACCTAAGAGTAGAAAAAGATCAACTGATCCAATATAAATCATTGCTTATCAAATGCACTTAATTGAAGTTATTTAGTTGTTTCCAACAACCCCCAGTATTTTGACCAAATCCTTTAAACATCAGAATACTCATGTCTACAACTAGGTAAACAGATAATATATCATAGAAAAATATTTCTATGCTTTTTTTCCTATGGGATAATGTGGAAAAAATGGCATGTGGTTTAAAACATGATGCCAGATTAAAAAAAATACTTACATACAACATACAACTAGTTTTGTATTGTAGGTGGATTAAAAAGTAACATAAACACAACCTAGACCCGATGAATGCTTTTAAAAATGATTTGGCCAGATTTGGCAGAATGTTGGTATCGGTGATATTAACACATGATTACATTTTGGTAATGATCTGGAAGAAATCTTGATTTCTGGATCACTTCGAAATGTGTGTTGTTTGGTAACATTGCCACCTTCCAACAGGCCTCATTTTTTGGGGTCCCCTGGTGGTGATATCTGGCATATGCATGGCTTGTTTTCTTTGCACCCTACACCAGAGACACTGGGAGAGGACCTTGCAACTAAAAGAATTCCCACACTTTAATACTATTGTTTGCATAATAAAATATGTATTCAATACATTCAGGACACTGTGGCTAAAAGCCACAATATACAATACAATACAATATAGGCTTGGTCAAGGTCTGCACATTTTAGAGTGTTTTTTAGTTCTTTAGTTGCAAGCACTTGGCTGTAGGTTATTTTTATCAAAAGAATATTGACTTTTCAGACTGCATGTTTCTCAAAGACAGACTTTCTTAAGCAGAATATATATAAGGAAAATAAAAAAAAGTTCAAATGGTCCTTTTACTTACCGCTATCTTCTTCTGTCTGGCAACTGGAGGCGGTGAACACTGTCTGCACCTTTAATGGCTGGACCACGTGTCTGAACATAAGTACGGGTCACAGGCCAGTGTCTCTAACCACTGACAGTATGTCCTCTCTATGCCGCCCCAACACATCCTGTGTGCAAGGCTATGTCGGTCAACTGTGGTCAACCGGCTGATGCAGCCTATGTTTTGTCTGAGACCACACCAAGGCTTGTTCAGCGGTTTAACTTTCAGTGGGCAGTTTTTCTGGGTAAACCATTACAGGCTTAATGTCGTGGCATTGTGGTCAATTTACATTATTTTGAATCGCATTGCTTGTTGTTGAGCGTTGGCCGGGCCGCATTATTTTTCTGCCAACTGGCATGTCGCGAGTCATATCACGCTCATATCAGCCTCCAGTTTATGACGGCTCCGTGCCTCGAGGATGTTGCTCTGATTCGCTCCAGGCGAAGCAGAGACGAGGCGCCCAATCAAAATCTCGCCCGGGGATCCCTGTTGTCTAGAGTGAGCCTGTAACTATGTGTGAAATGACTGCATTTAACGTCAGATGTGTTGCTCATGGTGATGAACCTACAGAGAGTTATCAGTGACTCTGCAGCTCCCCTCGTCTTTACGGGGAAGTACAGCTCATTGTTGAGCTGTCCGTCTGCAACTTTTTGCTTTTGTTTCTCTCTCTGTGCTCTTAAAACCTTGTTTTTTTTTACTTCTTTTTTGGATGCAGCAGGCAGCTGTGTTCAGAAAAAGAAAAGCCTGACTGTACGCCGCCTCCCCTGCACCAAACTGCAAACAGACACAGTTTACGACTACCTGGTGAACACTGGAGCATCGATTCCAACGGAGCCGGCTGTTAATGAAAGTGTCAGATATAAATTGCAATTGTACAATTCTTTGTTGTTCCTTCAAATGGATTTCCGTTTTTTTTTTTTCGACAAATGAAAATGTACCTCGACCATTAACAGGAAACTGCAGCCAGCCAAAGACCTGCTCTGCAATCAGTGCTATAAAACACAGCTGTGGCAGATAATTGTATAAAGTCCATTGGATGAATGCTAATCAGACAAATGTAATTTCTAATCCATTGGCGTGGATTTTTAAATGGCTCATGTGTTCTGGACGGAGGGAAGTAACAAACTGCTTTCCTTGGACCTTGTCTTTTTATGGTTCCTTTTTTTTTTTCTTCTGCTCTTTTTTATGTCTTTTCGTTTCAGAAATGAAAATAATGAGGAATCAAGCTGTGATCCTAATGGAATACTCACTCTAAATAAAATAATCAGATAAAGACTTCAGAGTTCATCTGGTTAACAGAGAGTGTATGTGTATCCAATTGGTGATTAAAGAACAGGGTTTTTGGTTTTGGTTTCTTGGTCTGTCCCAGACTCCTCATGAGGCCCTCCTTGTTTTTCCCCCCCTACCTGGGCTCCGCGGTCCTTCCTCCCATCCGATGGCTGTGATAACGGTGCGAGCATCATTTCTCTTTAACAGCACGCCGCTGTCATGTCGGAGGATAAGCTGCAGGCGTTGCAGGTGGATGCCCTCCGTGGTGTCACGGATTAAAGACTACCCTGCCAACGGGCTGCGTCTGGTATCATTCCAGGGGGGCCACCTCAAGGCGCCGTCCCATTTATATATATCCATCGTCTTCTTCACATCATCCCACCTTTTAATACACGTTATGGATGGATACGAAGATTTATTTTCACATTGTTCGTGCAGGTGCGAAGTTTAAAGCTGTTCAGGTAATTCAGTGGTTGACTGGCTTCTTTTCTCCGCGTTTATCCCTCACGGAGACACCACACTTCCTATTAAATGGACTTGAGATTTAGGGGGAAGTCTCTTTATAAAGTAGAGCGAATCCGTCCGCAAATATTTGAGTTGGTGTTAGGAAGAGCACTGATAGAGGGGTTTACAGCGGCGACGTAAGCATCAGACAGCAGATGATAGAGCACGGTACATGGGGGGGTATTTACAGAGGGATTTGCTGCACTTTGTGCATTAGCATTTGTCTTTTATGACGTCGCCAGGTCATGTGATGGTAAAAGGAAAGAAAAAGACCGGGGAACGGTGACTTGACTTGAAAAGACGGGTATAGAACGTCGCGGTGACTGTGAGATCAGACAGCAGAGTAGATGATTTCAGCGAATTCAAGGTTAATTGCACTTTTGATTAGATGCTTAACAACTATTCATTGTCTCGTATTTATACAAGTGCAGTGACAATAGAGTTGAATCAAAACTAATCTTCTAATCTTATAAAATTCTGAACGTTGCTCTTTGTTCGACACAACGCGGTAATGAGACGGTCGGCGGTTTTTCACACAATTTGACCTCCTGCCTGGCGATGGTGAGCAACTCCACACTGCTAATGAGCTGCCTCAAAGTTCACATCTCACAGTTGAAAATTAACTAGTTTATATTCATTTCTTCTGTTTTGTTTGACTTCTCCTTTTTAATAGAATTTCTTTAGACGGAGGCTGATATGGAAATGAATAGGATGTTATGTTGTGATTTAGGCATCAAATATATATATAAAAAAGGCTGCATAAATGACACATCATCATAAAGGTACCTGGAGACTTGTAAGGATATGCTGAGGTTTGCTGATAACACTTGGATTTGATTAGTTCGTGGACTTGTGAGGACGGGGATCTAATGGTATCCAGGGATTTGCATTTCTACGTGATTATAATATTGTAGTGAAGTTATTGACAGTTTTCAACAAAAGAAAGTAACAAAAAAGCAAAACAGTCCCATTTTAAACAACCTCCATTTGAATATACAGTAGATTTTCAGAGTTTACAAGGTGCCCCCGAATGCACCATCAAGTCTGCACTTTACAAACCAATGTGGTTTGTTTGTGCTTTTGTGCTTTTCATTCAACTACTTACATTGCATTTTTTTCATGGGGCTTTGGTCCTTAACTTCACACAAAAATAGAGAGGATACATGTAAAAGACAGAGATTCAGTTAATTAAGGAAAGAAAAGGAGAAACCTAAAAGGCAGCCACTAGGAACTACTCATACCCACTCTAATTAGGAAGTTACAACATAGAAAGAAGCCAGAAAAGTTTGCCAGAGGTCTCTGCCGCGAGTTTAATCCGTTCTGTAAAACTCTGGCCTATGTGTGTGTAGAATAAACGCGGCTGCTACAATACAACCTGTTACCCGCAGTCCGAGCTCTGCTTTACAAATGCCTGGTGCCACATGGGATTTTTCGACCAACAGACAAAGTTGTGTGGATTCTGCCAGAGATTGTTTGAGCCGCCCCCTGAGGATTTTCTGTACCATTTACCCCCAAAAGGCATTCCCATAGGGCAGGGTGAAATGGGCCTCCTTCTTTGATACAGTTCCAACACTTATTGTCTTTTGGGCTAGACCCATTTTAAACACTTTCAGGGTGTTAAATTATATCTACGTATAACTGTATAACGGATGAACTTATGTCTCGCATTCCCTCGGAGGCCAATGTACATTTGAGATCAATCCTGCCAGAAGTCTTTATAGTCTCCCTACCAAAATCCTTTTGCCATATTAGGCTCAAGCTTTCACACATTCGCGTCAGAGCATTTGACATTTTCCTATAAATTATAAAGGCAGAGTGTAGTGTAAGGGGGAGAATTTTAGAAACTCTTGAACTTTCTCTTCTTCCTCTTGCTTTTTCGGCCCGTAGACAGATCTCACGCGGCTCTTCAGGAGAAATCTCCTTCATTAGTTGCAGTAAACTGTTGTTTGACATCAGTTTATCAGTCAGATGACATGATTGAGTGATCTCTCTAGAAAACACTGACATGTATCTCTTTTGCCAACAATTTATCCCAGAAAAAAAAAAAACTTTTCCATAAGTACCAATCCATCTTTACAAATGGTTTGTTAACTTATTCACTTCAAATACTTAATTCTATATTTGGAAAAGCTAATCCACCACTGTAGGATGAGGCAAAGTCACTCCATAAAACCTACTTAATGTGATGGTTATAGCCCAATGCGTGGAAATGAAGTGAAATTGTGGAGCAATATCATATATTTTCCCCATTAGGTGAGATGTATCGATTTCCATTTGGCCAAATTTCCCCTTTATTCATTTTTAATTAAATAGGCCATGTTAAAATCGGTTGGATTTTCTAGATCAGAACACAACCTAAGCTAGACATTCCATTCCAAATAGGCTTTAAGGTAAAAAAAAAAAAAAGAAAAACGTTTGACTAATTTGTGATGTGATTAACTATGGACACAATTAATTGCAATCAAATATTTGAGTTTTTCCCATATACCTTTCCTCTTGCATTTCGGATATATTAGTAGCTCCAAGTGTTTCTCCTCATCAACTAAAACTCCTAAAAATTCAGCCGCCCAAAGCAGATGCATTAGCGCTGTTGCGTTTGTATTTTTTATAAAGGCCCAGCATCATCAGGTGTTATGCAGCTGCACTTTATGCAAATGGAATGAAGTGCAGCTGGGCTCATTTACATCTGTCTAAGTAAATACTCGGCTAAATTGAAAAATTGTGCTGGCACAAAATTTTGTGTCGGTGATGGTAATATCCCCCACGGTCTGAAATTTAGCAGCTAGCAGACTCCGAGTGCTGCTGCAGCTTAGAATCAGCATGGAAACCAAAACCGGAGTATGGCCCTGCATTATTCATCAGTTTTTTTTTTCCTTTACCTTTTTTCAGTTTTCCTTTAAACACTTGTTCCTTTCAATTCCCTATCACAACAAACTGATTTGTTTCTGTGCAAAATTAGATATAAAGCTAAATGCTAAAAGCATATAAATAGAATCACAATAAAATATAGATGTCACACAAGGGGACACTGGCTTATCCTAAAGATCCAGAGTTCAAATTACTGGATATGTCTGTAAATAATAATAATAATACTAATAAAATTGCATGTAGAAAAGTTGGCTTCTGAATATTAAAAAAAAAAAAAACGTAACTAAATAGGCTCATTATTCAACAAATCTGATTGCACATATTGCACAACGGCTTGAAACAGCTTGATTCAAGTACACATAAAGACATGTGACGTTAGTAGTAAAAAGTACTTACGCCTGTAATTTCTCAGACTTTCAGAGCGGCGTGAATCACTTTTTTTATTGTGTCCATTTGAGTCCACATTTGATGTGTCAGTGGTTTGAGTTTGAGCAGCGGCTACCTGCTGCGGCTTTATGAATTCCTCACGCGTAAGCACAAAGCGGTTCCAGGTTATAGCGAGGAGTTGATGGAGACACATCTTGTATTTCTGCACGTCTCATCAGGGGAGATTATTCCAGTAGCCGTGCAAGTGGAATTAAAAAAGCAATTTTGTATTATCGGCGTGAAGGAGTGTTACAGTGTGTTAGGATTTAAATGGCCATGTTTGTGACAGATTTCAATGTTGCTGGTTAATAGCGTCATTTTCAGATTTTCTTACTAGAAAAACATTTTTTTTTTTTTCCTCTCAAACTTGACCTGGACGATATTTTGGAATTGGTCTATTTTCAACAGGAAAACAGACACTTTTACACGTTTTAAGTCACACATAGTAAAAAAAAAAAGGAAAAACATTGGGTCACGCAATTTGTCCAAATCATGTCTCCTGTTCATTCATGCTATGTCAAAAAAAGATGTGTTGCATTCAGCCTGAAAAAAGCATCTGCACTTAAGCCCAAAATTATTCACAAATTATTAACACAAATATCTTGTGGCTCCAGACTTTTTTTGTGTCCTATTTAAATAAAAACTGAAGTGAAATACTAATTTGTAAGTGAAAAAAATTAAGAAATCCCTCGTATTTGACGGGGGTATGAATAATTTTGGGCTTAAGTGTCAGTCCATTTACTGCCACAGGAATACAAGCGCTAGGAAACAACAACAAAGAAATCCCTTGTATTGGACAGGGGTATGAATAATTTTGGGCCTAAGTGTACCTTAAGGTTAGAATAACTGAATTAAAATGTTAAAGAAAAGCTCAGTTTTTCAGGTTCCTAATCGCTCGGTTTCTTATTCATTTTTTTTTGCAGTGTTGGATCTGTTTGAGAACAAACTTAAGTTACATCTGACAGTTTGACATCAATGCTGGAGAACATCTATCGGGATATTGTTGGCATTTTAAAATCACTCTATTCCAGTTTCAGGTACAGGAGTGAATAGGATGGAGGATTATCGCTGTGATCTGTGTGAGTGATAAAGGTCAATAAAGCTCAATACTGGTTGTCAACACTCCTAAATAACCAATTGTATCGACAAATTCCACCTCTTACTCTTCCCAAAACAAAAAAAAACAGAGCGGGTGGATTTCCCGACAGCCAGAAGGCTCCGGGTCCTTCCAACAGGCCACATGGTCTGGGCTCAGGCGACCTGGGGGAGGCGTTGACATTATTAACAACCTGCAGCTGCCCGATAACACTGCAGCAATAGATTAGACAGGACAGGGCTGGCTGTGCTTCATGAGGAGGTTCAGGTTATTTAATGCAGCCTGTCTTAATCCCACACACTGTAACTGAAAAGTCTGGCAAAAAAAAAAAAAAAAAACGTCCATCTGTTCCCCGCCTATAGGCTTCTCAGAAGTACACCGCTCTGGAACTTTACATAAGTTTTTGGTCTTCTTTCGACGCAGCACGTTTTAAACAAAAGTATGAAATTATCACAGAAAAAGCGTTTTTTAAAAAAAGATTCCTATCGAGTCCTAATATTTGCGCGTTCTTTATCAATTTCTCGTGGAGATCAGCTCTATTTATAACAACACGGATAGAAAACATCTCCTCCCACGCCGGCTCCCCCTCCTCCTCCTGCCTCCTCCGCTACTGGCACACACCATATGTCACATTTTCATGACATCCACGAGGAGGCCGGGTAACAGTAAAGTTCCAGAGGAGAGCATGCAAAGTGCTGGAATACTGGTTTTGCACCTTACATTTTTTTGCTCAAGAACTTTTTTGTATTATTATTTGACATATGAACACGTCTTAAGTCACAAAGCTTTGTTGTATATAGTAATTTTTGTGTTTTGTGTTTTGTATTTTTTTGTTAACTATACAATGCCTGGCTGTTTTCCCAGGGGCTCCAGTTTTGCCATGTCGCTGTTACTTTCGCTACTCAACGCTTTACCTCATTGGTTCCACATTAACAGCTGGAACAATGCTCCTGCTTCTCTTTTGTTTTCGAGATAGCTGGATCGAATGTAAAAGTTCCCACATGGTAGAAATTGAGATTTGAATTGATTATATAAGACCTATTCACAGCCATTCAATCCAGCCAATCAGATAAGAGGCTCATTAATAATACACGACAAAGGGAATTGTTCCTTCTAGCAGGAGAGAAGTTTGGAGACAGAAATATATCTTGTTGGGATATAACACTTTAAATAAGCTTGAGTGTACTAACTTAATCCCCAAAACACTTTTATCTACCTAAAAGTAATATATGGTGATTTTTATAAGTACTGTTGAATGAGTATTTGAATTGTACATATTCCATCATAAATATGCATAGCTACTAGGGCTGTTCTGATGATGGATGACCCACTGAGCTTCAATCCAGGGTCATTAAAAGTAGAAGGGAAGAGGAGTTCCATGTGGATCAGCCTCTGATTGGGCAAAAGCATCATGGGAAACCGAATATGGCCATCAGCGTCAATGCTAGCTGCAATATTGGGTGTACCCAAATGGATTTATTTTACAAAAAACCTTTAAGAGACCTTTTAAACGGTGCAGAATTTCAGAAATCACCCAGGACGATGGCAGTTTCAGAGGGTTAAAGAGATAGTCTGGTCGGTGCTAACACCACTAATCAGAATATCAGCACAGAAGCTTTTAGCTTCTTACCCCTGGAGAGGTGACTTCTAATGCAAAAAGCAAGTCTCACTAAAGGAGGAATAGATGTTAATATAGCAAATAAAAAAGGGACCGACCAAAGGAGGCAAAGCCTGAACCACTGTGTATCCAGTACCTCACATCCAAAGTCTCAAAACTTTTAAAGGAAATATCCACCAGTTGCCATTTAAAATAAACTATGTTCTATGAATGTATTAGGAACAAAAAACTCTAACAGGAAACTCACGGCTGGCAACTCAGGCCAAAATTACTTTAAATAGGAGAGGAGACCGGGGCCGTCAGCCATGACACTCAGAAATGTCAGCGTTCAGAGTAATGATCGTGGACTCATCGGTATTGATCAGCAACCCTATCAATTCCCCGCAGATACGCCGCGTCACAGTCGCCGGGTCGACTGGCTCCGTAAATGTCAGAGAGTACGAACTTTCTTTCACTGCTTATAACTGACATATTACAACTTTGGCCACATATCGGAAAAGAAAGGAAAAATCAATGATGTGTCATTGTTTAAAGTTTGGTGGATGTAATGTGGAAAAATTGTAACATTGCAAAACCGTAACAAAGGTTTGCGAGTAGTCAAAACCCACGTACCATCCATCCAGACAGCACATTTGCACATCATCGCCATTGCTTTTCTCGACAGAAGAAGCGGATTTGGAACGAGATCAAAGCCATACTGGAAGTCCTCAGTAGAAAAATAGAAAAAAAAAAAGTGGATGCATCGCAGTGACGGAGCTGCCATCCCGCCTGACATCTGAACAAAGATCGTCAAAAAACGAAACAAAGAGAGCGTCCCCCGTGCCACGCGGCTGCACGGGGAGGCTCGCCCTTGGAAGCGGTTGCGTTTGTAGAGCGCTTTTTCGATTTACCTGCATGCCACATCTCTGAGATCCAGACTGCTGAGCACTCGCCGTGTGTAGTCATTATCCACTAAACATGCCGCCGTGCCCTCTGATCTCCTCTTTAGAGGCTCAGGCTCCCACATCTATACGAAGATAAGCACCAAAAAAAAATGTATCTGTCTGATGGAACGCCTCCGCGAAGAAACTCTCCATGATCAAAAACAACTAAAGAAATCACCGCCGTCGCGGGAGACATATTTATGTCGACAGAAATGCAAATGGGCCGGTATATTTCATGTGGGGTCTCCCGCACCTTCCCCAGTGCTTGTGAGTAATGGACAGACTCTGTCTTTTGGGTGGAGAACCTCCTATACAATGCACATTAATACAGAGGCCTGTTTTATATTCTCTGCCAGGCTACATCTCCCTATCAGTGGAAATGCAAGGAAAAAAAAAACATTCGCCTGCGTTGGGGGAGAGTGCAAAATGCCCTCATAAAAAAAGATAAAAACATAGGAGAAGCATCAGGAAAAAAAACACATATTCTGCATTGACGGGCGGGCGGAATGGAATCTCCATCTCATTTCATTGGCAGCTTTGTTAATGATTAATGGGACAAACGTCTCATTTTGGACGGGGGAAACACGGCTGACAACACGCATCAATAATCACAGCTGCTTTACATTCTGACCACCTGGCTATCAGCAGAACTCAGGGAGAGAAATATAAAAACAAATTTAAAAAAAAGAAGAAATTTGACTGCATGCAAAATGGTTGGAGTTTTTCCATTTGAGAGTAAACATCAAAAGCAATTTCACAGAGACGGCTACCTTTACCTGAGATGTACCTAGTATTATGTGTTATGTGTTTTATTACCATATTCCTGTATTTTGTTTTTGCATTTTTTTGCCTTTCTCTTGAAAGCACAGCATAACGCTTTACTTTCTGGAGGCATGTTTTGCTCCAGCAGATATCTTATCGTATAAAAATAAATAGTGTGGCATTTGGAAAATACATTTATTTGCTCTTTAATGCTCACTTGTCAGATCGGGAATGATACAGAACTTGTATCTGTCCATGAAATATGAAGGTGGTGGAGGTGGTGTCCGGTCTCGGTCTCAGACTAAGGTAGTTTTCTGCTGGCTGTTGCTTTATATTTAATGGAGATACATAAGACTGGTTTGACTGGTATTGATTTTCTCATGTAGCTTGCTTCTCAGCAAGTAAGACAATTATGAATGTTTCAAATTCATACTGCATCGTGAGCATCCATCACAGACATACCGTAGGTTCCACCTGCTATGTTGCCCCGACGTTGTCGGAGATAGATGTTTGTACAGCATTTGAAACCCCATCGACTGTTGGCTCAGACGTTGCAAACTGGTGCTGGGAACTTCAGAGGGGAAGAAAGTTTATTTGAATTTCAAGTGAGGCTGTCAACATTTCCAAAAATACAAAACGATGCCACGAGTTTGGACAAAATTCAAATGAAATGCATGAAAGTTCCGGGCTATATATTATAAGGTAAAGGTACACTCACTCAGGATCATGTAACTTCAATGAAGAGCTAAAACAAGGTAGTATATATATATATATATATAGTATATAGTATATATACATATATACATATACATATATATACATATAGATATGAGATTCATTGTCTGCATCTGACTATCAGAATATATAGCAGCTTGTGCATAGCACAATGGTGTATATCCATTTTTGTGTGATTCAAAATATAATTATTAGCATTAGAAGTTAAAATACCATAGGTGCACCGCAGTGGTGTACTTGCTTTTTTAGCAGCAGAGCGGCTTTCAAGTCCAGTCTAAACATTCCTTTGCTGCATGTTTTCCCCACAAAGTTCAAACCCCATGTACATTTATCCTGCTACAGTGTAAAGCTCTGTGTTACGACTCCTTCTCATGTTGTTTCCCAGCGCTTAAATCACTATTCAAACCTCTGTTTTTTCTGCACCGATCGTGCAGCCGACATAACAAAAGTGTTGTAATGTCTCTTAAAACACACGCTAAGATGTTGGCTGAATCCATTTATCTAGAAACACATGTTAGTAACATGCCCAGGTTGTTAAATAGTATACAGATATAAAGTTATAATTGTAAAAATTGTCCTGTGGCAGTAAATGGACCTACATCCATCCCCATTGTTAATCCTCCTCTCCATCTCCTAGTAGTAGAAGAGAGCCTGATTAATTGGTCCTTTATCTGCAGGTAAGGACCTATGGCCCCGACTATCAGTCTGAAATATCAGCAGCCAACTGTGCTGTGTATTGATGAATTCATGTCACTCTCCGTGGTGCTGAAGTAGCAGACGGCTTTGTAAAGGCAGTTTTTTTCCCCTCACTCTCTAACAGTTTCATCTTGGATCCATAAAATTATCTAAATCATATACAATAAACACTAAATTCTATGTTCTATGTGTAGATGTAGAATAGTGAGACGTTCATAGAGACACAGTGCTGCCTGTATTATTCCTAGAACATTTCCATCTTTCTCTCATCTTTCAGTAGCGTCTGAGCTGCAGAAAATACACCAAGACACCTGCAACTAAATATTTTAGGGGCGACATCACTGCAGAAATACGTTTTGCTTTAGATGTTTAGTGAATGCTGGGAGCAGAGCAGATAACGTGTCACTCTGCACTGAGATGCCAGAGTTACATAATTCAAGGTAAAACGACTACTATTAAAACAAATTGTGTGTTTTGAAAACTAAGCATTATTAAAATGACTCATGCCCCCACATCCAGTAAACATCCGGAAAAAGAACAGGCCTACACACAACGGCAGTTTTATTAAATCTAAATTATAAACGCCAATATCCATCCATTTTCTATCCCGCTTATTCCCTTTCGGGGTCGCAGGGGTCTGCTGGAGCCTATCCCAGCGCATTTTATGGCGAGAGGCAGGGGGATACACCCCAGATGGTTACCAGCCAATCGTGGGGCACACACACCATTCACACACCATTCACACACACACTCACACCTATGGGCAATTTAGATTTGCCAATTAACCTGAGCATGTTTTGTATTGTGGGAGGAAGCCGGAGTACCCGGTGAAAACCCACGCAGACACGGGGAGAACATGCAAACTCCACACAGAAAGGTCCCAGACCCAGGCCCCAAGGCGGTCTTGAACCTGCGACCTTCTTGCTGTGAGGCAACAGTGCTACCCACTGCTCCACCGTGTCGCCCTAAACGCCAATATAATATTACTAATTAGGATAGGCCTATTAGATAATCTTAGAGTTAGGACCACTCCCCCTGTTAAAAATAATAACAGGGGGGGTTCACCTACTGCATTCAAGATTATATATTTCTGAAATTGCAACTATTCGAGGGGGGTGAGGAGAAGGATTTAAGGGGTTTAAAGTTGAGCTGAGCTGAGGGAGCGGCTCGGATTCCAAGTGTGAAGGTTCATCTCGGCCTGTTTTGCTGCTCTGTCAATACCTCAGAGGAGGTTAACACAGCGGGGAAACTTTATTACCCCAGGCAACTGCAGCGGCATGGATGGGTGTGAAGGACATGACCAATAAGACTCTGCAGTAATCAGTGGAAATGCAATGAGAAAATGTCTTTAAGTGCATTATAAAAATTTGCAATAATAAAATTAGAATTATAATCAGCTGCTGAGCCAGGACAGAGGTCCATTAGAGTTAAGTTAATAACAATAAAACTAAGAGCAATAAGGGGCATAAAGGATGAAGATGAAGACAGAAAGAACAGTGATGAATATTTTTTTGTTGCCATGAGGCAAATGTGCTCGTTGCCGCTATAGTTCACATAAAGTCCACATAAAACCCACGGAGGAACGGGAGCACACCAGGTATTTCTGACATGACGCTTCATTTCGTCCGCATTTCATCCTCCATATACTGACACGTGGACACACAGCAAGCAAATGACACGGCACACCTCTCATTATGTTTCTATAAAATCTAACGCCGTGAAACAAATACATCCAATAAGAACGTGAAAGCATTTTTTTTTTGTCTAAAGAGAAATTCTGTTAGAGGTTGTTAACTGCTGTTAATAATACATGGTTTTATATACACACTCAGTGCCAGCACAATTTAGTTTGGTCCTTTTTTTTATTACACTATAAGAGATAGGTGTTTTGTACTGCATTGTATTCTATATTTCCTTACTTTCATTATATCCCATAAAAGGATCAAAACCAACAAAGCATTTGTATTTCCCTCAATGCATCATGACTTCACCAGTGTTACTGTTGTTGTCTTAGTCACAGTAGCATTAGTATTCCTGCTGAAGATTTTATCCCTAAAAACAGACTAATGATGTATAGTTTTATTATTAAGAAACGTGATTACATAGAACAGCAGGGCACTGTATGGCAGTGTATTGTAGATTATATTCAGATGTGGTTTAATACACATCTGTTATACAGCAGGATGGACTTGGGTACTTGGGATTTACTCAGAATAAACTACAATGCCCATGTTTATTGTGTGGAAGGAACGAGTCTCCCGGAGTAACTGTGAGGCTCATTGATGCGTTTTTAATCGATTTTGGACAACAATAGAACAGAAGATTAGACTACACAATACTTACAAATAGGATCAATACTTGATTTACAGACAGTAAGAATTATTTTAATAATCACCGGCCTAATCCTGTAATACAGATCAATACAACAATTAAATCATTGGCTGCAGACTCTACAACATGGGGCCCAGAAGGTTCCCTTCTGTGCCTGTGCCTTGAATGCTACCTGTTTTGTTTTTTTGTTTTTTTTTTTGGGGGGGGGTTTTGCCTCACTCCTGCTTGCACCTCTGTCTTATTTTCTCAGTTAAATTAAGATTTAAAAAAGCTACAGTGTAGTGAAAAATAAATAGGAAATGACATCAATAACAGGCAGCAGCCAACAGAAAAGTCCTGAGCTCCGACTAAAAACAGTGAGATCTTCAGCAGACCTGCAGTTCCCTGGGAGTTTGTTCCAAATCTGTTGGCCATAGAAACTAAAACTGCTTCTCCATGTTTATATCTGACTCTGGGAACAGAGAGCCGACCATCAAGAGATCTGGATGGCTCATACGGGAACAGAGATATACTTATATATGAAGGTTAATGACTTGTACGAGGCAGCTACTCATATATGCAAACCAGGACATATAAACAGCAAGCAGAAACTGATTTCTATATTAAAAGCTCTAAAAAATAATGTATAAAGAACACTTGGCTGTCTCCTTCTAAATGTCAGGCAGCAAGATAAACAGCCACATTTGAATGTTGACCAGCAAGCTTCGCTCCATTTTATCCACCACCTTCTTTTGAAAGGATTCTCTTCAAACCAGGGGTCACATAATTTCTCACACCTGCCAGAAAGCAAAAGAAACTCCAAAAGGTTAGAGCCCCTCACAAAGGCTTTTTTCCACCTACATTTGAAGTAACTAAATCTGGCTGAGTATTATTTTCATATTACTGAACTGACATCTGAGCCATTTCTCTATGTGTTTTCATCTTCGGGGAAGATCTTGGCCCCTCGGAGCCTCTTGATGTGCTTAAAAAAATCATGCCTCCTGTTTTATTAATATAAAGAATTGCCTGAAAGTCAATATCTGTGAAAATAAAACATTCCCCACCAAAGCCGGAGACGAGCACAAAGATTTATAGATGTGATGCCATCAAAAGTAAAATGTGGAGCTTCATTCATTTTTTATTTTCTGAATGATATTAGTTAAGGAGGAGGAAATTCAGAGGAAATCTCTCTGGAGTTTTTTTTTCTGATGCCTTTAACATGTTTTTTTATTCATCCTGTCTGTTGCAGTTTCAGATATCGCATGTTAAAGATAGTGGATTCATGTTTTATTATTTCTGGCTTTAGCATAGTATTGTTCATATTAAAAAATATATAGTATAATGTGTAACATACTATAATGTAGCTATTAGGCTACTTTAATTTTATATTCGGAGCTTCTTCAAAGTCCCTTGGAAAGGAATATAGAACAATGCTTTCTTTTTCTAGGTCCCAGTCAAGTGCTTTTCTGTATTTTTTAGGCTTGATTTTAAGATTTTATGATTCGCCTACAAATCCATCTCGAGCGAGCTCCAACCTACTTCTGACCTTTTACAACCGCACACTCCATCAAGATCATCATTCAGATCCAATGAGCAGTTGCTTCTGGTTTACTCCAAGGTTCAGTCCTTTTGCAGCCGTCAAATTGGTCTCGGCGGAGTGCTGAGATACGGAGGAGACTCAGAGTTGCTTAACATTAAGTTTTATTATTAAAGAAAAACTCAATTAGAGAGTCAAACATAAAAAACCTGCTGGAGATCTGCTGTGGAACCAGGAACCAGGCCACAGAGAAGTTGTTTCTTGGGCTTTAATCAGAAATGACACAATGAAATGACATTTCTTGAACAATGTTCGGTCCCTGAAAACTTGGTACATATAGTTCTTTCCTCTCTGCTCTGCTGTGATTACAGATGTGTCACTGCCCCCTGAGTCACTCTGGGACGTACCTCCTCTGTGGAAACATGATTTTTTTAACCTGTGACGGTCATTAGACGTCAATAAAAAAAACACATTCAAGGAAGGATTTTAAACTTGCGCAAAATGATCTGTGTTGAGTCCTGACGTGAAAATGACCGAATGCTTTATGGCGTTGACAGGCTATTTTTATGCAGCGTCATATCAATGTCTTGAGACAGGCTGAGGTTACCTTTGAGAGGAAGTTATTCCACTCAAGCAAGCATGCCCTGCAGTAAAGGTAGGAAGAAAAATAAATGAAATACTTCACGGAACAGAAAGCGAAAACACTTTACTGCGACTACACCTCGCAAAGTTGATGACTTCCCCAAACCGGAGATTAGGTTGAAAATCACAGCTTGGGCTCCCCGTCCTCCCGCCCCGCTTCCCCCTGTGAAGTGTGAACAGACGCTTTGCTGTCTCAGCTTAGCTCACTTTGATCGGCGCGGGGGTTGCCGGCCTTTAGTCGGACAAGGTCACGGGGAACGAGATGATGGCCGGCGTGTTGTCAAAAGCAAAGAGCCGCCACCTGTTTGAGAGTATATATATATATATTCCGCTTCTCCTCTCATCTGCCGGACGCCTCATGCCGAGCGGAGCAGAGTCAACAGCCTCCTTATTAGAAGTCGGCCCGTTTGAAATGTCTATTAGAAGTGTCCCCCGGGTATCCTTGTCAAACGCGCTGCCTTAGACAATAACCAACCTTGGACTGTATGCAAATCTGCAGCCCACTGCGAAACGCGGAGCTCCGAACGAGCACTTTTAAGTCTTCCTGCACGTTTGGCCTGTGTCGATGCTGCTGACAAATGGCTGCACGGTTTGTTTTGCCACTCCGATAGCGGGAGTGAAATCAACAGGCGAGCTGTGTCTTTTTTCTCACAGCCGGCCTTAACACCTCAATCCTCTTTGCTAACCTCCCCGAGGGGTGGAATTTGAATGACCTGATCAATTTCTAATCAGGAAAGACCCGCGGCCTTTTCTCTCCCCGTTTGCCCACAAATCTTTTATATGGACAGCTCGCTCAGAGATTGTTAAGATCAGGGGGCAGGTAGAGCGTTGCCGGCGTTCATTTTTGCCCCAGATAGCACCCATGATATATACGTTGTGGAGCTGCAGTTTGTTAAATATAGCATTTGTGGGATCTTAAATGCAGCTGTGCACCAGGATGGAACCTAAACAGGGTGACCTTTTCATGTTGAAAATGAAACCCCGGGAAATCCACCTCCTTTTTTTAATGAAAAGATTCTGGAGAAAAAAAAACCTAAAAACCATTCTGGGAACCTTGTCGTAACAGCAAGCTGGTTCCGATGAAGATATATAGCCTGGTGGTGGAAAAAGCAGGCTGGGAATATCCATCAAAGAAATGTGCTGCCGATGAACCCCCTCAAAATCTGACTTGTAGATTTCGTCCGGGATCAATGGCTCATTCCGGTGTTTCCCCCAGTTCGCCCAGTGATTTGTGCGTTAAGACTTTCCTTTTCCCCCATTAAACACAAGCTGATTCCAGCTATCGACATATGCTTAAAAGAAGGAATAGGCCGGTGATTAAGGCCCCCCTCCCCCGGTCGGTTTGCTCCAGGATTCGGCGATTTCCGCAATCAATCGAGTCATTTTAGGAGCCGCTAGAAACAGAGGGTGACCCGTGCGATTTGGCCGAATCACTGGGAAAAAATGGAGCAATAAACCAAACGCAATGGCTCAAATAGTCTAGAGTGAGAAAACAAAAGAAAAAAGTGTTTCATCCTATTAAGTAAAATTAAATTAAGCAGCGCTGGAATCACACATCCTTGTCTACTTTGATTTCAGTATTACATGTCTGTAGGCTTTTTTTTTTTTTTTAGTACAAGCACATGTGACGGAAACGTCCCTCTGTTTGTCTTTCAGGTGAATCATTAAAGAATGGACCACACGTCAGCCGCTGACCTCCCAGAATCAACATCGGAGCTTTCAGCAAACTGACTGAATCTGATTTACCGGTGGCCGTCGAGCCGCGGAACCACACACACGGTGGATTTACCCTCCTCCGGGTCCAAGATGAAGCCGGCGAATCGGCGGCGAACACAAATCGATGGGTTTTATTACGGGCATCCATAAAACCTAAAGCTGTGTTGTCTAAGAGATAAGAACAACACTCGTTCAAAACCACGGTGATATATTTGAGCCAATCAACAGGGTTGTTGTCCCTCCTCCTCCTCCTCCTCCTACTCTGACGTCTATAGCTCGCCATCTATCATGAAGCAAGTTTTGTTCCCGGCCTACTGATCCAAGGCGACATGTCTCTGCTCAAGCGGAGGAAACTCAGGACTTTCGTCTTGCTGTTCTGCGTCCTCACCTTCACCACGTTCCTCCTCAGCTCCACGCTGCGCGACCCGTCGCTCTACTTCTTCAAGCAGGCGTTCCGCCTGTCGGACAGCTTCTTCTCCAGGGGGCCGTGCGCCTGCCGCCGGTGCATGACGGAGGCGGAGGACGACCCCTGGTTCGCCGAGCGCTTCAACCAGTCCGTCCACCCGCTGATGACCAGGGAGAACAGCGTCCTCACCGACGACACCTTCAGATGGTGGCAGGTAAACGGGATGAGGGGGGTATGGGTTGGGGCGTTGTGGGGGAAGCGATGAAGAAACACCCTGCTCTCATACCCCAAAGAAGTGTTTGTTTCCCCCCCCCCCGCAACATTGATTGTTTCAAAGCCAAGGGATCGAGTTGTGAAGCTCTCCCACGCACAGTTTGTTCACATTTAACAAGTGAGGCGCTCGAATGCGGGAAATTGTTTTCTCACCAGCTCTCCTGGTCTATAGCTGTAGAGAGAGAGAGAGAGAAAGAGGAATTCCATTTTAAGTAGATGACAGTAACCCGCCACTCACTCCAAATCACTGCAATCTGTCCCCATTGTGCCGACAGAAATAACACAAAAGCACAAAGGCGCAAACGTTATGCAAACATTGCCCCTTCTGCTCATGAATATGTGCTTCGGCTCCGGTTAGTCAACAGTTTTAATTTCATGAATTACACAATATACATGCTGCTGTGTAACAGTATCAGACGGCCTGGCCGCTCTTCAATGTTGGAAAACACAACATATGTGGACCTCGAAATAATGAAAACAGGCTGTAAATTCATCCTGTATCAAAGCGTTTTTTTTTCAGTCTTGCCTGTTTGTAAGTTATAGGAGTAAAAAGCACTACCTGACACAGAAGTCGGCGGAGAAATCGTTTTCTCTCTGCAATGGATTTTGCCATTTTGCAGGATCACCAGGGTGTCGGTGTTAAACGGCCGCCCTGGAAATAAAGTCTATGCTTCTGAGTGACTGTCGGTGTTGCTAAAACACTTTCTCCTTTTCCAAAACGTCGCCGAGCTCCTCCAGAAATAACAGATGTTATGTCACCAACAGGGATCATGAAATACACCAAATAGAAAGACCCAAACCCAAATTGCTAGACAATAGCTATGAAAGTGTCGGAGGATTTCTTCGTCAGATGCATTTTCCCGTCGTTACTTTAATTGAATTATTAGTGTCAGCTACATCGCTAATTAATGGACCTAATTTAATTAATACAAGCCAATACACTGTACTTACTGTGCATCCCGTTACACACAATTACCCTACCCTTTGTCTGAAAGACGCCCGGCGCCTTAGGTATTTCCCACATTCACCTCACACCGTGTCCAATTAAGAGGCGAGAATAGAAAAATTACCACAAGGTTGCCTCCTGTCACTACTGGTTTCGGGAAGCGCTCCTCACAAGGAGCCTGATGAGGCAAGTGTCACGTATCAGCGGCGGCGGCCGGGCCAGATGGTCTGGCAAGGTGAGGGCGAGGCCCCGACGCCGACCAGGCGATGAGGTGTCAGCGCTTTACACGCTATGCGGGTAAATGTCGTTTCTTTGAAAAGGGGAGCTTCTCATTAGGAGAGGAATATGTCATACGGTGGTAAAAAAAAAAAAAAAAAAAAGAAGGCAGACACGGCTGCAGTGATAGTCGTATGATTTAAAGCGCTATTCCTGTATGTGATGTCTTCTGTGAAAGCAGCTTCTGCGAGGCTGTGAAACTCCCCGTCAAATATGATAGTTTCAGGACATTTCTGTATATCCGCCCTGCCACGGCACAGAATGTAACAGCATGCGGCGCGCTCGCAGATTCCCGTTTGCTGTCTCTCAGAGTTCAAGTAGTCCTTACAGACGGAGCTCAGCCGCCCCGGAGGACATTTCTCAGAAATGCTCTCACTTCTACACTATCACTTCCACCCAAAGCGCCCCCCCCCCCTCCGCCCCGGAGCGGCGTCCTCTAAAGGCCTGTCTTCGCTGTGTGTCGCCAGTGGCTGCAATCGGAGCGGCAGCCGGCCAACTTCAGCGAGGTGGTGGAGGAGCTGTTCCAGGTCATCCCCGACGAGGTGCTCTTCATGGATGCAGGCCCCGAGCGCTGCAGGACCTGCTCCGTGGTCGGCAACTCCGGGAACCTGAAGGGGTCGCTGTACGGCGCCGCCATCGACGCCAGCGACTTCATCATCAGGTCGGTGAGCGTCAGCTGCGGCGTATTTACGCGTTTAACATTTGCTGTGACTGTGATTGCTTTTTTTTTTTTTTTTATTGGTTTATTTTTATCCACATCTCTATAATGAGATTTTCTCTCCAAAGTAAATGCCAAGATCATGGAAACTGTCACATTTTTACTTCACGGCATTTTTATTTGCAGCACATTTCAACAAAACCATAATTCAGAGCGCTTTACAGAAAACATTCAAAGCATCAAGATACACATCTAAATAAAAAAGATAATAATTAAAATAAATAAGGTTAAAAAATAATAATAAAAAAAAAGAATATAAACAAATTATAAAACCAGAGTTAGGCAATTTAAAAAAAAGATGATTAACCAGTCTCATCAGGATTCCACAATTTTTTTGTGATTTTGTGATTAAAATAACTTATTTTATGACTGTAATTTATCATAATTTGCAGGGAATTTTGCTTTACTTACTTGTAAACCTCGTTAAAAGTCTAAATACAACAATGATGCTGTGTCTTAAATTGACACCTTCTTCCACTTCCACTTTTATCTTCATAAGTTCTATGCTCTGTTGGAACTTATCTGGTGAACTCCTAAAAACCAGAATTTTGCACGTGGATCACAGTGGTGTAGCAGAATCTATGGAACTACATAACAGAAGATAAAGAAAGTTATGTAGCACAGCAATGATGGAGGCAGATCAAGCAAGGTAGGCTTCTATACAGACTCGAAACTGGTATAAATGGCACGGAAAAACATGCATTATAACACAAAAAAACACACATGTACACACATTGTGTAGTGACAGAACTGAGAAATGGTCACAAGTGCAATTACAAGGTGTAGAAATGATATATGGGTTTTATGCAAAAAAAACATTATTTTGGGTTCATTTCTGTCAGGATTATGCAACATATTAGGAAATAAAGGGAATCGCAAAGATGTGCGATATATTGCTGATTATTATATCAAGCATCCGCAAAATAGTGAAAAAAAACAAGAGGAACTGTTTAATATCTGACTACAATAATCAAAGGATTCTTAGCATTTGGGAGGTTTTAATGAGTATCTGGGACCAAATTATTTCTCCACCCTGTTATATGGCACATTTTCAGGCTAACTGCTGCACAAGAGGTGTAATAACATCGGTTAGTTAGGTTTACATTTAAAATTCAGGTGTAATTTTCTATGGGACATCACAGCATGCACGTTATTTATAAGGTAAATATACATTTGCCACAGCTCTGCAGATGGCTCCCAGATGAACTGTGATAGTAAAAAAAAAAAAAGGAATGGAAATGGATTCAGAAATGCTGCAGCAGTTGTGTGCACTTTTAAAGGGGGGGGGGGGGTATTTTCCACACGGAGGAGACATTTTACCTTTATTCAGCGGTGGACAGCAGAGAAGCGACAGGAAATGAGGGTTGAGATCCCCCGGCTGAAATTTAACCAGATTCTGATACGCGTCTTTACCGCTGTACTCCACCTGGATGCCTCAGGTATAGAGCATCAGCCTGGCCCGGGTTTAAATGAAATCGCTTCTCGTTTCGAACCCAGTAACTTTCAGCTCAGGCGCTACTTTTATTTTTTCAGAGCTCACCGGCGTTGGCTGCAAACAACGAATGTGTCTCTCTTACAAACTGAAAAGGACAGTGTATGATGAGACGGAGAGAGTGTGACACAAACAGATATTCCAGTAGTGTTTTTTTTTTCATTTTATTTTTTAGGAAATGCTACCTGCTTGATATGCATTGAAGAAATATAATCTCAAGCGTCATTACTCGACTAAACACGGAGAACAGGCTGAGAAGTAGAGCGTGAAACTAAAGCCAAGAAGGAAAAAGCTGATGCTGCAGCTGAAGCAAGTTACATGTGACCTATGACAATAGCTACACATCACTAGGCTGATTCAGACCAGTGTCATGCCATTGTCTCAGTTTATGTGTGTGTGTGTGTGTGTGTGTGTTTTCTTAATCTGCTAAGCATTCCGTCAGACCACCTGCATCATATCTGTTTTAACATACGTGCACGACATGGCTTTTACAGAGTTTCCCGCCTCTCTGGCAGTTTCACTTTGCCCGAGATAAACATTTGAGGGAATAAATCCCAACAAAAGGCGCCCCTCACGTCCCCCCCCCCGGCCTTAGGTGGCGGCGGGGTGGGGAACGAGAGGGGAGTCGCTCCCCGTAATCTCACACCAATTGCGGCTCCGCGAAGCATGAATCGCCGGAGATGGAAAACAAGACAAGGATATTTTCTCCCAGAGTGTGGGGAGGGGGGCCCTCTGCTGCAAAACTGTTGGCTTTAAGCGGGAAATTAATCTAATTTCGGACGTCAAAGGGTAAACAAACAGCCTCGCTCGGCTACAGATTCAAGACTCAGTTGTTGCAGATTTGGTTAAGACTGTATAAACACTCATCTGTAGCTGTATAAATACTGATCTTGAGCTGAAGCCTGGATCTACTGAATATGCAAATTCCTGAAGAGAAGGGGGGTTATATTCCCTTGAGTCGATCTTACAGCATTGTGTATGATGCATTTGAATAATGTTACAAACTGCTATCCACTACAAGTTTACTATAGGAAATAAAAATATCAGTGTCCTGGGATTGTTTCTGCAGGAAAACGGCTTAATGCTTTAAGGTGTGATGGATTTAATGGCTGCAGAGGATGCTTTTATGTTTTGCGTGCAGCATTCACTCGTCGCATTCGGCTCTAACCTTAATGTTTCAAACCAATGACATTGATAGCGTATCGGCTCAGAAAAGGGGGGAACAGAGTGCTCGCGGTAACTGCGAGCGCGGCGCCGACTGCAAAAAACCCAATGCCTTTCAAATATCCACAATGCAATTCACCCAGATCCTCTAAAGCTGTGTTTTTCAATCCCCGGTCCTGGGGCAGCGTGCCCCGCATGTTTGAGATGTTTCTCTCTTTTGAACTCATCATCAAGCTCTGCAGAAGCCTGATAACACCCCGTTCATTTGAATCAGGTGTATTGGAGCAGGGAGCCGTCTCAAAGACTCGGGGCAGGGGGTGCTCCGGGCTCCGGGATTGGGGAAAAAAAAAACATCGCTCCAAAGCCTTCTTGATAGACCATTATGAATATTGAACAGCAATGTCCTATCGGGTAAAGCCTCTTGTTTGCTCAGCAGATTGCAGCGGTAAAGTAGATCTAAGTCATGAAAAGCATCTTTGCATCTGCCTCCGACAGAACAAAGTAAGCTTTTGTGGCTTTACTGTAATGGTTTTTTTTTTTTTTTACAAAAGGATAAGTTATTTGAAGCAGTAAAAAAAAGTTATGGCAAATGCTAAAATACCTTTTCTTTGCTTCAGGCCAGGCCAGTGCACATACAATTAATAAGCGCACACCTTACCCACCTCAATTTTTTTATTTAATTGCAGATTAAAACAATAAAAACGTAAACTTTAGACATAAAATCAATGCTTTGATAGTGTGAATGTTAAAAATACTGTTCATGGAACTGGAGAGACAGACCACTTGTAGCACTGACACACGGTGAGGAAAAGCACGCTGTCACAAATAATTAACCACAATGAACAGTTCAACGTAAAGGTGAGGGTCAAAACTACATCTCTATTATGTATTATTAATATAACAATGAATAATACAGAGAAAACACATTTCACTCAATTGTGGGGGAAAATAAAGAGAAAATTCAAGCACACTCCAAACACTTTTTTCTCTGATTGAAAACATGTGCAATGTGTGAAACAGGATGTGAGGTAAATGATAAGTATTGTGCAGGCGATGTTTCTGTTGTTGTGTCGTGAACATCTGCCTGCGTCTCCTATAGGCACATGCAGGCTGTTCTGCTTCATACGAATGTTGGTATTGATGGCAGAAAACAAAAATGAATACGACGAATAGTTTGATCCATCTCAGCGGATCATAATTTCACTTGTTAATTGTATGGATGCCTCCTAGTATAAAACGAACATATGAAAGTGTATGTACCTCGTAACTGCAAGCATAAAACTCAAGTAAATATGCAACCATATGTCTATATGTCATTTTCCACCACAAGGAGATTGGCCACTATTTACCAGTTTTTTTTTGTACTGCTTCTGCAAGTTATTTTCTCTCAGCTATTTTTGTGTTGCCATGGAAAGCGCAGGACTCATGTAGGCTGCCAACTATAAAAATTCCTCTTAATGTTCACTAAAGTAATTTTAACGTTAAACCCACACAGTGAATATTATTTCAGCAAAGTATTGCAAGGTTAGTAAGAACGACTGTTGTGTTGGAAAAAAAATGAAATACTTGATGAAAACTAGACTGAAATGTCCTGTGAATGAATAATCAACAGACAAAAATGTTAAATTTAAGTTCACATTATGTCTTCTTATTGGTTTTACCTGAAATATATAGAGCTACTGTGAATTCTTCTTTTCTTGGTAAAAATGCCCTATTACTTTCGATCATTTCATTACAAGAGACAGTCATTTCACTACTAAATAGGCTGTATTTTTGCGTAATGACAGAACTAAATCTGGTTGCAAAATGAGCAGTGGAAACCTCTTTTGGAGACTCAGGAATAAAGGTGTGTCTGCTGGTGGCTGAGGCAGGGACTGACCTCACCAATTTTCCAGGGCGGAATGAGGACTGAGTTAAGATTGATGACGAATGGACTCCGCGATGATGTGGCTGACACGCAGGTCTTATCGAGAGAGAGTAACCGAAAGCCCCGCCTAAACGTCCAAAAAGTAAATTTCGCGCGACAACCTGCCGATGGCTCTTAATTCATCACAGCGGGGCTTTGTCAACCTGCTGTGACACGTTGGCCCCGTATAAAGCCGCATTACTGCACTTATCTCCTCTGCCAGCCCCACGCTGTGACAGCAGCATGGCATTGTCTTCCAATTCAATTATCGGATGACAGGGACAGCGCCCAGACAAGAGTTATTAGCTATTAGCGGAATAGATTCCTGCAGTAGCATGCTATGGAAATGTGCTATATTGTTTTGCAGCCTGTGCATTACATTTCTGGAGTCACGCTTGGTTGGAGTCCATGGTTGCAGAGCCAAAAGGTCACCATAGCTACAGCGGAACAAGCAGAACAATAAGGCGCAGGGAGACATATTTTACAAATATACGAGCATCTCGTTTAAGGGTAACACTCTGGCCAGAATGCATTTTCATGAATTAACTGTACTCTTCAAATCCAGACAAATAAGGATTCGCATCCTATTCTGTGTGCAATCGCTCATATCTCTGTTACCCGCTGCAGAACGCTGGGTCGTATGCAATCACATTCTCTCAGCACAGCACTGTGGGCACGCCGGCCTTTTTGTATATTTGAAGAGAAAAAAGGAGCCTTCTTGGATGTGTGATTGTCTCATCATTCATATTTACACTGCTGAATTGAGGATCAGCCAGGCTTATATTCCCCGTGATATAAGCCCTTGCAAATAACTTCATTAAGATGGAGCATAAAGCCAGCAGATGTAATAGGTAGGAACAGCACATTTGTGACTTAAAATCCCTGTTTGAAATTGGCTTTAAACAGGGATTTTCACACAGCTATGATGATTATTATAGCAGTAATGACCACAATGCTCCTTTCAAGTGCTTCTTACCAACAGCATCTGATTAAGGACAGATAAACTGCACTTTTTTTCTTTTCTTTTTTTTTAATTAGTGCCCTAAAGCATCAACTGAACCCAAGTATTATTGCTTAACGAGAAAAGTGCTTTCGGAGACCCGTCATTCCTCAAATGTCTAATTAAGACTTCATTTTCATGTGTGCCCAATTCACTCTGCAATCAATTATGTCCTTTGCTCGGTGAACCTATTTGTTATCATGACACGGGGAACAATAGAGTTCAGGGGCTTGATTGCTTTATGGGAAAACCCACGGTACAAATGTGTGTCACCAGCGAGCAACTGCAGAGCATCTATAAATTATCCGTCTGGTGACATGAATTCAAATAATTGATGACTTCACTTACCCACTTTATTTAACCTTAGTTGCCCATGACAAGTGTGAATGAATCACGCCTGCTGAATCTGATGTGCAGTTTACCCAGAAGCTTGTTGCACAGGCCGCAGGATCTCCGTATCTTCGGGGGGGTCATTTCGAGTACAGATTACAGAGATTATCAGGAGTTCACCATCTCTACCTCCTCCGCCTGGAACTGAAAATCAAACATTGATCAATCACTCGCCGCACATTGTTTTCGCCGGCGTTACGCCTCAACAAATGAACAAAGGGAACGAACAATATGTGGGGAGGCAATCAGGCCTCTGTGGCTGCTCTTGATTGTTCTGGTCAAAGCATCCAGCAATCGGAGAGACTGCGGAGCTGGGGACTTGTTTAAATGGAAAGTTCGGGCAAAGGGAATTGGTTTTAGTTAATACCATACTCCGGACAACCAGTAAGGTAGTAATGCTGAATCTGATAAATATTCTGGTCATGTGGGGGGTGCAGATCTTTGTCTTTGTTCTAACCAAGCAGTTAAACTCCTGACTCTACTAATCAACCATTAAAGCCTTTTCTACGGACCATTAGTAGAAGCAGGCGTGTTACTCTCTAAGGCCAGTCCTGCCTTCGCCTGTACTAACCACTCACATAAGATACACCGGTAAAAGCAATTTCCTGCCAGAGATTAACATAATATGTGATTTATTCTTCATAATTATTAATAAAAAGCTTTGCAAAAAGCATTAAAGGAAAAATCCCTTCCCTTAATGCAGAAAGCGTGTCCAAACAATCCCATTTTTTCAAAGGTCAATTCCCAAAATGTCAGGTGGGCGTGAACACCTAACGATTGTCATTTGCACCGTAACCTGTTGGTGTTCATTAGGTGTTTCCCTGGTGTGCAGTATGGGGGCTCCTTTAACAAGGCGGCTGCAGGTACGGCACAGTGACGGCCGCACATCATTCAATTAATCAGCCGGCGGAGGACATTCATCATTTTTGGCAACCTTTCATGGCGGTGTAGCGAAAAGCTCAATCTAACTATTGACGAACCTGCGTGCTAAGCGTATACTAGGTTTTTACCTTTAACGCTTCACTGATTTCCTTATTAGTACAGTATCTATCTTTATTAGTTTGCGAACAATCACAATGTCTTACTATCTATCTATAAAGCAAGGAGCGTCTGTCTGTCTGTGGCTCATCGTCTGTATCTCTCTGACTGTTGGTTAGAATCTACCTCAGCATTCAGGTGTATATTGCGCATGGCACGATGGTGTATATCTTTGTTTGTGGATTTTTTTGAATATCCAGAACATCATAGTTCTCATCATTATCATTACGAGTTAAAATGTCATAGGTGCACTGCAGTGGTGTAGGGATAGAGCACCTGGCTGAAGGACTGCTTTGCTGCATGTCTGCCCTCCTCTCTCCCGTTCCCTTCTGTCTGCCTACTGTATAATAAAAGCATCTATGCTCTCCAAATATTTTACAAACAAAAAAAGTTAAAATCCCACAGCACTATCCTGCAGCGGCACTTTAGTTACAGTGTAAAGCTCCATATAATGGAACTCCTCGTCATGTTGCTTCCCAGCACTGTCTTTACAATTCAAAGCTCTAAAGTATTGTAAACACCTCTCAAAAACCACACACTGATGCATGAGTCGGGTTTTGCTGCTACTTTATTCCTCACGCTAACAAAGTGGAGGTATTACTCCAAAACGTGTTCACTGACTCTCAGTAAATCCCAACACTATCACTTAAAAAAACAGAATCTGGGCTTAAACTCATTTGTTTAGAAACACATATTAGTTACATGCCCAGGTTGTTACAATATACAGGAAAAAAGTACAAAATAATGAATTCATCATAAGGTCGGTTTTAACAAAATTTCATTGATTTACTTACTTTGACAAACTTACTTACTTTTTTACAATAGCTATATTTCTCTTATTATCTTATTCTATCTGCGTGTCTTACCTAATGTACAATTTGCCTATTAAGACTTAGTAACAGGCCAACACACCCTCATTTGGCCCAACATGAAAAATGTACTTAACCTCCAGTTTTCTATAGAAATACATACTTCTCTCAGGCATTGCGCTAGTTTACCTAAAAAAGTACAAAACGTGCAGGATATCAATAACTTTTTTATTTTTCCACTTTCTTCTGTCTACAGAGCTGAGCTGCTAGTATTTCAGCAACCCACAATAACCACTCTATGGCTCCAGGACAGCAATGCGGAATAGCAAACAGGCAAAGCAACACGTTGCTCACAACAACCCTGAGTGGTAGCGGCCTTGCAAAGTTTAGTATTCGTCCTTTGTTTCATCTGTCGACTCCAATAAAAACGTACATATAGTTGATTCCTCGTATGATCATTCGTCATCTGGAGCCACGTAAACACACACTGAACCTCACAAAGGGGACTAACGGTAGCTAATGGAGGGAGGATGTGAATAAATGAGACAGTGGTGAAATACCACTGACCTTTAAAGTGTTAGCTGGCTATTACATGCTGCTTGATCTGGCTGCACCTCGAGGCACGGTTCTGTGTTATGGAATACCACGGCTCTTGACTTTGAGCATTTTTAGGACAAATGAATAAATAATTTGACAAATATCTGCCTACAGTCTGCTGGTGGGCAAACAGCCGTGACATTAAAGATGCCATTAATCATTTATCGGCATCACGGACACACTTTTCCCACTTTTTAATAGGCAGAGGGGGAAAACATGCCTAGGAAAATCAGGAATTTCAGCCTCAGTCTGACTCTAAACAAATACGTTCTGATCATTATTGTCAGGTTAAATAAAGCTTTAACTGGATAAAGACACCAAAGGTAGTAATGTAACTCTCAGCCATTATCAGGCCAAAGTTTACATACAGAAAGTCCTTGTAGATTGTTAGTGTGGTGTAGTGTTAGTGTAGAATAACATTAAAAAAAAGAAAAAGTTGTACATTCTGATGTCAATCTTCTATATATAGTAGATTTTCACCTTTGAGCAACACTTAACTCGTTCCCCCGCGTCCATGGGTTATCTCTGTTATACATCTCCTGATCACGACATGACGTCTCGCTCAGCTTTGGCCAGTGGGAAAATTTTTGTTGTTTAACCCTTATAAGGTCATTTAGGTCTGTGGAACCTGGGTTTAGTATTTCGCTCAAGGAAAAAGATTAGAAATAATAAGTCTTATTGAAATTGCCTCTCCTTGATTAATATGTTCTTCAGGCAAATGCTGTGTAAACTACACTGAGATGAAATTCAAAAATTTAATACACTATAGTTTTGGAAAATCTCATTTGTACATTGTTGATAATTATGGTTGTTTTATTATACATTTCAATCTACATTTATAACAAATCCATTTTTAAAAAATGAACAAAAGAAGTGTAACATTTCCATTCATAAATGTGATTTAATGAAGGTAAAGGGAACAAATGTCAAATGTGTTGTTTATATTAGTTAGAAATGGAATGACATAAACATACATTTTACCAAAATGCAAACTCCCTGTGTAAAAAAACACCAAAGACCATATAAGGGTTAAAACTCTCATCTTTCAGTTGATAAAACCCCTGTTTACATATTCATAGAATTTATTAATCATGAGGCATTGAATGATCAGTGCATTTGGTCGAAATTGATAAATCTGCTAGTAAACAGTAAACAAATAATTCTGAGTTTCGTTTCTATGCTGCAAATAAGTGACTTGTCCTGGTCTCATGCTCTCTCCGGAGGAAGGATGCGGCTGAGCTGTATCTCTCTGAGAATTTTCATTTCCCAAAGCTGTTCTAACCGAGAGCCACAGACACAATAATCCTGAGCGTTCCACTTAAAGAAAAAAAAAAAACATTCTTCAGCCAGACTGAACGGACTTACCCCCGCTTCCCCTCACTGAACTTTTAACCCCCTGCACCACCGTCATATCCCTCAGGCTTTTTAACAGCCTTACATGCTTTATTATTAATCTGTACATGTGAAGCACTTTGATCAGCTGTTTTATTAAATGCATATTATGAATAAAATTTGACTTATTTGACTGACTGAGCTCATGTTGTTTTCCCAGAATATTTGCCCGGCTTAGTGTGTTGAGCAAAAGCATCTTGTTGGTGAGGAGGGCTGTTCAGAGGTTCAATACAGCTGCTTCAGTTTGTTTCAAGTCCATCTGGTACAAATTCCCAGTGCCGGATGGGGGGGGGAGAGAGGGAGGAGACGGGGGGGCGTTGGAGCAGAAGTTGAATATTGATTAGGCCGATCTGAAATTCGCCTTCCTTAAAGCGGCTGACATCATACCACACGCATGAGCATGAGGAGCTCACTGAATCTGTTTAACAGAATAAGTTCTCCTTGAGTGTGCTGACCCTGCAGCAGGTTAACAGCAATATGCACACGATCTGCAAAAAAAAAAATCTCTAAAGGAACCATCCAGTAACATGCGACATGGGTAAAAGATTAATCGCCCTACTGTTATACATAATGGATGACAATCTGATGCTGTTTAATGTCCCTCTGTACAGAAGCCCTGTGCAGCCGGCTGGTTTGCATTTATTCACTAATGCTCGGAGTTAATTTTTTTGTCATATCAAGATAAAAAAGCTTGTTTTCTTGGATTAACTGGATAACTTCTACTTTTTTAAAGTTTCTTCATCAACTGCAGACTCACCAAACTTTGAAAAAAAACAACCCCAACATTGGTTTGTGGTACATGCAGATATTAATGACTAGGATTAATAACTAAACTAGGATTAATAAAAAAAAAAAGCTAAGTCCCAGTGATCTCATCAATCATAACGGCACCATCGCTGCTTCTTTGCGGGTTGTGGTTTCGCGGTTTAAAACTGCTTTGACATATATAAACCGCAGTCTCTCACCTGCTGCTAGCAGACATGTAAAATGTGGGTGCCTGCAGCCTTATAACGCGCCTGTCTGTGTTTATAATCCAATCCCCGGCCTCCGTTAATACCAGCCCGGAAAAATTATTTAAAAATCAAAGTCAGCCTTTGACTGGTAGATAATTAATACTTGACGCGGCAGGCTTTATGATCAGAAAAATGTGGAAATGTTTTAATAGAGCGCAACATTTAAATTATCTGTGGTAGTAAGAGGATCGCGTGATTGACTTTCCTTCATTTTCGAAAACCTCATTTTTGCCTCAACGAATGACAAAATCCTTCCCGACTGAGCAGTAAAAATAAAACTCTCCGGGTCCATAAAAGAAAAAAAAAAACTCAATCAATAGAACAAATTGATCTGACTTTAAAGCAGTGGGTTGATACACTGTCATTGGAAAAAACTGATTGTTTTCACAGTCCATTTTTGGGTGAGAATGATAGCAGACCTCTCAGACAATATCAGATAATATCAGGGTGGTCTGATGTCAAAATTTCAGAAATAAAGCCCTCTAAACTGTCATAGATGAGCATTCTCTCTGAATTGAAACAATTGATTTCATTATAATAGTGCTTTTTTTCTGGAACTGGTCCAATGTGTTTTAGATGTTAAACAAGAACCATGAAATCCCTCCTTTTTATCATTTTCATTTATAGGATAAAGGTTTAAGTCAGTAAGGAAAAAAAATCGACCTCAAAAAGAAATAAGACTCAGGATTAGGAAATAGTGTGATGTCTTCTGTCACACTGCAGCATTTTACACCCGAGGATGTTTAATAGCGAGCAGGTAGGACCAAAGTAAACAGGCGGAATAGCAATAAGACTGAAAATCTGTTCACCGTGTGTTAGGGAAATGAGAAAAAGATGCCCGAGTTACCAGAAAATTTCAATAAAAAGCTCAGGTTCAGAGTTGAGAAATCAGCCTCGTTGTGTTCTCCGCACAACAAGGGTTATTAAGCTGTTATCACGAGAAAACAGGCTTTGTTATCTCTAGATAACAAAATAATTAACTTATGATCAAGAGATAACGGCATTAAAAAATAATTACAAGCATAGACGCTTAAGGCTTTCGTAACCCTGCACCCAAAAAGGTGTTTTTTTTGGTCTAGTTAGATGTTTGAGCTTCACACAGAATGATCTATGTCGTTGTAGAACATGCCGTTGGAAATATACTATGAGCTAATTCAAAAAGAAAAAAGATATTTCAAGGGATGGGCCAATTAGGGATATGGAAACAAAAACCCTTTATTGTTCCAAGCAGAGTAAATCTATGTCTTAATAGTAGGAGTTCTACTGATTTCTGTTTTTTTCCTTTTCTTTAAAAACTTTAAGACCATTTATATAAAACTTAATACCTATTTCACAAACATACTAGCAGAGTTAAACTTGTTCATTTATGTTTGTATTAAATAGTAGTTAAGGTATTGTGAATATGGAATCTGCAAACAGAATGTTAAAAAAGGTCTATTAATTGATTTTTAGTGAATATTTTCCACAAAAATACATACTGCACAGACACAGATATCAAAATTCTTTTTGATTTTTTTCAGGTATTATTTCTAGATACATAATTCATTTATTCAAAGCTTTTTGGACTTTTTAAGAGCCTGCAGGAACCCTGTACTACAGTGGGGAAAATAAGTATTTGCTATCTGCTATTTTGCTATTTCTCCCACTTAGAAATCATGGAGGGGTCTGAAATTTTCATCGTAGGTGCATGTCCACTGTGAGAGAGATAAACTAAAAAGAAAAATCCAGAAATCACAATGCATGATTTTTTAATGATTTATTTGTGGGATATAGCGGCAAATAAGTATTTGAACACCTGAGTAAATGAATGTTAATATTTGGTACAGTAGCCTTTGTTTGGTCAAACGTTTCCTGTAGTTTTTCACCAGGTTTGCACATACTGCAGGAGGGATCCTGGCCCACTCCTCCACACAGATCTCCTCTAGATCAGTCAGGTTTCTGGGCTGTCGCTGAGAAACACAGAGTTTGAGCTCCCTCCAAAGATTTTCGATTGGGTTCAGGTCTGGAGACTGGCTGGGCCATGCTAGAACCTTGATATGCTTCTTACGGAGCCAGTCCTTGGTTTTCCTGGCTCTGTGCTTTGGGTCGTTGGGTCGTGTTGGAAGACCCACCCACGACCCATCTTCAATGCTCTGACTGAGGGAAGGAGGTTGTTCCCCAAAATCCCACAATACACGGCCCCAGTCATCCTCTCTTTAATGCAGTGCACTCGTCCTGTCCCATGTGCAGAAAAACACCCCTAAAGCATGATGCTACCACCCCCATGCTTCACAGTAGGGATGGTGTTCTTCGGATTGTACTCTTCATTCTTCTTCCTCCAAACACGCTTAGTGGACAGTTTTCTCTCTTGTGTCGTTGGACAGCTCTTTGGTCTTCGCCATGTTACAAGTTAAAGTCTTGCTGATTGTATGGGGTTGACAGGTGTCTTTATGCAGCTAACCACTTCAAACAGGTGCATCTGATTAAGGATGATACATGGAGTGCAGGTGGACTTCTAATGGGCGGACTAACAGGTCCTTCCTTTTCTTTTTAGTTTATCTCTCTCACAGTGGACATGCACCTACGATGAAAATTTCAGACCCCTACATGATTTCTAAGTGGGAGAAATAGCAAAAAAGCAGGGTGTTCAAATACTTGTTTTCCCCACTGTACATGTTTGGAGGAGATCTTTAGCAATAGTAAAGTGCTTTGCTGTCAGACAATGTTGAATGGAAAATAGAAGAAGAAGAAGAAGAAGAAGAAGAAGCTAATGCAGACTGTGGTAATAGAAGAGGGTGAATTTAACTCACTGACACAGAGTGTGATGTGGTGGTACAGAAGAATGTGCTGCAGCTGTGATGAATTAGACGCATTACTCTGTCAGGCTGTGTGACATGGTGTTCCACGGCCCTTTTCAGGCAGTACAAACTTAAACTCCTGAACGTTGAGGCCACTTGAACGGGCCCGCCACCCCCCCCCCCTCCGCCGATGTAGTCCTGTCAAACACGGCACTTTGGGGCTGAGACATTGCGCCATAAAAAGCCGCGGCTCCTCCATACGTCGCACGTCAGCTCAGTCACAGTCACAGACCCCGGGTCTTGTTTTTTTTTTTTAAGAGGAGCCAGCCGAGGGGCCTAACAACCGCGCTCGGAGTTTTATGTGTTCACATGAAGCGACACATCATTATTTCGCGAAATACAGATTTCTCTCCCCCACCCCCCCACCCCAACCCCGGTAGTGTTGTGAGTCGATAACAACCGCGGTCACATCTGGCGTGGCGGCTTTGTTCCTGGTGCTGCTCCTCTCTCCTCCTCCGAGACCCGGTGGTGTTCCCATCACTTCACAGCGCTGCTTTAGTTACTGGTGCATCCCCACTCCATGCCCCCCCCCCAGTTTCCAGGAGCTGCTAATACATTTTTTTTGTGTGTTTTTTTTTATAATTTAGGTGGTCACAATTTAGCTCACACCCTTAAACCTTTAGTTTCTATTTAAGTGCTTAGATGATGAATTAATGTTGAAAGCAGAAGTTGAGAAAGCCACTATACAATGGATCAAATAAATAATCCTCAGCTTTAAGGCCGCCATAGCTTTTTTAGATTTCACAATGTGTCAGATAACAATTTATATGTCAGAGCCTAACCCACGCTGCACCCATCTCTGCAGCCGTATATGTATTTATGTGGGGCATTAGGTCTCTCGCTCTCTCTTTCAACGTATTTTTGTCAGCTTGCCAGGCGAAAACTTCGCTGTTTTTGTGCAGTCTGGTCACAGTGATCAAAGTCGACTTCAGATGCAGCAGAGGGAGTTCTTTTCAGCAAAAAAAAAAAAAAAAAAAACCTACGCTTCTGGCCCGAGACCAAATACTGTAGCAGACAAACAACATTAGAGGCTAACTTATAAAGCATGTAGTTAATGGGGCACACATTTCTCTGTGGAGCTGTCACAAGGCCAACACCAACTGTTTGCTATCATTATGATATATCAATGTTGTATTTAAAGCATGTTTATTTACTATTTGTTGTTATCAAATTGATAAATTTGCCCCTTTTCTTGCAATATATATCTTCTGTATCAATTTTCCCATTTACATGTGACTCTTATTTGCCTTAGAATTTCTTTTAGAGAGCAAGTTATTCCCCAAATTGACCCCAAGAGGCTGCATCTTAATTGCACACTGACTTTCAGGGCAAGAAATGTTTCTTGTTCGTTATTTTGGGTTTCTGGAACGCTTAGGCTGAAAAACGTCAGTTTCTTATATACAATATATATATAGCTGTCATCGTGGAAAAGGTAACGAGGACGGAGGTGATATTGCTCGGGCCGCCGCGCGCCGCCCGAACCGGGTCATGGCGGCCACACGTGGTAATTGTCTCTTTCCGTGTCGTATCCTTCCGATGACCCGAGGCAACCCGCCCCCAGTCAAAGTGCCAATTACGGCTGCGGCTTGAAGGAGTATTGTTGGACATAAATAATGGCTTGGCGAGCGGTAATTGCCGTGCGGTGACTGGACAATGGACTGCTCTGAATTGTTATTTGGATGTCCAAAAACAGGACAAATTGTGGGAAAGTGAACAAATTGTGTGTGTATATATATAGACAGTATATAATATCTTTTTTCTAGAAATTACGATCATGGCCAGTTTGAATGTCTCTCTGCTGAGGTCTGGCTGACTTTGGAGCTCATTGAAAACTAAACACATGGGCCATTACCATAACTTTTGTAGATTAAAGAGATTAGTGCACCAAATGTTCCCCGTCGCTCTACATGTGATGACATAAACCTCGATTTGAGCTGTCCTCGGGAAAAAAAAAAGAAGAAGGCAAAAACATGTAATAACGCTGGAATGAAAATCAATGCTTCTCCGTCCTTGCAGAATGAACCAGGCTCCCACCGCCGGTTTCGAGGAGGACGTGGGCGCCAGAACGACTCATCACGTCATGTATCCAGAAAGCGCCATAGACCTGGACAACACCACCAGTCTGGTGCTCATCCCTTTTAAAACCCTGGACCTTCAGTGGATCATTAGTGCCCTGACCACAGGCACCATTAAACAGTAAGTACTTTCCACATGTTTAAGCCGCATGTATCCATACTCTGCATTTCTAGATTAGGAATAGAGCAAATGGCCGTGTGCAGCGTTGAGGATGTCAAGGTCTCAAGTATTTAGCGGCTAAAGAGACAAATATTTTCCTCGGTAAAGCAGCGGATGGCTAAACCAGAGCTGAATATTGGACTCACGGCCATCAGGGGACAAGAAAACAACTTCAAATGAATGTCGATATTGGATGCGTAAAGGAGGCGACGGCTTGCGAGGGCGTAGATCTCATTGCACCTCGGGGACCATGGACATGGAATTTATTCAAGAGTTGTTTTTTTTCCTGGAGGGGACATCTATAATAATAATAATAATGTGATGAAAGGGGATAGGGGACCCTGAACTGCCAGATCAACGACTAGCTGGGGGCTAGTGAGTCCATTATGAATCTGGTCATCCAGGCTCATTGCGGCTCCTTATTAATTGTCAATAACTCCAGATCGGGTGAGAAGGAGTTGCAATTTAATATTCCTGCCATCACGCCAGCCCCCTCTCACCGTTAAACACATTGAATGCCGCTGTCTGGTGTTCCAGGATTTAGGATTTCTGTACATAGTAGGGTGTGGGACGGTTCAATTTGCGGTTTTGTGGTCACAGTTTTTTTGGTTCAGTCTATTTTGGTCATTGGGAAAATCAAACACGCCTTCAGCCTAAAACTGAATCTTGCGTATCACAGAACACAGCAACAAATCCACCCATCCATTTTATTCCTCACCGGGGTCACAGGGTTCTGCTGGAGCCGATCCCAGCGTACCGCAGGACACGGGGAGTACACACAAACACAGAAAGGTCCCAACTCATGGCCCTGAACCTGCGACCTTCTCTGCTGTGAGGCAACAGCTCTGCCCACTCAGCCCTCGTTGGTCGATATTACTCAAAAGAAAAAAAAAGTTTATAAAAAGTGAACAGAATTTGCAGAGCAGCGGGAGAGGAAATGTCTGCACCTTTCTGAAATCCGGTTACATTAATAAAAAAAGGATCCCTCATAAATAACGTTTTAGTCAGCAATTGATGGCTTGATAAAAAAATATATATATCCAAAGATGATATTTTCTTTTTTTTTTTTAATGCTTTGCAGTCCTTTCTGAAGATTATTTGAAGGTTATGTTGCAAAAAATAATCAGTCAGTGTTGTGTTCACAGCTTGATGCCGCCCCCTTCCCAAATGCCAAATCAATGCATGCACGTTTCAAATAGAGGCATGGGGTGCGCTTTTATTCTTCATTTGGAAAAGTAAGGTTCAGAAATCCGTCGTTAGCGCTTCATTGAAATCTGAGTTAAGTGTTTACTCCCAGAATCATTAGCACTCTTCAATAATACTGCACTGTCATAACAATTTGTGATCACCATATATCCTGATTTGTCAGATGGTCATAACAAGGATAATTGCTGTAATCATTAGCCTGATTATTGGTCATCCAGAAGACAAAATGAAGCCCCTTCTCTATTAATGCCGTGGCCAATAACTTAAAACACACCAACATGTTAGACGGTGGAAGGGTGAGCGGGTCCAAACAAATGTTTGCTATAAATGTGTAGTCGCCCTCCCTACTTTGCCAGAGTAATCATTCTGCATCATTAAATTTCATTCACTGGCAGTGGTGTCGGCATCAGCCCGACAGACGTTCAATTTAAACGGAGTGTTGTGAATTATTTTGTCGCATTTTTTCGAGCCTTGTTGAATGAAATTGGGCAGAACTGTGTGAGGTGCCACAGGACCCGAGTGTGAATGTTTGATCCGCATTCATATTCTTCACTTTGAGTAAAAAGTGCTGGAATAAAGTGCTTGTCTATGCAAAAATGTCAAGCCTGCGCGTGTAGAGCACGAGGGTTTACGCAGGGCCATGTCAAACGCATGACAAGTCATTTTCACGTTCTCTCACTAGCGAATGCGGGGGGGAACTTTTTTTGGACACTGCGCAGCCGACACTTTCCAAAACGACATTAAACCGGTCTGCATAATCTTTTAACGTTAATTAGACACATTGCTGCAGAGGCAATAGCCTTGATAAACCTCCATTTAATTGGAAACATTTGTATTTGGACCGCTGTAATCGCTGCGTTTCATTTCAGCTTTACACTTTCAAATCTGCACATGCATTGGATTCTTCTGTGTTTGCATTGGATTGTAAATTTACACTGTGTCACTATTGTCACATCCTAACATTGCACACACACAGGCTTTGCCCTGCACTCGCTGCAGCTACTTTTCATAAGCAAACTGAACACACACACACACACCCCCACATGGGTAATAAACTCCCCATTCATTTGTTCAGCTACCGCAGTTCTCCCCACCAGCCTGGAATGACTAACCACTCAACAACGGACACTTTCGTGCGGCGAATGATACGAACAATGCAAATATTGACCATAATGTTCTTGTGAAGGCTGTGGATTCCTCCCATGATATTACATTTATTTATCAGATGCGTTATCACTTTAATTGCATTTAAATCGTGTAACATGATCATTCTACAATTGTACATACACATGTGATATTGTAGACAAAGACAGTGGAAAACTGCCCAACAACACAAGTACCACTCAAGGTTACCACTTATGCCAATATGTCCTATTGTCCATGTCTTGTCTAAGTATGTCTGCATGGAAAAGGGCAAGAAACATAATATCAAATTCTTTGACCAGTTCATTAAAGAAAATTTACAATAAATCCGACTTAACGTAACTTGACTTAACTACATTCATGGCAATGATAGCAAATATTTTAACCTGTTTGTATTTTTCTGTATCACAGCACATATATACCAGTTATATCCAGGATAAAGGCAAATAAAGATAAGGTGAGTAAACACAATATTTTTTTTTGCATGCTTGCATGTTGCAATCTGCAAACTGACCACTAGATGCTGCCAGAAAACTACGTACTGTACCTTTTTACACAATGCAATATTTTATTTATTTTTTTTTTTTTATTTCAACTGTGTTTTGAGCCACGGAAAGCCTCAAGGACACATTGTTTTTTTTATGTCATACGGTACGGGGATAGTATTGATTTGAAAAAAAAACACCAGGAATGCTAACTTAGCAGCAAGATTCGCTCCCACGAGTGAGATCTGCTACTGGATGGATGTTGAGCAGGGGTTGGAATCATGCAAAAGCGGGAAAACCAGTTACTGTGTTCACAGGAGAATTGTATATATGTGAGTGTATGGATATTTGGCTACCAGTGTCTATATGGCTTTAATCATACAAACAAGAGCTATTGATTTAACTGTGAAGTTATGTAAGCAATTCAGAGCATGGAGTCGAATCTTTAAAAACAAAGAAATCAAAATTCTCTCTGAATGTTTTGCAGGTGTTGATTTACAGTCCAACTTTTTTCAAATACGTCTACGAGTCGTGGCTTGAAGGTCACGGCCGGTATCCTTCCACCGGTTTCCTCAGCCTGCTGCTGGCTGTTCACATATGTGATGAGGTAAGCTGAACCAAGACCTCGACCAGGCAGAGCGAGGCGGGTATTTGTGCAACATTTCATGATTGTTTTTTTCCCTTTCCCTCGTCCGCTCCAGGTCAGCGTTTTTGGATTCGGCGCCGACCAGTATGGTAACTGGCACCATTACTGGGAGGAGAACCATTTGGCCGGAGCTTTCCGACACACAGGAGTCCACGATGGGGATTATGAGTATAATGTCACCCTGCTGCTGGCGGACAAGCACAAAATCCGAATGTTTAAAGGCAGATGAGTCCTGGCCCGTATTCACAGTAGTTGGGTGACCAGCAAGTGAACCTCATTTTTTTTTTTTTTCTGCATTTCCAAAGAAAATTTCTCACAAACTCCACTGGTCTTTCCAGCTTCATTTTCATCATTACCTCCCTTATTGCCAAAGTGGTGGAGCTCTCCTCTCCACAGAAACTGTCTGGCCAGTCACACATCAGGAGAGAAACAACAGCAGGACACTGCCACTTGTTTCACAGTTTCCAATCCCGACTCAATATGTCTGGGAGTGAACAGACGGGAAGACGGGAGAAGCTGTCTTCTGAACGCGCTATACATCAGTATACATCCTTTAACTGCTATTATATAGTATGTATGTGTCCTTTATGTTCATTTCTCAGCGCTGTGGCCACCTAAAGCTTTATTAATGGCCCCCGTTTTTTGACACAATAAGCCCATCGACGACGCTGTAAATATCACTTCATCGGACAGTGCAAATTGTCATCACGTTGTGTCAGAATATCGCCGCTGATGTGGCGGCGGAGGTGTTTTACATCACACTGGCAGGTACGAGAGGCAATCATTTCCCTTTCCATCAGAGACCTCATAAACTAGCCGCGCCGCGGAGCTACTCGCATCTCACTCGCCCTGATTTGAAGCTGTAAAATATGGTTCACCAAGGCCAAAACGCACTAAAATCGAGCTCCAAATTAGAGCCCTCTAAGCCTCAACCCCCTCCCTCCCATGTTTTAAAATTATAACCTGACACCAAATCATTCACAGATTCATTCAATTCCAGTAAAATAAAAAAGTGGTGTTTACCAAACCATCTCGACACTGCCAGAAACAACAAGATGATATTTTTTTTTGATCGAACCCCCACACATTCTTACTTGCCTGATAATTATCCTTTCAGTGTTTGGTGCAGCAGAACACACACGTTTTAAAAAATGACATCAAAACTCTTCGAGACGTCTCGGATTACTCACCTGCGCTGGTGGATTGTTTGAGTTTTAGAGCATCCAGTGGCTCTGCAGGATTCTGCAGGAGGAGGAGGAGGAGGGCGATCGATGAGCTTTTCATCACGCTGAGTGATGAAAAAATCCGAGAAAGGTTTTAAATTAGTTATGCTTGAGCTGTAGCGCAAACACCGAGTACTTGTCGACAGCCATTCATCACGGAACCAGGATAATACAGCAGCCTCTAAGTATAATAGTACAGTATAAGATGTTACAGCCTATACAGGGGTGCCTTATCATTAAATCAATCAATGATGTACTGTACATTTCTGATGTACATTGTGAAGCATTTTTGATGAAAAGTAGGTGCTAAGTGCCTTTTGATGAGTTTTTTTTTTTCATAAAATTGATTTTACCACTAAATGTTACTGTATTATAATTATTACTCAATTTGTAAGTAACCTTTACACGCTTGTGTTATTTTTTTTGTAAACAGTGTACATTTTAAATGATCAAATGCATGATACATAGTCATTTGTCAGTAGGATAATTTGATGTATATGTCACAGAAAAAAATCCTTGCTTTATATATTTGTGTTGGACGTATACCAACAGGTTTCCATGACACACGGCCATGTATGTTATGTCCAGGCTTTAAATTATTGGCTGCCCTCGCTGAGCCTATATATATATGTATATTGTATATATGTGTGAATACTGAATGCTTGGAGATGCACAGAAGCCCTTCGGCCCTCGCGTTATCATTCCCACAGACAAATCTCCGATGTGAAATGTTATTTCAGATTTGTCAGGGGTAGAGCTTGGTGGTGCTTATCTAATAGGCTATGATTTGCTCCATGTGCCTTGAAACATAATGGGACATTTGCCCTGTCCGGTGTCTTTTCTGATCGTTTTTTTTTTTTTTCCTTTTCCTTCTCCATGTGAGAGCAGACTGATAAGAAGGGAGCCGAGGAGGCGACACAAGTGTTTGTTTTGATTCAAATTTCTCTGTCAACCTTGTGTGCATCCCGTTGCCACTTAAGACAGCGGCATGTGTTTTTTATTTTTTTCTGCAGGAAACACTGTCACCTTGTGGACAGGAACATGTATCAACGTGATTTGTCTGGTAATGAAGGAAATAACTGATAAAAAAGGGATATTACACATGTGTATTTGATCTACTTTTCCCTCCAGTTGAGGTCTAAGGTTTGAATTGTTGTTATTGGAAACCCATTAAAGCTGCACATTCATAATATGTTTTTTTTTCTTTTGATTATTAGAAATGGTTGATTAAAAATAATGCATTATTTATTCATTCCATTGACTTTCTGAAGTTCACAAAAATACAAAAAAGTGAGATAATTATAATAATACATTTAACATGTTTATGCTTATTTCGAACCAGCGAGCTGTACTTTAGATGAGAGTTTGCATAGGGAGCGGTAACACCGGGACGACATTGAAATTCATGTTTGCAGGTCGAGGGCGGCGTAAAGTGTTCCATTTGTATTATAGTCAACAAAGGCTAATTCAGATCCTTACAAATAAAAAGATGTCCTTGTCAGCGAAAAGGGAATTACATTACAAGAGAAATTACAGCCATGTTTGTGTCATTGGGAGGCAGGGGAGGTGGGGGTTGGATTCTGTTTTTCCTCATCCATATTCATCAGGTTGTTATCTTTTGAATTCAGCAGATTATTAAAGGATGAAATCGGAAAACCTAATCATTTGGCGGCTCTAAGTAGTTCATTTGCGTGCCCCTCTCTTTGTGCATGTCAGTAATGAGCGCATATTCCACCGTTGCAGACTACAGCTAATGGACTGATAATACCAATGTGTGAAAGCCAGCAGGCTTAAGGTTATTTTTGTTAGGCGGCAATGACATGACTTGCTTTAATGCAGACTCTACAGAGCTCAGAATACACAATGATGTACAACAAAACTGTTGCTTTTATCGCTGTTTTGCCAGAAATAATCATTTTCATGTATTATATATTATTATTATATTAGTATTAAGAATCTCATGTAAATAATAAAAAAAAACTTTAATGCTTTACTTTCAGCTTTTTTGAATTATATGCTCAAAAGAGATAACTAAGACATTGTTTTTCCTAAGGAATTGTCTCAGCGTTGCGTCTGTGTCTTTGCTTTCATCATAAAGCGGCTCGGTCTCTCACAACATGACAGCACAGCTGGTTTCCGGTCGCTGTGGGAGAAATCTACTCATTTTCCCAAATGATCGTAATTAGTGATTCTAAAATCACTGAAACAGCAGTAACACTTTTTTTTATTAAAAAAACAAACAAGTGCCTGTTCAGGCTCCCAATGAGGAGATATATCCTTGAAGGCATTAAGGACAATCGAGTCAAACTCACTCCCATTGTATTTAAAGGCCGCCCTTCACGCACAAAACATGCTATGTTAATATTTCAAAATACTCAGCTTGTCACAATGATTATCTATGTATAAGGTCATTATAATGACGTGGAAAATATAATGAAATATAGAGTGCGCTGAACTGTACAGAGTGTGCTCAGCCACTGTTCTATTTATATCTCAGCCAGCAGGACACACTCCAATCAAAGTTGAAAATGCTCTGCATTACACACTGATTATCTGCACCTGAGCACAAGATGTTAGCGTTTGCGATTTTCCAGCTATTATGACTTACATGATGCTTTAATCCGCTACTGGATATAGCTAAATACACTCAGTAAGGCACAATCTCACATCGTCTTATAACATATTTATAATTTATGTGATCTAAATACATTGAACAAGTCAGTGTGTGTGTGTGTCAGTTTTTTTTGTATTGTATGCTGGTCAACCATTAGAATATGATTGCATGCATGGTTCATTGTGCACTGCATTACTCTGTGTAGACTCAGTGTAATAAATATATCATAAAAACTCTAATAAGTTGATGCTTAATGTGGAAAACAAATCAAGCAAGCTTATAATAATAGTTTGTAGGTTATATTATATGGAAGTTGATTAAAGACTCATTGTCATTGTATTTATTACTAAGCCTTTATCTACAATACACATTGCAAAGTACTTAATGAATGGTGTGCCATACTGATAACACACCCACTTACTGTATAACAACCGATAATAACACGAAATTTGTAGTCCATGCTGCTACTATTATGCTCGCACTATAAATCTGTGGTTGGACACAGTACAGTTAAAAGTCCTTAGTGTGGCCTACTCCAGAAATGATGACTTTAGTATGAGTAATAAAATGCAAATAAGCGCTAAAGAGCCTCATTCACTAGTGCCTGTAACTCAACCGTTATACAGTGGCCATCGCTTTCAGAGTTCATGTCTCACATGGTCAGTTTCATCTGAAAACACATAGTTTTATGAATGTAGAAGTTACAATATGCATAAAAAGGGTTCACATGCCTGCAATGCCAACCATGTTTAAACAGCAATTAAAGCCTTTCTTTAAGAATTTGATATATAAGAATTAGCAAAATATGCTTTAAAGTTTATCTTATAAAAAGTACATGTTTTTGACAGTTATATTAATTTTATTGGTATTATGGATGCATGAACATGTGGAATCCTAGATGAGGACTTCAATTATTATTATATTAGCATTATAGCAGTAGTATAGTTGTATTATTATAGTAGCAGGTTGAGGTGCAGTTATTCTAACATTTCTTTATATACTTATTTCTGTGTACATTAACCTTCATCAAATCGATAACGAAAAACTGAGAAGCATGAAACTCAAAATTTAAGATAAATCTGAGACAGCTGGCAAACAGTACAGGAAAACCAAGGCAATCAGTGGGAGAATCCTATTAATATTGTGAGATTTAAAGTTCATTATTGACCCAGGACACAGCAGCAATTTTGTAATAAATCCCAAGATATTCATTAGCAGAACACATAAATAATGTATTGTATAAATCATAATACCAAGCAAAAAATAAATAAATATGGAGCTTGTGGGAAGATTGTTTTCCAAAAAGCTGTTTACAAGATCGTGTGTGAACTATGATGCTCAGGGTGAAGGAGTAAAGGGATAACATACAATGTTCATATGCAGGTAAAAGTGTTAATTGTAAACAGGATACAAATAGTGTAAAGTGTAAGAGTGCTAACAGTTCATTTACACAGCAGGTAGTTATGAACAGTGGGATAACTTTATATTTTATTGTACTATTGAATGATATTGATACATGTTATTGCATGAATTTCTTTGTATTTCATGAGAATAAAAAATACATTAAATGAACTGCAGACATTAGTTTAGTTAAACAGACAATTTTTCCACCAACCCTTTATTTATGGAAACTATTTGGATAAATACAATGGATAATAATTATAATAATAAAATGAATAAATAATATGAAATAAAGAAGCAGGCGATACAATGACATTTCTTAAAAAATGATCATTGAGAACATTGGACTACTTACTGTAATGTGCATATCTCTTATTTTTCATTTTTTATTCAGCAAATTTGATTGACTCAAAATACTTTCTAAATTCAATAATGAACAGTTCTAATTATAGGCCATCCCTCGAGAACTTAATAACTATTTCAAATCAATAAGGCTGCCATAAAAAGGTGTAGTTCCAAATATGGTGGATCAGGGTACATACTGATGTCCTTTATCAGTGTTTATAACAAATCAAGTCGTATGAAAAAAAAACTGTAAAAATTAGGTAAGTTACGGTTATTCTAATAGTTTATCAACTATAGGCTTAAGTCTTAGTGGTTCCCCAAAACAAAGGATAATCTTTTTTTCTTACTATAATCCCATCCAAAAGCAAAATAATAATAGAATAAAAGGAAAAATTCTATATTTATACTATTGCTACTATGACTACTACTACTTCTACTAATAGTAATAATATTAATATTAATAATCATATGTTAATAATATGAATAGGAATTTAATATACATTTAAAATATGTATTTAGTATATATTTACTATTATTTGAGCATTATTTTCACTTTGCCCATGCATTCATTTAATTTCAAATTATATTTTCCTTTCATATAATAAGTTGTAAATGTAGGGGGGGTAATAAATAAACATATTTAAAATTAATCAAATAAAAAAGGAAATAATATTCATTTATAAACTAAGTTATTTTTTTTTCCAGGAAGTTCCTTTCCTTCATCATTTTGGCAATGTGTTTTCTACACTGTCTGTAATAAAGCATATCAAGAAAAAATCTTATCACATGTCTGTGTTCTAGTTTTTGTGAGTTTCCCTTTAACCCACTATTGCAGGAAATATTACTAGACATGGTAAAATATCTTGAATGTTTTTTTTTTCTTAAAATGGCCCAAATAATCGATAAATAAAAACATAGGATAAGACAGGACAGTTTCATGCTATGTAAGCTATAATAATGGGACTCCACGAGGTTGTGTGCACTAGGAATTTTCCATATATGCATATTGTTGCAAGGTGAACACCAATCTATACATCATAAGATGACCATTTATTTCAGTGGTTCTCAAATAGTGGGGCGCGTCCCTGGGGGGGGGGGCGCGAGGCTCCGTTCAGGCCGGCGCGTTTGACCTCGGGGAACATGCTTTTTTATTTATTTTTTTATTTAAATGTTTCCTTTTACGTCCTAAGAATAAAGTGCAATTGCACCTCCACTACATTAGAGGGCAGTAGCGCTCTCATTGGCAGAGTGTGAGCAGGAGGCATTCGCTCAGTGGTGGACGTGGAGAGTAAGAAGTTTAGATACAAAGTGTAGCAGACCCTCAAGTGACACCATCAAAACATATTTAACAGCGATGAGAAGACGGGCGGAGAGAGACGGAGATAAAGAGATAAACGAAAGTCTCCAAAAGCTAAGATGAGGAAATAGGACGAAGCGTATGTAGCGCTTGGTTCACTGTGAAAGACCGGTGTGTTACTGTGTCTAAAATGTTGGCAGGGGACATCATGAAGACAAATAAATTAAAGACAATACACCCCAATACGCTGATAAGCTCATTTTATGTTATTTTATTTTTCAGTATCATATGGTTTGACAGAGTCAGCCATATTTGTATTCTTTAAGTCTTATTTTTGAATTTCAGATGCACTTTAAATCGTTTCTGTTACAGTTAATAAAGCTATTCTTTGTTGTGAGTTGGTCCTTATTTCTTTATTTTTTATTCTCTTATACGTTAATAAGAATACAGTGTTATGCAGAGGTGTACTTATAACAACCTTATAGACAAATAATACTATTTATATTCGCGCGGGGGGGCGCGAGATGTTTTCTTCTTCCATACCCGCGCGATAGAAAATAATTAAGAAGCACTGATTTAATTAGATGTAAAATAATAAAAAAAGGAAAGTTTACTTCCGCCAGATAGTGAGTTGTGAGACAATGATGCTCACATGTCGAATGTCCATGAGCAAAAGGTCATGTGACATAATAACTTGTATGTCTTTCAAAATAAAAGCCCCCTTTTTATCCCAAATTGTAAAAACTTATATTTTATATCACAGCTTTTCTTAGATAATTAAGATGAAGCAATTACTATGCAATAGAGTGTTAACGCCGTTGCAGACAGACAGACAGAAAGACAGACCGGCGCCCCCGCTGTTCAACACGCAGAACAACAAGGAAGTGGCCAGAGTCTCCGGCTTCAGCCCGTTTCCAGCGACGGAGCAGTGTTTTGAACAAATGTCTTCCTCGTAGAACAGGTACGTAATGCTCCACAGACGCGTAAATGCTTCGTGAACACGCGTTCGCTCTTTCTGTCGCCAAGAAAAGAAGCGTTCGCGATTTAAAAAAAAAAGAAAATTTCAGCATCAGTGTGTAACAACATGGCAACTGGTTTCACTTTCTAATGTGGAGAAATGACAGCGCAAGGAATCACGAAGTTCGGGTAAACTACGCAGTAAGAAAAAGATAAATGGTGATAAAGTGACTCCATGTAAACCTGGTAGGACGTTTTCTCTGTAGCAAGAAATAAACAGCAGCAGGACGCCTCGGCCTGGAATAGCGCAGCTATTATAAACAAAGGCCTAGTTTCCTGTAAGGAAATAACGTTAGCTATGAACTATGAACCGTAACATGAAGTTGGACCAGAATCATAATAAATGTCCTTTTAGAGGAGAGGTTCTCCCTCCTCCCAACATTAGCTCTTGTTCAACACGAACAGAAAACGTTTGTTTTACCTGAAGTCAAGTGTTGTATCAGTGAAATCAAAGTTTAAATTTAGACCAAAGCAAATAACACACTCGTTAAATATAGACTAAAAGAACACTTTCTCATTCACTGCTCTTATATACACCAGAAATATGGATCTTTTTATCAGTATAACCATTAATGAGACAATTAACGCGCAGGACTGTAGGACAGGTGTACACTGGTACTTTTTTGCATGTCTCCGGGCCACCGTAGCATTATGTTGTTATCAATATATGTTAAATATTTAAAATACCATGTTTAAAAGTAAAGTTTATCCCATATATATTCTCATAATCGAATTAAGCATACAAAAATAGAGGATTAAGTATAAAAAAGCAGTAAAATAATATTTAAGCTCTTAATACATAAGAAGCTCCTAAACATTGTTTGAGGAGAAGAACGTGGGCGTTTCTGCAAAACATGTCAATACACTACAATACACTAGTTTAAGACTCTTACCCTGTCAAAGCCATACCTTTATCTTTTTTTGGTATCTGGGTACCAGATTTTTTTGTTTTTAATAAAACCACATGCTGTCAACTCCATTTTTTTGTATTTGTAACCGCTATATGTCACTGAACCATGTTTCAGGATGCCAGGTGAAAGCCAGGAGGAGAGGACGGTGGAGGTGCTGTCGCTGCCTGACGACGTGGATGAGGAGCTGCTGTATCTGTACTTCGAAAACAAGCGTCGATCTGGCGGCGGCGTGCTGCTCTCTGTAGAGAAGAAGGGGGATCGTGCCTTGCTGGTGTTTGAGGAGGCAGAAGGCAAGTGGCAACACATGCAATATTTTCAGTTGCATATTTTGTAAATGTGGGCCTGTGATACTAGAACACTTCAAATGACCAAGACCCTCTAATGCACCTTTTTTTTCCCTAATGATGAGTGATGTTTTCTGTTATGACAGCTGCAGCCCAGGTGCTGTCTAAAGGGCACCATGTTCTGCATAATGTTGAGCTGTGTGTGAGAAGACCTTCACCGAAGGACCAATGCAGCCTGCTGCTGCGAGGGATCAACCCCAGCACCAGCATCGAGATGATGGAGCTCTATGTGGAGAACATGATTGGGTTGAACTTGTCAGACTACACGCTGTATCACTCACCAGGGAGCGATCTCATCCTTATTCACCTCACCCAACCCTTCTCTAAAGGTATCAAAAAAGCACATATTTATTGTCCTTTTTTTAAGCTTTCTATTGCCTAATCAAAATTGTAATACTTTCTTTGCTTTGTCCCCCCCCCCCCCCCCCCCCCAGATTTAGCAAAACTAAATGCAAAAATCTCAAGGCGGACACTTGATGGGGCCAGGCCAACTCTTGAAAAGATCGAGCAAACGGACTCCGTTTTGGTTGAGAACCTGCACCCAGGCACCTCTGCAGACACTCTCTTGTTGTACTTTCAAAGCAAGCGAGGTGGCAATCAGAAGTTGAAGAACGTCACCATGCTTTCCGAGGGCACAGCCAAGGTGTCGTTTATCTGCTACGAATGTAAGTTTTGCACGGTACAACTTCTAAAACAACTCCATTGCTCTATTACAGTCACCTTTATAAATTATATAACTTTCTCTTAACAGCCGTTGGCCGAGTTTTGCGTCTCACACACAGACTGGACAATGCTGAGCTGATAGTAAAGCCATACTTTGACTTTCTTTTAACTGGAGACAGCGTGCCATCAGCAAAGTTCGAAAAGGTGAGCACAGTTATGCCTGAGAGAAACTCTGAGGATACGAGTGATGTTCAAATGCAGACCAGTCCCCCCAGCATGGCTGCTGCCGACAGCCACTCTGACGTCTCTCAGATGACCTTGGACCCTCCTGCCCCCCCTCAAACGGTTGAGGAAGTCGTAGAAGTCATGGAGGATCAAACAGAGGATGCACAAATACTTTCAAGCCACATTGCTGTAAGTGAACCGGCGAAATTTGCTTTGTTACAATTCGTTCCCCTTCTAAAGGACATTGAAAAGGGCCACCCTGACGTCAACATCCAAATTAGAGACGACGGGGTGCACGTTGCTGGACCTGACAGTCAAAGCTTGGAACAGATACAACAGTCCGTTTTGGATTTTTTGGCAACTGTGACTGAAGTTCGGTTCACCCTCGGGCCACAAAAAGCCGAGTTCCTTTCCAGGAAAGATGTAAAAGGGCAGCTCCTTCAAACTATGAATCAGAGTGAGTCGCCCACTATGTACACTATATCAGACTGTGATGTGGCGGTAACAGCCCTATCCCAGGACTTGGCCAACCAGGCATGTGACTTTTTGAAATCTCAACTGTGCCAATTCACCATACCGGTGGACCAGGCGTACGAGTGCATGTTGTATGCCAGAGAGTGGACTCACTTCCGTCAGGCTCTGGGTTTCTCCTCTGTGTCGGAACAAGGAGGTAATATAGACGTGTTGACTCTGAAGGGGATGGAGAGTGAAATTGAGGTGGCCATCCTGACGTTTCTCACGACGCCCATTGAAAGGGAGACGGTCATCCCCATGGAGCCAGGAGCACTGAAGTACATCCAGATACATTGTCATCAGCTGTTGGCTGAAATGGACCAGGTGACAATTTTCCCCCTGGAAGCAGAGGATGTCTGTGGGTTAAAGGTATGTGTAGACATAGATTTTAGACAGCAAAGCTGATTGAATAATTGTTTGTGAAGCTTCTATTGCTGATTTCTAGTATTGTTGTGTTTTTGAATGTACCTGATAGATCCACGGCCACGCTGCGGCTTGCCAAATGGCCGAGGAGGTGCTGCAAGGTGTGGTCTCCTCTCTCTGCAACAGAATCATCACGGTAAACGTTCCAGGAGTGACCCGCTTCCTCTGCGAGGAGGACTGCAAAAACATCCTGAAGGAGATGGAGACAAAGTTTACGGTTTACATCAACATAAAGCACGTTCCCTGGGAACCTCTGCAACAACAGGTAATGCAAAGAAGGGGGGGGGGGCAAATGCTCCTTTCTGTTGTGTTATTGAAACCACAACATTTGTTATTTGTTGACTTCCCCTCAGTTGGCCAAATTTACCAGCTGTCTCCCATCTTGACAAGCACTCAGACAGCATTTAGCCTAAGGGGGGCATCGCCAGCAGAAGTGAATGCTCTATTTTCCTGTTACAACAAACAACAAAAAATCACTGTGAACAATTTTGCTTTACTGTACTTGTTTTTCTGAGCTGCGCTGTATTGCAACCTCCTGCATGTCAATTGTCAAATTATACCGATCAAAAAAATGATATACCGGACATTCACTGAGAAGTCAGAGCCAGTTTTAGGCGGATGCATTGGATTAAGTGGAAAAATAGAAGGCTTCAGCACCAAATGTGGTCCCTCTGGTGAGACTTATGGGTCTTTGGAACAATATTAACTATAAAAAAAAATATCACATCTCCGCTGCCTGACGTGCTATGAGTCTTTCATGACTTCAGTCCACCCACAGATTGTTCTCTAGACACCACCACGACTCATTTTGTAATTGGGTGGTTTGCCAAAAATGGCCAATACAGAGGATGTAATACACAAAGATAAAAGTAGGTAGTGATGTGTGAATGTGTCGCTGCATATTGGGTCAGAATTCCATTTTCCAATTAAATTGGTCAGAATATACTTGACATGTCAAAGTGAAATAACTCAGCTTTACCACTTGTTTATAATTTCAGAACATATTTGAAACTGGATGGCAAATGATGTCCTGTAAAAACTTCCAGAAAGCGCAAGAGTTAAAATCAGATCCAATGCAGACGGATCCTAATGGAGCGCCGGACAAAGGTAGCGTCCTCCTACCCTGATATGTTTTCCACATTTCTGCACAGCTGTAAACATTCCGTCCATATCTTTGCAGACCTTTTAAATGAGGCGAAAATAATTGTCTCCGCTATTGAAGAGAAAGTGTCCAATTCCGGACCACAGGATGACTTGGATGACGTGGACCTGTACACAGCGGAGGAAGCGACTGGTCCGTTGAACCAGGGATCTGATGCGACAGTTGCTGATGCTGTGATTGGAGGGAAGGCTACAGGCGAGTCAGCTCCACTGAGTGATGGAGGTATGGGCAACCTGGAAGAAGAGGCTCAACTGTCTCTAGCCATCCAGTACTCTATGGAGTCAAGCCAGTGGTCCTTAGAGGATGAGGAAGAACAGCTAAAAAAGGCCTTGGAGTTGTCAAAGAAAATGGTCCAACAGGAATTCTCCTTTGATTCTATGGACCTTCCCCCCCAGCTGGATGAGCAGAAGGTGAGCAATCTCTCCTTACAGGATGCCATCAAGGCAGCCGACACTCTCCAGTTACACGTATTCGCAGGATACAACAGTGACCTGATTCGGGTGGACATAGCTTTTGGGAAGAAGGTCAGCCAGAGGCAGGTTGAGGAGAAGGTGGAGCACAAGATTGTGAAGGACATGTCCGAGTACCACAGGACGTGCCTGGAGCTGATCAAGAGGAAGCACGCCGTCGACGTCCAAGTAGTTGGCACCATAATCACCGTCACCGGCTTCAAAGACTACGTGAGCGGGGCGATGCGCGACGTGAAGCTGCTGCTGGAGAAAATCTCCAACGGCATTTTGGACCGGGAAATCCTGCGGACTGTCCAATGGGTGCAGCATGTCCCCGGCTCCTCGCACAGGATTCCTTATCCGCCCGACGCCATCGTGTTCATTGAGAACGCCTGGAGAATGAAGCTTAAACAGGTCGACATTCTGCTCGACAATCAGCCGCACGTTATCAACTTTCAGAAGATGGAGGAATACAACAAAGCTTTTGGGAAATCTGTGAAAATCTCCAGAAAGTTGCTGGATTTAGGGCATCTGACAGCCGATGTACCAGGTAAATAACTTGCTGCTTTATGTATTGTGCAGATTGTACATATTCGTAACTATTATATGTATACACTTACATTTTTGGCTGCTCTGATTATCTTGTACTGCCTATTTTGGGATTCTGTAAAATGAAACTACATTATTTATTAACAGAAGAGGAATACGCTCTGCTATCACATCTGCCTGACGCCACTAAAGTTGATGAGGAGTCGGATGAATTTCAGAACGTGGTGAAGAACTTCTATGAGACCATACAGGAATACCACAGCAAGATCCGAATCATACAGGTAGATAAAGCTACACACTGCATAATGCAACAGATAATTTGGTGTATCTATGATAAAATAAAGTCCCCCCATCCTCCCCCCAGGTGGAGAAGTTAATGAATCGATTGCTGTATAACCAGTACAAGCTAAAGAAAGCCAGCATCCTGCAGCACGCCGTTTACCCGGAGATTGAACGGACTCTCTACCACGGCACCAGTGAGTCAAGCGTGAAAGAGATTTGCATCCACGGATTCAACAGGAGTTTCTGCGGGAAGAACGGTATGTTTCCCAAAAGCCATTTCTATTAACTTGTACTTGGCTACCGATTTCTAACGTAATGGTTCCTCCCGCACAGCCACTGTCTATGGAAAGGGGGTGTACTTCGCGGTCAACTCTGCGTTGTCGGTCCAGGACCAGTACTCACCACCGAATGCTGATGGATACAAGTTTGTGTTCGTGTCAAAGGTCCTGACTGGGGACTTCACCAAAGGCTGCCATTCAATGAAGACGGCCCCGCTGAAGGAGAGTGATGATATCCCCCTCCGATACGACAGCGTGACAGACGACATCACTAAACCGTCCATGTTCGTCATATTCAACGACACGCAAGCTTTCCCGGAATATCTCATTACGTGCCAGAGAATCCTTCGCTGAGGGAATGGATTTTTCATTAAATACTGGACTTTTTTTTAACTTATTTAAATTGCATTTTATTTTTAAAAGGGCTACTGAGTTTGTGTACAGGTGTTTTTTCCCCCTTTCATCATACTGCTAACTGTTTCATCAGTTGCTCTACTTTCAGTTTATTAAAGTTTGATGAAGAGAAAACGATAAGCTTTGGTTGTAATCGGGCATATGTGTTATCCAACATGTTGTTCTTGATGTTCCTTTGTATCTCAAGATACAATAATGTGAGTAAATAAATAACAGGGCTAGATTCATTGCTGCCTAACACTAATTACATGCAGGAGGTTGATATGATCATATTTTCATTTTGGGTTCAGTTGTTTTGAGTTTTCCCTTACCAGCTTGACTATATTGGGGAACGCTGGTCAGCTCTTCAACTTTTTACATGTGACCATCTGAGAAAAGTTGATTATAGCTCAGAATGTTGTACTGAGTTGGGAAAGCAGCAGTTCCAGATCCACTGCGTAACAGTAAAAAACATTTTATGGAAATAAATGATCACAGCTTGATGGTTTAAGCTACAGTATCCATGCTGTATTGTACATTTGAGATATCGCACATTTATCACATCTTCCATGCACTTTGAAGGAATGTGTGTTTATTTAATAAAACCAAAATACCCTGCGAGCCAAACCTATTGAACCATGTGCAAAAATCATGTGATAGATGATAGGTCTTGACTGTAATCCTATTTTCATAGGCTGTATAATTTCCATTAAATTAAGTTGATGACACACCTTTGGATTGTTAAATTATGACTACTGTCTAGGAATGTATTTCCTTATTTTTTCAATTTTCATTATTGGATATATTGTAAAAATATTTTTTTTTAAAACATTTTGCAGTCTATGAAAGACCATTATTTTTTGTGAAAAATAAAGAGATCATTTTTTCAAAATTATTAATTTTGGGGAGTGGGGGGTTGTCATTGGTGAGCAAGTTGATCCAGGCCACTATTCTAAAAATATCCTGGCTTCTAGTTTGAAGAGGTATAATTTATGTTAAGCTGTCATGGTCCCCTGAAATTAAGATGAACATCAAATAAATTTCTACACACTTAGTGCCACAAATAGTGGTCATCAGGATGAAGAAGTAAACATTTTTTAAAAATAAAATTTCAAGAACCATCAGGACTGTGGTTGGTTTTTCATCATTTTAAAGTCCATTTGTATCTTTTTTTTTACAAATGATCTTGTGCGATTTTTTTTACATGAAATGTCAAATGGTGTAACTGAAAAAGAAAAATACTTATATTTAATCCATGTAGAATATACAACTTTTTGATAGCATATGTGTTTAATAAAAAAAAAAACATTTTAAGAGGCTTCAACTATCTGGTATAAAGTTTTTAAGGTTACACTGCATAGCAGTTATGACACTGTCCCTTATACAGATACATTGCAGAGAAGGAAAAGTAAAATTGACATATATATTTTTAAAGCATTACATTTTGTGTTCATGTTGGTATGGTGGTGGTGCCAAGTTTTTAGGTTTGCACCACGACATTTTTGACATTGTTCAATGAATAAGATAATAATTTATAAAAGAGATTTATTTGGAACATTTTTTAGTAATGTAGTAACAAACCAGATAAAGGACGAACGGTATTCTTGAGATGATATGTTCTTCTTCTTCAGTTTTTTTTTTAACCGAGGCGGCAGCAACACGCCTCGGAACAGCTCGTCTGCCGTAAAAAGAAACGACGAAGAAGAGCAGCCACAACATCCCCACAGCAAACCCATAGAGCCATGCAGCTAACTGCCCAGTAACCCGCAAACTATGAAATTCTCATTGTGAATAGGAGAAGAACCAATAAAGCTACAATTTCTGATAACGTGTTGCATATAGGTACGTTGGCAAAATTGAATTTACGGTTTCCACAAACTAAAGACTCGGGTGCAGATGCTGCGCCGTGTTAGCTAACATGCTAAATACAATTGGGAACATTAGCACGTCGCTAGCATAGCTAGGGCTAGCGGATTTCACAAATACTAACAAATGGGCTTATTATACTTACAGGTATCTCAAAAGTAGTTTGTTTGTTTGTTATCCAACAGGCTAAGTCTCATGGTAACGCTACTTTGGGTAAAGGTAGCTCACGTTAATTTGGGATAAAGTAGCAGCTACTTAGGCTATTACCTGCAGCTTTAAACACCTGCGTCAAAGCTGCTTTTTGATAGATTCACAATCCTTTAGCTGAGTCAGGTACAAAAAAACATTTGTTTGAACTCTGCCTTATTTATTAACAATCTATCTTAATTACATATGTTTTCCTCTGTAAACTGTAAATCACGAGTTACTAGTTAAGTTGCGAATTGATATATTTGTATTTGTATTAGTTTTAGTATTATATAATTAGCATTGCCATCGTGTCTTTCATTCTGTTTTTAAATTGCTATATTGTAATGTGGCATAATTTCTTAAAATACAAAAAGTAATACTTACATTTGAACTATTAATGTAACACAATGTCATCTCCTGTAGCTTTAAGCAATTGTAAAACATTTCAAAGTGGACCCAATATGTAAGAAATAAGACTTGTTTATAAACGGTTTCATTCAACATCAATTCAGCATTTAAACTATTCATATTGCTATTCATTTGTGTTGGCATAATGTTCAGAATTGGCTCACAATGATTGCCACTTTACACCACCCACTCCAGTTTACTTTATTAAGAAAAAAACTTATAAATAGTGTTTGCGCTATTGTGTGTTTCTTGAAAGAAATAGTGGCAATTCGGGAAACAAGGCATTGATATGGATTTGTCTCCTATCAGATGCTGAGGGCAGCCTTCCAGGATGTATGCCGTACACAGACAAACCCACACGCCCACTGCTGTGGAGTTTTCTGTCTACTGCAACTTCATTTCCAGTAAGGAGAAGAATTTGGTTGTTGCGGGGACATCTCAGCTTTTTGTCTACAGGATAATCCACGATGTGGAGGTAACGGATGCTCGCTGCTTTATTGTGTCAAGTTTTTAAAATCTAAAAAAAGGCTGTATGTGATAGGTGTAACACATGTATATTATTGTTTCAGAGTACGTCAAAAGCGGACAAGTCTTCAGGTATGTCCACACAACTTACTCGTAGTATATACTTGGCTATATATATATATAAAGGACAGTAACGTTAATGCATTACTTCTCTCTTTTATCCTCCTGTAGATGCCAAATCTCGGAAGGAGAAGCTGGAGCAGGTGGCAGCCTTTTCTCTCTTTGGTAATGTTATGTCCATGGCCAGCGTGCAGCTTGTAGGAGCAAGCAGAGACGCGCTCCTCCTCAGTTTCCAAGATGCCAAGGTACCAACGATGAACCTGGGCACTGTCAAAACTCATTTAAACAGAAAAACAAATAGTTTTCAACGTTTTTAACTTTGTTTTCTCGCTAGTTGTCTGTAGTGGAGTATGACCCTGGGACACATGACCTCAAGACGCTGTCGCTTCATTACTTTGAAGAGCCTGAGCTCAGAGTATGTAGACACAAGAGCACCACAAAACCCCCTCACAAGTGAATGAATTGTTTATTTTATTGATTTTTTTAACTTCCAGGATGGCTTTGTACAGAATGTACATATTCCAATCGTCCGTGTGGATCCAGAGAATCGCTGTGCTGTGATGCTCGTTTACGGCACACAACTGGTGGTACTGCCATTTCGAAAGGACACTCTAACCGACGAACAGGAGGGTGGAGTTGGAGAAGGGTATGTTCCCGGATCTCCAATGAGATGATTATTAACTTATGCCATTTATCTCAAATTCCCTCAGTGAAACTTTGGAAAACTTTTGAGTTTGGTTTAAAAAGGTGAAAATGATGTGTTTTGAATGGAAAATTGAAACAGTGAAAAACTGTGTGATTAAATTAATATATACAGAAAAAAGAAAGCTCTAATCAACATTTTGTTAATATGTTTGAGAATTTCATTACTGTATTTATTTAACTTTTTAAAAATGATACTAAACTGACATTCTTTTAGACTTTTCCTCTTTTGCGCTGCTGCTGTTAGACACTTAAATGTGACCATGCTAAATATAACACCATCTGAATCTCATCCGCAGGCCCAAATCTAGCTTCCTGCCCAGCTACATCATTGATGTGCGTGAGTTGGACGAAAAGCTGCTGAACATCATCGACATGAAGTTCCTTCACGGCTACTACGAGCCCACTTTGCTCACACTGTTCGAGCCCAACCAGACGTGGCCCGGGTCAGTCCATCACAACCCCGGCGACAATGACAACTTTATGTTGTGTTCTTCCATTCTGAGCTGTTAAGATTCAACTTCTGTTGTTTGTCACTCCACCAGGCGAGTGGCTGTACGCCAGGACACTTGTAGCATCGTCGCCATCTCTCTCAACATCATGCAGAAGGTCCACCCGGTCATCTGGTCTCTTAGTAACCTGCCATTTGACTGTACGCAGGTCATGGCTGTTCCCAAACCCATTGGTGAGCTCAACAACTTCTCACACTCCCACTACTTATAAAACACAATATTTATTGCTGTGTTTGAACGTGTGCCTGGTTGAAGTGTTCAGTATTGCAGCTCATTTACATACTAAAGACATTAAATCTGTCTAGGTGGCGTGGTGGTGTTTGCTGTGAATTCATTGCTATATCTGAACCAGAGCGTTCCTCCGTACGGTGTTTCCCTCAATACTCAGACAGTTGGAACCACAGCGTTTCCTCTGCGTAAGCATTTATATGACACCTGTACCCTTCACATAACACACACACCTATGAATAATACCGTTTGGTATGGTGTGATGCACATCAGTGGATAATGTGTTTTGTTTTTCCAGGTATACAGGATGAAGTAAAGATTTCGCTGGACTGCTCCCAGGCTGACTTCATTGCCTATGACAAGATGGTCATCTCCTTGAAAGGAGGAGAAATGTGAGTCGTCCTAATTCCTACCAGAATGTACCCTATGCTAAATGTCTACTGACTCGATAAACTGCTGCTGACTCTGTGTCTCAATGTCTTTCAGTTACGTGTTGACGCTCATCACCGACGGCATGAGGAGCGTCCGGGCTTTCCACTTTGACAAAGCAGCTGCCAGCGTCCTGACAACATGTGTATGTTTATTCTCAGAGTTGCTGCAGACCTGCAGTTTTCTGGGTGTTTGTTCACATTTGTGGAGCTTAAGAACAGTTAGACAGTTATTTAATGACATTAGGTGTTTCTTATCTTCAACAAGTAGGCTAATGTTTTAATATTGGAGACAATAGACTATTCATGCAGGTGACCTTTGCATCTCTGTGCTTTCCTCCTCTAGATGGTGACCATGGAGCCCGGCTACCTCTTTCTGGGCTCCCGCCTCGGAAACTCCCTGCTCCTGAAGTACACCGAGAAACTGCAGGAGACACCACCAGAGGAGGGCAAAGAAACACAGGACAAAGAGAAAGAGAAGGACAAAGAAAAGCAGGTATGTTTGTTTTAAATGCCTGTTTAAATGTTCTATCATTCACCTGAATTTTCACTTAAGCAGCAAAATGTTGTTTTCAAATAAAAATAACATTTATATTAAATCTTTGACTATTAGTTCCAGGAGGAACCACCAACCAAAAAAAAGCGAGTAGAGTCCTCTGCCAATTGGACTGGTATGTTCCAATTTTAATTATCTAATGTGTGAGATCCAGCACTGCCAGTCTGTGTTTACACCCAACTTGTTGTCTTTCGTTTGACAGATGAGGTGGATGAGATAGAAGTGTATGGAAGTGAGGCGCAGTCAGGCACCCAGCTTGCCACATACTCCTTTGAGGTAATAAAAAGAACAATTCAACTTTTTTTTTTCATCTGTGCAGATCTTTGTTGAAACTGATGGAAGGTCCTTTTCAATTTTTCTTTTCCCCACAGGTGTGTGACAGCATACTGAACATTGGACCTTGTGCAAATGCCTCAATGGGTGAACCGGCCTTCTTGTCTGAAGAGGTAGAAGCAGATAAAACACCTCATCAAAGAACATGCTTCAGCAGGGATTTGTATTTTAAGCTGACTCTGATTTCTTCAGTTCCAGGGCAATCCTGAGCCTGACCTGGAGGTGGTGGTCTGTTCTGGCTTTGGCAAGAACGGCGCACTCTCAGTACTCCAGGTAAATCCCCCCTCCTTCCTGCTGCTTTTCTTTTGCTTTTAGCATGGATATCTATATGCATGATGAATGTTATCGCACTGTCCTAATACCTGTGGTCGCGAGGGCCGTCTGCCACAGGTCCAGGGACGGTGCTACAGTGAATTCTGGGTCTACCAGGGCTGCCTCAGAGATCGACGGAGTAGCCTATAAACACCCCAGACACAAGCTGACACCTGTTCATTAATAAATTCTGAGATGAATAGATCTATATATATGTTGTATATGTATATGTTTGTGGGAGTGGTGATTATTACACACGAAATGTGTATTACAAATAAAGTTTGATTAATTGACTTGTGGCTCTATTGTAGTGCAGTTGTGTTCAAACTGTCGCTGTCCACTCTGTTTCCCAGAGAAGCATCAGACCCCAAGTAGTTACCACCTTCGAGTTGCCTGGCTGCCACGACATGTGGACGGTCATCTCAAGCGAGGTCAAGGAAGACAAAAAAGTACAGTTTATTCCGGCCTAACAGCTTCATGTCTCCACTTAATTTATTGTGACGGGAAATATTTCAGTAAGATGTTTCCTGCTCTCAGACTCCAGCTGTGAAAACCGATGAGGCAGAGGACAGTGGAGAGACAGAGATGGGTGAGGACGCAGATGAGGGTGAAAAGGAAAAGGAGGAGAAGGAGAAGGAAGAGGGGGAGAAGACGGAGCCTCCTCTGGAGGATGATACAAAGAAGCACGGCTTCCTTATTCTCAGCAGAGAGGATTCCACCATGGTACGCACATGCATGCAGTATTGATGCATTATGTCATTTAAACCATTTCTCTAGCTGCTTTCTTTTAACACAGCAGGCATCTCTGTGTCGTACTGTAGATCCTTCAGACAGGTCAGGAGATCATGGAGCTAGACACTAGTGGTTTTGCCACCCAGGGGCCCACAGTGTTCGCTGGAAACATCGGTGACAACAAATACATCATCCAAGTCTCCCCCATGGGTATCCGGCTGCTCGAAGGAGGTAAATCAATTCTCCTTGTGATTGATTCACTCTGAAATTCAGTTGTCACAGCATCGACAAGTAACAGAAAGAAACATGCATCTTTCTTTTTGAAGAAGACAGTTTATTTTTTTGTTTTTCTGTGAGTGACGCATACTCACCAATCGATCCTGCTTCCAGTGACGCAGCTCCACTTCATCCCCGTGGACCTGGGCTCTCCCATAGTGCATTGCTCTGTGGCGGACCCTTACGTTGTCATCATGACTGCAGAGGGAGTGGTGACCATGTTTGTTCTGAAGACCGACTCGTACATGGGGAAGACACACCGGCTGGCTCTGCAGAAACCCCAGATCCCCGCTGTGAGTGCATCAGTGGTAATCCTGGTCCTGGAGGGCCAGTGTAAATGCAGGGTTTTGTTTCAACCAAGCAGTAACACACCTGATTCTACCAATGAACGGCTAGTAAGGTTGATTAGTGGAACCAGGTGTTACTGCTTGGTTGAAACAAAAGCCTGCACCCACACTGGCCCTCCAGGACCAGGATTTCCCACCTCTGCTTTAGAGGCTTTTCATTTGACAAGCTCGCCTCCTGCTGGCCAAACTAGAGATCCCAGAGCATGATTCTCAGCAGTGTCAAACAGCCGCTTTGACTCTGGGCTCTAATAATAGTGACATACAAACGCGTAGCCTCACAACTCTCCGATATCCTCCTCATTCCTTGCAGCACTCTCGCGTGATAACGCTGTGCGCCTACCGAGACGTGAGCGGGATGTTCACCACGGAAAACAAAGTGAGCTGCTCCGTCAAGGAGGACACGATGGTCAGGGGCCAGTCCGAGGTAGAGACAGTCATCCAGGACCTCAGGTTAGACTCCTCAGCTCCACTTCCTGCCCTTCCACTCTGAAGGAAGCAACTGGTTGCTGCTTCTGCTGTTTATTCACCACTTGATTTTGGATGCTTTTGTGCAGTAACGCGGTGGACGATGAGGAGGAAATGTTGTACGGAGACTCCAACGCCAGCGCAAACACAAAGGATGAAATAGGCCGCAGCTCCGCGGGACAGGTGCCGTCTGCAAGTGAGGGAAGCTCCAGTAAAACAGAGCCCACCCACTGGTGTATGATCATCAGGGAAAGCGGCGTAATGGAGGTATGGGGTTCATACAAGGTCAGTTAACAAATTTACATATTAATGTTGTTCACATATTGACTAGTTTATTTCTTCAAACAGATGTTCCAGCTGCCGGAGTGGAGATTGGTGTTTCTGGTGAAGAACTTCCCTGTCGGTCAGCGGGTGCTGGTGGACAGTTCTTCTGGCCAGTCGGCAACACAGGGCGAGGGCAAAAAAGAGGAAGTGACGCGGCAGGGAGAAATCCCATTGGTTAAGGAGGTGTCTTTGGTCTCACTGGGCAACAATCGCAGCAGACCATATTTACTGGTGAGTTGTTGTTTTTTTTTACCTCAGACAAACCTGTTGAAAAATCTGTCGCAAAGAGCAACAAAGGCAACTTTTTTTCCATTTCATAGGTCCACGTGGAACAGGAGCTCCTGATCTATGAAGCGTTCTCTTACGATCAACAGCAACCTCAAAACAACCTGAAAGTTCGCTTCAAAAAAGTAAGGAACAAGGCTGATTCGAGGTGGAATAAATTTGCTGTGGGTGAAGACAGAATTAAGAGCTTGTCCCTTGCTTTCACACAGGTTCCCCACAACATCAACTTCAGAGAGAAGAAATCAAAGCTGAAGAAAGATAAGAAGGGGGAGAGCGGCGCTTCCGATGAGAGTTCATTCGCAAAGAGTCGGATTGCCAGGTTCCGATACTTTGAAGATATCTCTGGATATTCGGGGGTAAGGAGCCAGGTTTTGAGCACAGCAGCTCCCGATATTCAAAGCTACAACAAGCATTATTGTTGTGTCATTTTCCACATTTTCTCATTGTCTCAGGTGTTCATCTGTGGGCCGTCTCCTCACTGGATGCTGGTCACCTCTCGAGGAGCCATGAGGCTTCACCCCATGAGCATCGATGGCCCCATCGAATCCTTCTCCCCTTTCCATAACATCAACTGCCCCAAAGGCTTCCTCTACTTCAACAAACAGGTATTTGGAGAACAGCTGTCACTGTTGTCGAGGTCATGTTGCGTGTGGACTGAAGTTCTTTTCTAACTGTCATGTCTTGAACACTAAACCTGGGCTAAGTCTATGAAATTGTTGATTTTTAAGGTCTTTGGTTGTAGTTGTTTTGTTTTTTAGATTTCAGCAGACTGTTAAGTTTTTCAGTCACTGTTCTTGAACTGTGCGTGCGCGTGCGTGGGCATGCATGTTTTCCACACAGGGAGAGCTAAGGATCAGCGTCCTGCCCACCTATCTGTCTTATGATGCTCCTTGGCCAGTGAGGAAAATCCCACTGAGGTGCACCGTCCACTACGTCTCCTACCATGTTGAATCCAAGGCAAGGCTTCTCAAACTGTCACATGCAACAGGCGACGATACTGAGATGAAAGCTGCCAGACTTTAAAATTCTCTTACTGGAAGAGAGGGAAAAAACTGGTTGAACTGGTTCACCAATCAATATTCTTTGATGTGAAATGTTTCTGTGGCATGTTCAGGTGTATGCTGTGTGCACCAGCGTGAAGGAGCTCTGCACCCGCATCCCCAGGATGACTGGAGAGGAGAAGGAGTTTGAACCCATAGAGCGAGGTCAGGCATCAACACACAAACACAAGTACTTTTAACTCAATTTTATTCATTAGTTTAAGCTGAGTATTCGGTATTTAGACTGCTTATCTACTTTTTGTAGTTGTTTTCATCTGTGATATTTATCTTTAAGATACTGTCAGCTGACCTTTTTCAACTGTTTAATAAAAAATTACTTTATTTTTTCAAACACAAAAATAAAATGAAAATAAAGTTTAAAAAACAAAGTAGGTGTCTGAAGAATAGGTAGAAGTAAAACTTGTATAGTGGGTCCCTACTACTTTCTCACTTCTCTATTAATTGAGATAACTTTAAACAAGTTCACATGTATTACAAACATATATGATACACTATCCCAAATGCATTATTTATTATTATTATTTATCATACAACCAAAATATCTGCAGTTTTCACAGTTTTTGATTTAATTGATTGCTTGCTTTCATTTGGTAGCATGATAAAAGCAGGATATACAAATTTGTAAGACAATCTGCAAGCAATTAATGCTGTTTAAGCACTTTCTCCTCTGCTTGCTTCTTAACTTCACACCTTCTCAGTAACAAAACAAGAGTTCAGCTTTTACAACTGGCTGATTGATGGGAGGCATATTCTGTACACTCAGCCTTTCATAGCTGGTAGTTCACTGATATTGTGGCAAAAAAAGTATTTGACAGTTTTTATCTTTAAGACAAATAATGGTGATAAAGTTTATCTTTTCATGAGTTGAGCTACTCCACAGTTTTTTGTTTTTTTATGTACTCCCGGGCATCTGCAGAGCTACAAGTCGTCCTGTGTGGGAGTTTAAACTGCCAGGTTGGTAATAACTGTTGTTTCCCTTCTGTCTCCCTGCAGATGATCGTTACATTAATCCTCAGCAGGAGAAGTTCTCCATCCAGCTCATTTCGCCAGTCAGCTGGGAGACAATTCCCAACACGCGGTAAAAGCTGTTTTCTTTATAGATTGCGCTTTTTTGAAAAACAAGAGGGCTGTTTTTTTAAAATCAATAGGACTGCCTTGTTTAGGCAGCCATGAGTAAAGAGGTCCACACAGGCTCCTGGCAGCTTATGTTTTTTCATTTTCTCTGCTGAACATCATCTCACTCAGGGCTTTGTGCTGCTTTTAGAGGAATGTGGGGTTGAATTGAAATATCTTAAGTCATTTATCCAAGTTGTAGACAATTACTCTGGTCTCACACGGCTGCTTTTTTTCATCCCAGTAAAATGTCAGGTCATTTGTCCAAGTCCTGCTCATTTATTTCACCTGTGAGCACTTAAGTCTGGCTTTCAGTGTTCCTTCCGGATATGTCGGCTTACTGACTGTAATAATGTCACTGTCTTTCCTGTCAAAACACATTTAGATTAAAGAGAGGGCTCAGTTTCTGGAGAACTTAACCCTGCAGTCAATATGGGGAAACATATTCTTACATACGAATTGCCATGTCACATTTGAATATGGTCCAATACATTCATAAAACAGACAAATACACACAAATACACACAAAAATAGTAAAAAATGGATAATATTTTGTCCAGGACAATTATCAAAAACAGTGTGCAGGTGAACACTCCGTGTCTCCATTAGGATCGAACTGGAGGAGTGGGAACACGTGACCTGCATGAAGACGGTGGCGCTGAGGAGTCAGGAGACGGTGTCCGGGCTGAAGGGCTACATCGCAGCAGGGACCTGTCTGATGCAGGGGGAGGAGGTCACCTGCAGGGGCCGGGTGAGCAGCGCACAGCAACAGAGCTTCTCACTACACATGGCTGTCTTGTAATGGTTTGATTTATTTTAGTTATTGAAAGAAAAAAAATTAATTTAGAAATTTAACATTGTTTGATTCTTGTGTTCAGATTTTGATTCTGGATGTGATTGAAGTGGTGCCAGAGCCAGGCCAACCCCTCACCAAGAACAAGTTCAAAGTGCTGTATGAGAAGGAACAGAAGGGCCCGGTGACAGCGATGTGTCACTGCAACGGATACCTAGTCTCAGCCATTGGACAGAAGGTCTCCAATTAGAATAACGTTGCTGTCTCATCCTTTAATTAGTCAATGAACGATAATAGGACTCTATTGTAATTAGATTTGTGTACTTCAGTGATGCAAATGCATGATTTTGATCCAAAACTTAAAACATGACGTTAATATACAAAAGAATAATAGAGGATGTGAATGTGTGCTCCCACAGATCTTCCTGTGGGTCCTGAAAGACAACGACCTCACAGGCATGGCCTTCATCGACACGCAGCTCCACATCCACCAGATGTTCAGCATCAAGAATTTCATCTTGGCCGCTGACCTGATGAAGAGCATCTCGTTGCTCCGGTATCAGGAAGAGAGCAAGACACTGTCACTTGTCAGCAGGGTGAGGAAGTAACACACACACAGTCACAGAACTGAACGTCTGCTGATTTAAGATACTTTCAGAATTGAATACAAAACCAAATTTGACATATAATGGCTCCCTCGTACAGTTAGATAGGATTTAAGGGGGTTTCTACACAATCACGTTTAAGTGTTATATCCAAGTGTGGAGGGAGGGCAACTGTTACTTGTTGGGCTGCTGTACACATACAGGAGTGTTTATTGATTACGATGTCTGAGTGAGTATCGATGGCCTTCTGTGGGTATTTATTAGAGCTAATGAGGAGTGCAACACTAACAGCTGGACATAAATCAGGAGATTCGGGATTGAACTGTTTTCTTCTTGTACAGGATGCAAAGCCTCTGGAGGTTTACAGCATTGAATTCATGGTGGACAACAACCAGCTTGGATTCTTGGGTAATCTAATCAACACCCCTTGTGTTAAAAAAAAATCCATTGCAGTTGAAAAATGTTCCTTCCATCTCTCACTCTTCCTTCCTTTTTAGTGTCGGATCGAGACAAGAACCTGTACGTATACATGTATTTACCTGAAGGTGAGTTGTTGTTAGAACAACAGATACCTATTATGTAACTGAAGGGGATGAAAGAGCATCACTTATTTAATTATGTGTCTGTGGCCGCAGCTAAGGAGAGCTTTGGAGGTATGCGCCTGCTGAGGCGAGCGGACTTCAATGTCGGAGCCAACATTAACACTTTCTGGCGGATGCCGTGCAGAGGAGCCCTGGACACAGGCAGCAAAAAGTCTCTGACCTGGGACAACAAGCACATCACATGGTTTGGTAGGTGGTCCAAATTCTTGTCTGGCCTGATTTTTTTGCTGTTAGGTTGGAAGAAAATTACCAGAAACAACAATTACATGATAAAGAGGTAACCTATTTCTTGTCAATGCAAAGATAAAAAAAAGCACCTCCGTAATGTCTCCACAGCAACATTAGACGGAGGAGTGGGCTTGCTCCTCCCCATGCAGGAGAAGACTTACCGCCGCCTGTTGATGTTGCAGAACGCTCTCACCACCATGCTGCCTCACCACGCCGGGCTAAATCCAAAAGCCTTCAGGTTAGTGTCAACTTGAATCGCAGTATGCGTCACATGTGAGAAGTTAGTGTTCAAAAATGGGCTCATACACCTTTTGTCTTGCCCCCAGAATGTTGCACAGTGACAGGCGAGGCCTGCAGAATGCAGTGCGGAACATCCTGGATGGAGAACTTCTCAACAAGTATTTGTACCTCAGCACCATGGAACGCAGTGAGCTGGCTAAGAAGATTGGTACCACTCAGGATATTGTAAGTGCACTTGTCATTAAACAGTGTGCGGTGAAATAAGTTTTCCTCTACCGATTTTGTGATTTTTTTTTTTTTTAATTCCCCCTGCTTCTAGATCCTGGATGACCTTCTGGAGATAGACAGAGTAACTGCTCATTTCTGAGAGCCACATTCCCACATCTGATCCACTGAATGCTGTTTTATACTGAAAACATGTTTTGCCATCTTTGTGCAAACCTTATTTGTTTGTTTTCTTACTTGTTGAATATTTTGTAATAAAAAAACAAACAGCAAAAATACTTACACAAGCTTGTTTTTTATTTTAATAATGAGCTTGCAGTGCCATGGACAGCGATACATTAAAAAAGGAGGTAGACCATTTTATTAACATTGGTAAAATATTTTAAAATGCATTTGATTAAGATGAAACAAGGCTGTTTTTTTAACCTTCAAAGAGTGTACTCATTGTGGAAATTCCTGTTTCAGGTAGTTTTGATTAAAGTAATAATAAATGCTTCATCAAACAAATATTGATTCTTCACATGACATTTTTTTCAAATAATTATAGCAATAAAAAAACACTCAAATCTAGATTTCAAGTAAGATTTGTTCTAAGATTCCAATAAAAATAATTAAAGTACAAAAAACATAAAAAGTAGTTTTCTTAATTTAAAACCATAATAGGATTTGAAGTTGCAGATCGCTGGCCTCAGGCAACAGTGGAGTGGGCAGGGTTGCTTAAGGGTCCTGCATTGTGACACATTCTAACATGGTGTTGAAATGGTACACACACATCGTACTATTACAGTAAAAGGCCCCTTGATGTCTGGTAGTCAGCTTGCATCAACTCGGTAAATGTCTTGAATCGTTTCTCCTTCATAAAGTGTTGGCGAGCTCTACACTACCTCAGATACTCGTACATGTCTGCGTCCAGAGACACGAGGCCGAAGTAGGACAGCACGCTCAGAACGGAACGCGTCATTCTCATCATCAGCATCTCCGATCTGCGAGGGAGTCAGAGCAGTCGCTTTCAGTGGATCGGTAGTCGCTGCGCTACTGGGGAAAACGTTATGAGTCCTTACCTCAAAGCCAGCTCAAACTTGAATCCCTCCCATGATGTCCGCACCCAGCGGAAGACCCAGAACCTGGGTAGCATCCCTGCCCTCTCTGCCTGGATCTTGCCCCAGCCTCGCACCGCACTGAAAAACACGATGACGACAATGTGTTCTTACGGCACCGGCTAGTGGTGGAAGTATTACCAGCAACATGTTCCAAATGTAAAAAAAAAAAAAAAAAAACTCAGTAGTTATAAAATGTGCACTAAGTGATATAAAAATATTTCTTCCTTAGTTGTAAGGTTCACTCCAGATTATATTTGCTCAGTAAGTTTGTCCAACTGAGCCCACAGTGTGCATTAGTTAGTAATGGAACACTAGCAGCCTGTGCTATAGTTGAGAACTTCCAGACTCCGCATGTCGGCCAGTGGCCGCTGATTTGACTGTGTACTGACAGTGCAGTGGCGGCTGGCTGCGCTGACCTCTTGGCCATGATGAAGTAGCGGTCCACTGGAGCTCCCAGGGCGATGTTGATGCTCCGAACCGTGTTGATGTTGCGGAACACCAGCAGCATGGGCCTGGGCATGGACTTCAGCACCTGCATGATGCTTTCGAAGCGGTGGATGGCCATCTGGCGCATGTAGGTCGTCTCCTCCCTGCTCAGGATGTTGGAGAGACCCAACTCCCGCATGTTGATTGGGCGCTGCAGCAGCATCTCGCAGAAAAGGAAGTACTCTGGGAAGTAGAGGAAGTAACTAAAATTAGGTGAAAATTTAAATTATTACAGTTTAGCTGTCCAGTCCATATTTTGGTATTTATATATTACCCCTTTTTCTCAGCAATTTGCTCATTCCAATTTAAGTAATTTTGCTAAAAATAGAAACCAATTCTGTTGACTGTCCTCACCTTTGACTCCAAGGGCATTGGAGTACTTCTTCATTGATGCCTCATCTCGCAGGACTACTGACCTCCACAGTTTACACAGGGCCACTCTGTCACTGAGGTGGAAATCAACGGATATTGAAGAATATTATGTCATCAGCTGTAAAGTGGTCATTCGTTTTTTAAAGGTGTTAAGAATCTTACCTTTCACTAAGATATTCGTACAAGCCATGGTCCAGGAGCACCAACTCTGCCTTGTTGTCTGGACCTCGTCTCACTAGAACTGTCAACACAAAACAGTGATTTTAGAGGACTGATAAAATAGTCCATGAAAGCAACACACACACACACACTTACCATTTCCAGGGTGAGGGTCGGCATGGATAAAACCTGTGTCGAATATTTGCTCAGCAAATGTTCGGATCAGTTTATCGGCAGTCTTGGGGAGGGGGGAACAAGAAAAACAGCAAGATGAAGTACTTCATTAAGGCAGCATTTCTATGGTAACAGTCCAGTGCTGTGCATAGCTCATTGACTTACATCTTTCAAGCTTAATCCTTGTTTTTTTATTTCTTTCACGTTGTTGATTTTGCAGCCGTCGCAAAACTCTGCCGTCAGCACCCTCTTTGAATCAGGAAGAATAAAACAGGAAGGGGCTTTTAACTCAAGAGATTTATTGAACAGCCGGTTATTTGGGACCGTAAACGACAGCCTCACCTTACTCGTTTGCTCCCAAAAGACTTTGGGTATGACTATGAATTGTAAGTGTTTGAGCTCCTTGGCGCATCGCTCAGAATTCCTGGCTTCGTTCTCAAAATCCAGCTCTTGAGCCAATGTTCCCTTCAGGTCCTACGGTGCAGAAATTACAATCACTTTCTGTCAAGTGTTTACTGGACAGACGGTTAAGCAACAAACATTGAACACTTTCTGACCTTGAGAACCCATCGGAACCCAAAGCTGGGGTGCATGAACTTAACGAGATCCAACAGGAGCTCCAGTGTTCTGATATCGCCGTCAAACCGATCTCTGAGGTCAATGTACTGCACCTGTGTGGACGACACAGCAAACACAACGCAGGAGTGATTATTGATCTATACGTTAATGCATATATATTTTTAATTTAGTCTAGATGTCTGGATAAAAGGGAAGTTATCATTAGATGATGAAGGGATTTATTAAGTTTGCACTACTTCCCGCTACTTTCTGGAGTGTCTGTTTTTTTTTTTTTTTGCTCAAAGTTTATCATTGTTTACAACTATTATTTTTTTTTCCGGTCTGCTTGTTTGTGAGATCTTTTTTTTTTAAATGTTCAATAATTAAAAAAACATCTTTCAAAAATGTCAAATCAAACAAACAAACCTTGCTTTGGTGTCGGTTCCAGATGCTTCGCCTCATACTGAGAGTCAGTGGCGTGACTTCAAACATGTCTTGCAATCTGGACTGGCGTGGTGCGACACTGCAGTTACATTCTTTTCAATCTATTCAGTAGGAGCTGGAAAGTGTGTACTTGCCTTCACAGCGACGGCCGTGCCGTTGAACAGCTCTGCCTTGTGAACTTGGGCCAAGCTGGCAGCAGCGATGGGCTTGTAGTCGAACGTCTTGAAAAGCTGCGCTGGGCTTTTGTTGAAGTCCTCCTGGAAGAGAGCGTCCACCTGCCGCAGACACAGACACCGTCCTGAGAAATGTTACGCCACCCTCTCCGAGGGGAACTGCGTGCCCGCGTTCGTGTCGGGGCTCTCACCTCTTTGTACCTCCTGTTCAGGGCCTTGTCTTCCAGTACTTGCAGGGTGCGGATGTACTCGGGGGGGAGCAGGTGGTTGAAGGAACACAGGCCCTGGCCGAGTTTGATGTATATGCCCCCGTTCCTCACGGCTGCATCCACCATGTACTCTGCTGCCCTCTGGTGGCAGGCTGACATCTCGGCCAAGTAGTCTGGGCTGCTCTAGCAGTAAGACACGGTTGTCCACACGTTACCCCCCACTGATAATCAAACAAGTCCACCACACTAGGTGCAAACTAATGCAAATAAAAAAAGGGTTGTCCTGGATGGTTCAAGAGAGTTCTTGTGAAAAATCCATGGCCAAAGAGATGTCATGTCATGTCATGTCTGACATGACAGAGTAATAGCTTGTGGTTTTGTAAAGTGGTTGATTCATAGCGGTAGTGGTTGTGCAATGTTAACAGCTGATTCAAATATTTAACAGCTGATGCTACAAATGAGTCAAGGCAAGTCGCCGTCCTAGAAAAGCACCCGCCTTCTCCCACCAGACGGCGGGAGCTGAAACTATATTATCAAAATGAACAGATTCTATTAAAATTAAAATAACACATGAACTTACCAAAGATACCTAACATGCCAATTAAGAGATGCACTATTCTACATTAATCAGCAGTTTAAAGAGCTCCATCCAGAGCCATAATGACCAAACCTGCCCTGACCTTTTTCTTTACATGGAACTTACCTCATCCAGACCACTAAGAGACACATTGGTGGTCCACCAGTAATCCATAGAAATCAGGATTCCCACAGAGACAGATCTGAGGACACACAGATAAGAAGAAGTTTGCTGAGACTTGGGTTCGATTTGGCAACAGTTGTGGCTAATGATAAAGTGCATTTAACATAAAAAAAACTAAGCAATTCACCTCAGTATGGACTGAGAGCAGGTGCTTGCCTGCTGACCTCTAATCTAATCGAAAATTCATAGGAGAGAGATTGGCTACGCTTCAAGCAGGGAGCTTTCTCGCTTTAAGTAGATCACCAGGTCACTATGTTTTTAAATGACCTCACACACGCAGTGTTGTGACTAAGGGGTTACACACACATTTCCCAAAAGTTGATGCCCATGAACCCTGACACAGCAAAACATAAAGAAAATCTGAAATACAGGCAGGGGACAGGCTTTCTGCAGGTAAACCAACACTACACGCTTCCAGTGCGTCATAAGTGATAATCGAGATAGCCATCGCTGCAGCACACTAACAGCTATCATTTGTGTCTTTTATACCAGAAAACATCCAGGAATCATCTGTCCAGGATCAAATTTGAAGTTTCTACCAGGCAGCTTAACATTTTGATTACACTTAAACTGCTGCAATAATCTGCAAACCATATGGAAAAAAACGCAGTATCTGACAAACCTGCAGAACCGAACCAATCCTTCAAAGGCGATCCTCATCTGCCTCCTCTCTCTTGGTTCAGACATGGTGTACCGGACGCCCACCGCCGCAGGAACGCCAATAGCGATGCCAACAAGTGTCTTCCATAACACCCCCCTGCGCTTACCTTCTCTGTAAGGAGGAAACAACCTGATTTCATCGAGAAAGCAATATCCTGACGGACAAATACATGTGTACTCTGACTGGTGTTTGGTACCTGAGTGAACTGAAGGACCTGGCGGATCGTAGCAGTGAGCCAGGACGTGGATATCTTTGGAGCAGAGCCGTGTGATGCAGACATAGCCTGAACTGGAGATGAGACAACCCCTGTGTGACAACTTCTTGCATCAAAGCTGCAGCCGCTGATCAGTCAGAAGCCAATTCGTCGACTTAAATCATATTTCTGACTTGTTGACTTCATCATTACCGGACTGGGAAACATGAGTCTATTTAATGAGGGCAGATAGTTTGTTTTAAGATAACAAGTGAACCCTGGTTACTTAGTTACTGTGACTGAGTGTACTGTAAGTCCAGAAAGCCAGACACCAGAGATCCTGACAGTATCATGAGACATTGTGTTTGAGTAACAGCACAAGAACGTGTATGCTTGTGTGTTTGTTGGAAAGGCAAAGGAGGGGGATGACTATACCAAGGCCAATAGAACTGGTCAGGGTACTTCCTTTGTTGTTTTAGTCTGCATCTGAGGGACAAAATGTCTCCACTGTTGACAAGTTGATTAACAGATAGCATTGATGTCAGGGACCTGAGAGCAGAAATGTCAAACAAACACGTTCACTCCCTCACATACACACACACACACACACACACACACACACACACACACACACACACACACACACACACACACACACACACACTGACACATAATCATCCCCATCACCGCACTGAACCGTTAACTACATTAAATCGGCTCTTTTCTTTCAGCCCTACTAAAAAATAAGAAGTCAAGTTTGACTACTGACATGTCGCGGTCACCTGTTAAGGTTACTAAGTTATAGCGTTAGCTGCCAACAAGAAAATACATTACGCAACCTTGACAGCCGCTCGGATACACCCTGAACAATAACGGTGAGGCTTTTAATTTACCCTCACAAAAAGAAATGCAGCTTCACCCTCTAATAGCTCTACGTGAATTTAGTGCTGGTGAGTGCTGATAAAGTGACCTCCGTTCTTTACGGCTAACGTTAGCCTTTGGCCAACTGGCTAACTTAAGCCGGTTTAGCTATACAACCGCGCTATAAATGATTTGGAAATGTCGTGAATGTGGGTTTACCAGTCTGGAGGTGTCTCTTGCCATCCTGGCTTCACACAGCTCTGCTTAGAGTGATGAATGAAAGTCTAAAGGCTTTCCTATGTAGAACGGAGCTACAGCGCCGCTACAGCCGCCTCCTTAATTAATCTCCGGCTAACGTTAGACTGCAGCGGCGGGAGGGTGAACGCGAGAGGAATCCCCGAAGCGCACTTCCGGTTTCGCTTCAGTCTCGTTCAATTGGACGACGTGGATTTTTTTCTGGGGTTTGTTTTGTACAGAGGTTTAGTTTATTTCTCCTTTACTGTTCAGACAGTCCTGTGCTGTGACATCACACTAGTTACAATTGTTTTTTTTTTATTTGATTTGAAATCTTTATTTCAAAACATATTTTAAAATTGATCAGGCAAACAAACAGGTAGACAAATAAACAAATAGTTGACAAAAAATTCAAGCTTTGGGCAAAGAAATGATCAGACACTCGAAAAATACTAATGCCTTTATCTCAGTTAAAATAACAATTATTTATATATAGCTCCTTTTCTACATACATATATATTTTAAATACAATATATGTTTATACATTATTTTTTTACACAAAAATGACTATAACAATGAATATAGGTATAAAATGAAATTATAAACAAACAATATATTGTGAAGTGAAAATGGATTTTATTAATTTAATACATGGATTCCATTCTTTTCCTGAAAATACAGGAGGAAACTGCTTGAACAGAATTGTGAGCTGTGATGCATCTTGCAAAGTGGACTCTCTAGTAAGAAGCGTCTATGTTGCATTCACGTTCCCCTCGGATGCTCCCACTTCAATGTGCTTGTGTGATTTAAAGTCGTTATGCGGAAACAACATGGGCAGAACGAAAGAAGGAGTTTTGTGTATTACTACTCTAAACATCTTAAACAGAAGTGGTTTCCAGTTTTATGTTAGTGATTTTGTCCCATTAGTAGCCCACATTCACTCAAGCCACTAAACTAGAGCCACCTATAGCTTTAGCTACCTGACCTTTTATCAGGATTCATGTTAAAAATTAACTTTTCCAAATAGGTCACTCTAGGCAGACTGTGACAGCAAAGTTACAGCTATACATCATATTACAAGTTACCTGTCATATAAATAAAACGATTTAAATAAAAGCCATTTCTTAATATTTTCTTTTTTACATTTAAAACAAAAATAAAAGGGGATATATAGCTTCATATTTAGGCAAGATAAAACAGAATAAAAAAGGAGCAAGAACTTTTAACATGTACATGTCAAAAGAGCCACTTTCTCATTCAACTGAATGACAAGCTGTGTCCAAACTTTTGGCCTTTGCACTATATTACTCTATTTGCTACAATGAATATGGTAGTTACTCAGAAGTTTTATAGGTTTACGATGCTTTTTGGACCATAAACACATGCTAGTGTCTATCAACAGACCACAATAATATTTATAATAGTAATGATAATAATAATAATAATAATAATAATAATAATAATAGTGAAGTATGAAACTGGGAAAATTACAAAAAGGGTCATTTCTGCTAATTCCGACTTAACTAGAATGCAGCATCACTCGGTTTAATTAAAGCATGTGAGTTTACCGCCATTGTCTTTACTTATTTATATATATCTAAGATACCTTGATGTTCATTTGTGAATTTGATAGATGTAAAAAGAGTATGTATCAATAAAGCTGCATTAAAAAATCTACTATCGTCTGAGTCTATAAACGTGTTATTCTGTTGTTCTCACACACATTTCAAAACCAACCATTAAAGTTTATTAAGCAATCTTGTAAAGTACTGTATTTAAAATAAAAATACATATGACCTTGAAATGTGACTGCAATGTGTATTATACGGTAACACCTACCGCGTGTCATAAAAAATTCACTTTTAATCTATGCAGGGGCATTGCCTTTTTATTATTTTAAATAGACTATTCACGTTAGTTGTGAATGACGCACGCACGAGGCAAACACGTCCGCTCCAGCCGACTGCGTCACATGGGACATTAGTATTATTATGTGTTACATCATCTTACATCAGATAGCCTCTAGATCCCATGGTCCTCACCTCAAGCCCCGTGGAAAGTGGTATAGGACAAATCAACAACAGCAACAACAAAAGTTGGGGTGTCCGTGCGGATATTTGTATTTACAGCAGCATTTTGTTTTGGATGTGTGTTTATAACGTGAGCTTGAACGTTGCGTCGCGTGGCCGCATGTGCGTCGCTGTCATTCTACAAAATTTGCAACAACAAAGTCACGAGATTCAGCGAGCGCGTAACCGGAAACGGCGGGCGCCTTCAGAATAAGAGTTGGAAAATTGCTTACTTGCAGGAAAAACAAATAGCGACATTGACGTTAGCGCCAGAAAAGCGCCCTTTGGACTCGATTAACGGACAGACTCCAGAAACACATTTAAACATTTTTTCAGAGTAGCTTTTTTATAATTTGTGAAAACAGAAAAAAGATTGAGAGAAAAAAACTTCACTTAGCCCAGTGAACTATATATCACTTTTTACATTTGTTTATCTTAACCTGGCATCTAACAAGGCATTTGTTGGCATATTTCTGCCAAATTACCTTCATCAGAAGTCATGGTAATTTCGGCTAAAATAAAAACACACAGACCCTACTCTCATATTCATCGGTGTTATTATTTAAGCACAGTTACGAAAACCGTAGTTCTTTCTACAACAGTAGGAATAATGCTAAAACTGTCATGACTTTCTACCAAATAGTAACAATTTTTTAGAACTGTTAAAAAATGAAAAATGCATGCTATAAACTGGTTCTATATTCAAAATCGTGATTTTTGTTGAGAAAAATGATACAAATGGATATTTTAATGACAAGAAAACAACATGAACACAGAATTTTGAGAGGCCGGCTGTATGCTTCTTGGGACTGTAATTTAACTTTTTTTTTAATTTCTCATCCTGCTATCCAAGATTTGTTGTCACTTAGATCAGCACTAGTGGATCCCCGCTGGCGGGGGTGTTTTATTTTGGAACCGGAGTGCTTCCTCGTGTACCGGGCGGCTGTCTGCTAGCGGTCCACCGGATGCTGAAGCTGCAGTGTTGCGCTTTCCTGTTTACGGGCGGGAAGAGCGAAACGTAGCTGACTGTGTGGTGTGTGCCTACCGAGGGGAGCCACTTTTGTGTTAATCCTCCCCGATGCGGTCGATTTTCGAGAGTTTTGATGATTCACGAGGGCATCGCGAGGTCTAGTGGACGCGCTTCGAGAGGACTCGCTTTTTGAACGTCGGCGCTCGTGGGGCGGCGGGCAGGGAGGGAGGGAGGTGGGGGAACGAGAGGAAAGTGCGGAGCAGATGGAGGATCCTCCTGCAGACTCCGGCGGCGGTGCAGCGGCGGAGGGGCCCGCGGTGCAGGTAGCGGATATCTGCTGGCAGGCCGGGGCTCCCCCTCTGCGGCTCCTCGAGTGGAAAGTGAGACCCGGGTCCCACGTCAACGTGGACTCCGTGCTCGCGCTATGTGTCCCCATAGCCAAGGAAGAGAAGGGGGACGCCAGGCTGCCAGAGAGGAAGGTGAAGTCGGACCGCGCCGGGGTAGTCAAGGAGCTATGCTGTCAGCTTGGACAAGTCATACCCCCCGGGTGAGTTCCCTCTTGTTTGCTGTAGCTGGCTAACGTGAGCCGGCACATGCCCCCTGCTCGAGGCGGGGGCCCACAGGTGACACGTACGCTGCCGTGTCGGTTCCGCTTCACCGCCAGCGACAGACTTCACCCGCAATGTTATGCTAGCTGGCTAACCAGCTAACGTTGCTAAGTATAGCGGAGGTAACGATCCCAAGTGTCAAGCTAGTCAAAATAAACAAGCGGAGTTTAGACCAGGACCTTCAGAATAAAACGCCCCTAGCTTTGGGTCCATTCGAAGTTTTGATACATCCCTAACAAGATGTTTGTGGTCTAAAGTGCCCAAAATCATCTCCGTATAAATAACATCTCCTTTTTTAAGAGTTTTAGCAGGACATTGAAAATGTCTTTGAAATGAAAAATTACCTTTTCCATGCAGAATGAGACAACATTAGGTGCAGAACTGAAGTGGAAAGTTCCTCTGTGCTCATTAGGTGGAAAAAGATTTTAATGAATGTCTGATTTGTAACAACACAAAGTTTTAAAGCCAGTTTTGGTCCAGTATTCAACTTAGAAGTGTGATAAGAGTTTTGAAAACTTAAAGCACTTAGAATGCACTGTACTTAACAAGGACACATTGTGTCTAGCAGAAGGGGGGGAGCCTTTGAGATTAATTATATTTGCTTTTATTTTTAGATTATGGCTGTTTTAATGACAGAGGAGATCTCAGATTTTAGAATATCGTGAAATATCTTTCATGTTGTTGTCATTTTTGTTTATGTGCAAACAGTGCTAACAGGCAAAATATGGATTACGCTTTTAATTTGAAGGAAAAACCATGTGCAGTGTTTTGTCTCATTTTATTTGGCTTGATGCCTCTCTAGGTTGACAGGTAGAGTTTCAATGTGTTTGAACTTGAAACTTAAAGAAATGTATTTCACAATGAGATAAAGACATTTAATCCTCAATTTAGCTGAACTAACATGAAACTTAGCTACTCTGTGCTGTACAAGTTGTACATTTTTTGTTGTATCATTTAATACAATGTATTTCTGCACTGTTTGTACAAAAGCAAATGTTTTGTCTAATGTGTTTACTAAATCTAAATATCACCAAAATGAGACTCATGTACTATTAATGTCTTCTCTGTTTTTCAGGGGTATCATCGTCAGAATAGAAGAATGTAGCCATCCAATAGTAATGAAGGGTTTATGTGCTGAATGTGGCCAGGACCTGACTCAGTAAGGATTTTTTTTCAAACACCTTTTCTATGTCCAATGAGGGATTATGTTTGACACATTAATTCTTCCTTATCCTGCCTTAGACATAAAGAATTAAAAACTCAAGAAATCACTGGTTAGAGAATGTTGCACCTTGTGGGTTTAAAACTTAACTATATATATGAGTATTTGGCAGTTTCTGTTAATGCCATCAGGTGGCAGCAGAGATCATCTAGAAACAGCTGAATACAACTCAGGTTGTAAATGAAGTATTCACACCATTATTGCAGAGTTCATTGACATAAAGAAACTCACTACCATTTCCAGTGTGCTATTTTGAAATAGAAGTGTTGCTGTTATCAAAGGTTGACCGATTACAGTCTGAGGATGTTGCTCAAAGTTGATTTGGATATAGCGTCTATTGATAAATAATCAATGATGGTCTTAAGGAGGTAGGAATGGGCAATAATCAAATATATCATGTGGTAACTGAAGTTTCTGAGGCAGCTCACTGCAGACCTTCATGCTGCTCGGTCCGCTGCTGAACCTGATAAATCAAATTTGCATGTTTGTGAAAGCTGCTTTTCTTCTCAGTCACAATATGTTCGAGGACCTAAGGGATATGCAAACCACAAAATGCATGACTCCCACTCTTTTTTTTTTCCCCTTTCCTTTTTTCCTCGCTCAGGCTGCAGAGCACAAATGGGAACCAGCAAACTCCCATCTCCACAGCAACAGTCTCCATGGTGCACAGTGTGCCTGAGTTGATGGTCAGCTCAGAGGTGAGTCACATGATACTTGGAAGCCCAGGCTGGTAGGGTTACCTCCACCTGACGTTCGTTCCCTGACAAAACCTCCTTTGCATTATTTCCCCAAGACAATATACCGTATATTGACCAATTTTTGTTAATAAAGGAATGTTATGATTGTGCAAAGCATTTTTATGCTAACAACATACCCAGCAAAGCAAAAAACGGGAAGAAAACAGGCAATCACAATGGAATTATGTGGAACGTGGAATTATTGTAATAAATGCTTGCTTAATGGATAATTACACAGACAGAAAATGTCCACAGAGGCCATGCAAAAGCATAACATGCTCTAGTTGTTTTCTGACATTCAGCGTATTGTCTCTATTTACCCCGAAAGCAAGCAGAACAGCTGGGCAGAGAAGACCAGCAGAGACTCTACCGGAACAAGAAGCTGGTCCTGATGGTGGATCTGGACCAGACACTCATCCACACCACTGAACAGCACTGCCAGCGGATGTCCAATAAGGTAAATCCATAAGGACATATTTCAGGTTATCGTCAATCATCTTTGAGTTAGTACACAGACCTTTGAATATGTGCAGAAACTAATATGCAGCACAGGAATTGCTCATCTATGCTAGGAAAAAATAACTATTCTCCTAAATCTGTGTTTTTCCGGATTACATCACAGTTAATGCTTCTAATATTCCCACCAGGGCATTTTCCACTTCCAGCTTGGGCGAGGAGAGCCGATGCTCCACACACGATTACGCCCACATTGCAAGAAATTCTTGGAGAAAATTGCCAAACTCTACGAGTTGCACGTCTTCACATTCGGGAGCCGCCTTTATGCACACACCATCGCTGGTAATGGACACCACTTTACATTAATATGTCTTAATAGCTATAATGAGATCAGAAGTAGGGGTAGGGAAGGCTTTTAGATTTGTATAGTTTAGAAAAACTAATTTGGGGTAATTTTCCTGTACCTCCTTCTTGTGTCCATAAGGGGGAAGTATCTGCTAATAATAGTGTTCATGTTGGGGTTATGCTAGTTCACTGTTGTACATCTAGTTTGTCTTAGATGTTTCCAGCCACATTTCCAACTGCTTTATTAAAACAGTTTGTTGTGCAATATAGAGTAAAACGACCTTTGTCTTGTACTTGTTTGTACTGGTTACACCATCTCCAGGCTTGTCTTAACAGCATTTGACTGCTGGCTACCTGTTCGTCCTAATACTTCAGCGGGTTTACGATTCAAGGTTGGGTTATACTGGAGTGCAGATATTAGGGTGTGTTAAAGCCAGTCCTTCTCGTATTCAGGCTGCGATATTTCATCATTCTGTGTATAATATAGGCAGCCTTGGTCCAGTATTGTTCTGCCTCCATATGATGAATGTTTAATGCATTTTGAATTGGATTTTACTACTGGCACTGATGCAGGGAGGTGTGTGTGTGTGTCTATGTGTGTCTGTGTGTGTTTCTTTTCTTATTTTCATGTTAAAGGTCACGTATTTTAGACCCTTTATTGGTTTTATTAGAAGTTATGCTATCCTATATTTGTGATTTTAAGTACCAAAAACTGTTTCAGAACAGTCAGTCTCAGTAATATTAATAAACCTCTCCTCTGCTTGATTTAAAGGGCTGTAAGTGGGATTTGGGCAGTGACTCTAACAACTTTACAGACCATCAGAACCATAAGTTTATGCTATGAAGCTACCCTTAACACACTTGAGAAATGTTCTTTTAGCTCTACAGATTCTTATGTTTATATTTCCTGTTTTAGAAGTTATTAAAGGGCTTGGCAGAACAGCTTTTGTGTAAGTGCAGTACATTTCATGCACTTTCTGCAATAATTGTTAAAATGGCCTTGTAGAGGAAATGATACATCAGCTTTTGTTAGCTGCAGCTACATTTTCATTTGGATGTATCTTTTTTTCTCCTTATGTACCCTTTTATCTTTCTATCATTTTTTCTCTTTGTTTTTTAGGCTTTCTGGATCCTGAAAAGAAGCTTTTCTCTCACCGCATCCTGTCCAGAGATGAGTGTATCGATCCTTTCTCTAAGACGGGGAATCTTAGGTGGGTCCCACTGTCTTCTAATGATGACAATTAAATCAAGCCACAGTTTAGTCTGCACTGACCTTTCGTTCTCTAAACTTTTACTCTGTTTTGTTTGAAGGCAAACAGACATGATAACTTTTCAGTTTGTTCTGTGGTATTTTATTATACAATTCCTACTGTCTGTTTCTAATTTCTGGTACAATCATTCTCTATCTTCAGTGACTGTGTGGGTGGATGAGCACAGAAAATTGACATCCTCTTTTTTTCAGTGTCATGAATGAATGTCACTGACATCTCTACTCACAAATAAAATGTTCAGAGTAGTGAAAGAGAAAACAAAACAAGGAACACACTGTCTCTCACTACAACAACAATACAGACAGGGAGAGAGAAGAATATCACCCTCAGTGTTTATTTGAAAATGAAGCTGTCGGTTTTGAACATTTGCAGATTCGTTAGTGTCTTGTGCATGATTTCTTTTTGACAGGAATCTTTTCCCTTGTGGGGACTCGATGGTCTGCATAATCGACGACCGAGAGGATGTGTGGAAGTTTGCACCTAACCTTATCACTGTGAAGAAATACATCTACTTCCAGGGCACAGGGGACATCAATGCCCCACCAGGATCACGGGAAGCTCAGATGAAGAAAGGTACAGAGTCTTTTAATAAATTGACTTTTTTTTTTTTTAACCAATGCAGTCATAGGAAAAAATATTATCATAACTAAGTTTATGTAATAGAGCATCAGCCGAGGATGTACTGTCCATGGATTCCAGTCCCCTGAACATTTGTGTGTAAGAGGCACTTATAGCTGAAGTTGACATGCAAGCCATCTCAGACTGCTCTTGTAAGTTCAAGGCTACTAATGCTGGATGTTCTTATCTCCACCAGGCGTAAGCCTGGAGGGGATCTGTCTGTATGTATGTATGTATGTCTGTGTGTGTGTGCGTGTGTGTGTGGGCGTGTGTGTCTAATCTTGCATGCTACGGGACCAGTCAGACTAATATTTTATGTGCAGATTTATGCTCAAGGACCTCTGGTCGTTGTGGTGATCGACACATTTATGAAAAGTATTTTTATTACACTTTTACTGTTGGAAACACCGCTAACTGCTGATCAACGATTGCTTCCATTTAGAATCTTGCATTTCAGGCAGTTGTTTAGATTGAAAACAAGGTTTACAGGCAACATTTTTGCCTTTGTCATGGCTCCAGATATGTTATGATCTACTAAATTTGACCACGATACAAGATGAATAAATCCCTTGATTTGCTCTGTTCACTACCAGCTTCACTGTAAGGAAAACACATTTAGTGCAGATCTGTACTCTAGTTCTAGTTCACTCTGTCATATTCTTGGAAATAAAGGCACAGGGGATACTGTGCTGTACAGTATGTGACTGGTCTGTTTTAAAACCAAGTTAATAGTTCTACTTGAAATGCATTGAGGTCTTATTGTTAGTCTCTGTAGCTGTTACAGATGCATGGATGGTTTATAATATCATGTGCATCAGCATTTGCCTTCCATCCAGGCCAATGTTTTTTTGATTTTGTTTGAATTTTCAATCCAAGATTTCTGTTTAGGTCTATTACACAATGCTGATCCGCCACCCACCCAAATTTATATAAAATCCTTATTTTTGCCATGTCGGTCGCCCTAAGCAGTTTTCTTAAGGTAAAGACAGGAACAGTGTGGCTTATGCCTGTTATCTTGCAGCTAAGATAATTTTTGTGACCTTTATTTGCATAAATACTTTATACACATGGATTGTACAATTTCTTGGTACAGTTATCATATTATCTTTATCTTTATTAAAGTGCAAACTTATATTTTCATAAAATACTTTTGTAGCAGTTTTCAAACTCTGAATTGTGTCAAAGGTTACAAAATAACAAGTGAATAAATTTACTATTGATTACGGTACTTTGTGTTGTTACATACTATTGTTTTTGAACTGTGCTTATTCATATGATATATATTTGGGGGGAAAGACAATATTTAAAAATTTACCTCACATGAATAAGCACAATTCAATACAATTTGGCTGTTCAAACTCCCAATTTTTCTGTTAAATTGTCTTTGTTGAAGTCTGAAAAGGTCTTAAAAAGCTGTGCAAAGTAATAATTTCTGTACTTTTAATAAGTCTTATACCTATTAAACTCATGTCCCCTTTTACCCTACAAAAAGGAGAAAATAATCCAACAATTAGCTCCACTAACCCTAAGTAGCCCTGTGTAAGGTTAATGTATGGTTAACCCTTATCAGGTAAATAATTACTTAAGTTTTGTCTCTCAAATAATTTATTATAGAGAATCACCTCCTCAGATCCAGACAACAAATACTCAAACACTTCATGTTCCTTCCCCATCCTGAAGCACATAATTAGCCTACACGCCCCTACCCACAACCCCCATTATGAATCAAAAGCACCGGTCAATGGACAATGTTGAAAGTGTCTGAATGGGTTCCAGTGCTTTCACCTTTGTGATGAACTTGACATTAACAAATCCTCCCCGGCTCTACATCATCTTAGAAAGAAAATAAGCTGTTTGGAGCCAGCCAATGTGCTGTTGTAGGACCCCCGCCCTTTTCTTTCACCAACTTAGACTGTTTCATCAATTAGCCAGTTCTTTTGGTTGTACAACGGCTGCCAGGCTCACTAATGTCTTTGTTTATATATACTAGTCCAATGCAAATACAGACCGTAACATGACACGCAACATAACCCAAGTCACATTTTTTTACACAAGTCAAATGCATGTTTGACTTGTGTGGAACATCAAGCAATAATCCACCTGTTTTAGTTATGCACCTGACTCCAAAACTAGTTTCAATTAAATTTGCACTCATTGATTTCGCTTTAGGCAGATTTGGGGGTAAACGTCAACATATTGAATTTCTTTCCAGAATATGTTATCTCGAAGATGTTCATTCTTTTTTGTTTGAGGTTGTATTTATCAGTATTACTATCATGTGAATTATCCTATCTTGTTGACGTTATTGTTTTGACTTTTTTATTTCACACGGACTAGGGTTGCAAGAACCCTCGTTAAACGGATTTGTTGTGTTGCTAAGAGTCATGGATATTACTGTAATGCAACTCTTGCATGCCATGTGCTTTCTGCTTCTTGGATCCCCAATTGTGTAAAGGAAAGTGTCAAATAAATTATTTCAACTCTATTATATAAGTTTGGAGATTGTTTGACAGGTGAGTGAAAATCACTTTCAAAATTCAGTCAAAAACACAGCCTTAGCCAAGACTAGTACCTGCACTGAATTGATATACTAAAAGGGACACTTTAACACCACTTGATTTTTTTGGTCCAAGCCAGGAAATAAATTGTTCACCAATTAGCATACAGACGCCAACGTGGTCTGTTTTCACACCTGCAAACGAACCAAAATTGGTTTGATCTTCCTCTTAACTCCACTGCATTACTGTGTGGAACTTTTTTGATGAAATCAGTTTACTGATAGGTGGAAAAAAAGTCAAATGAGTCCTTTCTTGTTTCAACAGGAGGCGCATCAAGTCGGCCGGCAGAGAGCACAGAAACGGTAGGGACGCTTGGTGCCGACGAGCAAAACAACGGCCTCAGGAAAAAGGCAAAGGACCACAACATTTCTGGAAAGAACGAGTCCGCCACATCACAGTCTACTCAGGAAGCACCAACAAACGAACGGACACATCCCACAGAGGTCACAGAAGACGAGGCTCCCCAAAGCGGAGGGTTGGCGTGTGAGGCGGAGTCGAGTCAAACTCAGGTCGGTGAAAACAAAACCACTATTACGGAGGATGACAGTAACAGGACAATAGACACACAGGACAGTGCGAACTCCTTAGCACCGAGCCATGAGTCCAATAACCTGGGCTTTGACCTATCCAGTGATAGTGACAGTGACTCCATTACAGAGAAGCCGCCCTCATCAGAGAGTGACGGTGAAGGAAAGTCACGCGAGCTAAAAGATCCCGGGCAGAAGGGAGTCGTGCACGATCCCAGTGACGGGGATGGGACAAGGGAAGGGGACAGTAAAGAGTTCGGCTCTGACATAGCGGAGCCTTCTGGAGTTCTCCTCCCAGATCCCGATCTGGGCAACGGCTGCGCAGACAGGAGAGAGCCGGAAACCGAGTCCCAGAACAGCGAGCAGTCCGGGGTGACCATGGGTGAGGAGCTGCTGGACCAGAGTATGGAGGAGGAGGAGGAGGAGGAGGAGGAAGAAGAGGAGGAAGCCGACAACGACCAGGACGACCACCTGATCTACCTGGAGGAGGTGCTGGAGAGGATCCACGCGGAGTACTACGCCCGCTACGAGGCCCACCTAAGGAAGGAGGCCCCCGAAACGCCTGACATCCGCAAGATTGTCCCGGAGCTGAAAAGCAAAACACTAGAGGGCACGACGATCGTGTTCAGCGGCCTGTACCCAACCAACTACCCCATGGAGAGGACTCGTGAGTACTACCACGCCAAGGCTCTGGGGGCCAAGATCGGCAAGAATCTGGTCCTTAGTTCCCAAGATCCCAGTCGGACAACACATCTCATCGCAGCAAGAGCTGGTATGTAAAAACCCATCCATGATTTTATTGCGTGGTGCAGTGCCACACAATGGTCAATGTGTGGAAAACACTGGTGTTGTTTTTTACTCTAAGATTTAAGTGACAGCACCTTTCTAGAACCTGCATGAAACTGAATTTTGAAGGACAGAAAGGTATTTAGGGTTACTTTTACAGACCAAAATATATTCATTTGTACATTTTTCTTAATACAGTTTGGAGTCAGAGCCATTTGTATTTGATGGGAATATTGGTTTGCTAATGATGCCAAAGAGGTCATGCTGACCAATGATTATCTAAATATCAGGCTTGCTGACATATTGGAATATTTGTGTGTGCATAACACTCTCCTACTCTCTTTATAGAGCTTTTTTCTTTTAGGTGAAAAAATATTAAGGCAATTAACAAAAAAAAGAATGATATCGATAATAACGGCTCATGTATGTATAAATAGGCACATATTTTTTCCCCCCTCAACAACAGTATATTGCTGTTTTGAAGCATAGTACATGCTACTGGCCAAAAATAGGTTTGTGTAGAGAGCTTATTCTCTATAATTATACAGTACCTTCTTGATTGACAAACGCAGGTCACTGCATGCTGACGTTTGAGAACCATGTGAATGCTGGTATATTAATTGATTTTGTATCTGTAAAATCTAGATTATGCAAACCCACATTACTTCCATTAACTTCTCCTTTTTACTGTCGTCATCTGCCACCGATTGTCATGTTCGTGCCATTTACATTTTGCACACACGTGCATTATATCCTGTGGTTTTTGGTCGTTAACAAAGAACACAATGCGGGATTCTTCCTCATCTATCTGAAGAGCACTTAAAAAGCGAATCCAGGCCCGTATTTGCCAATCGAATTTTATCCTCTGAAAACAAGCACAGGAAGTGGCACCGTTTCCCTGGGAGCCGACCCGCTGAGAGCAGCACTTGGCAATCACTCAGCTTATACAGTACGTCGAAGAAGAGAACAATCAGTCAGAGAGGCAACCAGGGCCGACGCGAGCTGTAGGTCATTTATTTGGGAAAAGAAACGCTTGAGGACTGCCTGTTGCATGTTCAGGCAAACACTGTTGACAGGGACTCATCGCATCCATTTCATGGAAATCCATATGTATGTATCTTAAATTCATGCGACCGATTGTGGCTGTACTTGTCTCTGATTGTTTCATGCTGAAGTACCAGCTCAAGAGTCTTGTGCTGAAGACACAACTGTATTATAAAGTCAGCAGAAAAGGCAGTAAACTAATATAGATGTTAACTTCCCTCTTTCGTTATAGCATGATTATTATGTTATGCTCATTGTAGGCAAGTAACAGAGTGTGTGAGTGACTAATTAACTGAGTTAAGGTAGCAGCCTGATTGCAGTTTGGACAATTTTTTTCTTGAATCTACTCTGTTTGATTGCATAATAAAGGCACGAATGTAAGAGACTCTAGCATGGCCGGTGAGCAAACAGCAATACAAAGTGATGAAGAATACTAAGATGAACATCCCACAGTTCAGTTCACAGATCAGTTTGCCAGTTTATGGCCAAAATACACTGAACAGTCATACAGGATACCGTACAGCCATAGAAACATGGACATCTGCTCAGTTTGCTATAATAACCTTGGTTTAATGAGCTTCTCAGTTCAAGATTCAGATTGAATTTGGTGCCTTTGAGTCAAATACAAGTATTTTTCAAGCAGAAGCACAACTCCCTGAGGACCCACACACAACATGCCTCGAAAACTATTGAGTTGCCAGAAAGAACATTGGCTCCAACAGATAAATCTTGCTCGGTGTGTTTGTAGTAATATTGAACAGGCAATTATTTTCTCTGCTAGAAAAACAAGCATGATCATTTATCTAAATTATTCAACATGTATGTGTGTGTTCGGTAATGGGCTTTGATTGTAAGATCCGAACCTGTTCACATTTTCAACTTTTTCTTTGCTGTTCCCGTCAAACAGGCACGGAGAAGGTTCGTCAGGCACAGGGCTGCAAGCACCTCTACGTCGTCAACCCTGACTGGATGTGGAGTTGTCTGGAGCGCTGGGAGAGGGTGGAGGAGCAGCTCTACCCTCTAAAGGAGGACTACTCCAAGACGCCACGGTAAAGGAAATCGCTAGATCGTGTCTTCCTGATAGCTCGGAAAATATATAGGATGTTGCCCCCATGAGACATTTCTCTTGTTTGTTTACAGGAGTAACAGTCCAGCGGCTTTCCTCGACAACCAGGGCTCCATCCGGAAACCACTCTTCCATCCAGCTCCCATCCACCTCAGGCCTTCACCTCCAGCCCCCGAGGTCCGGACCTACGACCCTGTCACAGGGAAGCTGATCCGCAGGGGCCCTCAGGCGTCACGGCCGCCACCCTACCTCCAAGCGTCAGGGTCTATGTGTCTCTCTGATTATAGGGAGCAGTCTTGTCTCAGGTATGGCAATAATTACAGAAGACAACCTGTACAATTGAACCTTAAACTACTGATCCAATATTTTCTAGTACAATGAAAGCCTTTTAGGTAGAATGTGTCTTCTCATTAACTGAGTTTAATGTGTGTAAAATATAGTTCCTAACATTTACACCGAATAAATAAACAAAGCATAAAACTGCTTCAATCAAACATTAACATCAGTTCACTAAGCTAGTGAAAAATAAAATCATGTCCATGACTCACTATTGATATTATTTATTTACTGCGATTACATCCAGGTTCCATATTTCAAGTAAAGTAATCTTCACTCGTTTTCTCTTTTTTTATCCATGGATGTGAAGTGTAAATATCAAAAGCATTCACATTTGACCAACTATAATAGGTTAAAAGTGGCCATAGGGTTCCAGTAAATTTCCAGAAACTTCCCATGAAAGCTAGGGATTTTGGAAATATTCATTTCAATGGGGTTGTGATTGAGGAGTAGACTTATCTTAAAGGATTGTTCAATATTTTTTTTAAAATTCTCTCATCGTTATGATTCCTATAGTCATAGCAATAGTTGTTCTCCTTTTTCTGTTTGTTATGATGCATGAATTTTCAAAATTTAACTTTAAATCTTGTTGATTGAAATCTCCTCACAACTTTAAAAATCTCTGACAAATCTTTTTGCAACCCTAGGTATGTGAAACCTGTTTTTTACTGGGTGGCTGGTAATGTTCAGAGCTGACTATATCTACAATAACTGTAACTAATTATCAAAAGAATAAAATTGGCAGAGAAAATTAGAAGCACTGTGAAGTTTTTAAATTTTGGATTTAATCATGAAAGAATATTTGTTCAATTACCAACTGCCAAGAGGATGTGCAGAACCGTGATGAGATTAAAATGAGTTCTTGTTACAGAGAAAAGGGCCTTTCTCTTGGTCGACAGGCTTAACCTTTAAAGTAAAAGAAGCAAACCACCAAGCACAATAAATCCACTGTACATAAATCGTTTGTTTTGGGATGACAGTGATTAAAGTATTAATTTTCAGAGATGTGATCTGGTGATAAGACATTTTAAAGAGCCAGTTGCAGAAAGATTAATGAGCTTAGTCACAATGTTTATTAAATGAATCATTAGTACTCTGTATACAATTTGAGGCACACTTTGATAATACAAAAACATAAAAATAGTGGATCCTTTAAGATCCTGTCCTGACATGTTTCCGGACATATAAAATACTCTTTATGTTCTCGACCAACCTGCTAGGTAGACCCTCTAGTTTTTATTGTTTGTTATTGTGCTTCAGGGGAACTCCAAAGAGTCAACAAAACGAGGCGTCAGGGTCCAGCCAGGACGACGAGCAGCCGGGGCCGTCCCGTCGGAAACGACAGCCGAGCATGTCTGACACCAACCCTTTATACACGCTCTGCAAGGAGGATCTGGACAGCATGGACAGAGAGGTGAGATCGGAGGAACCACTGCTGTGGTCTCATGTTTATTTTGGCCCAAGAGTTGTTTAAATTAGATAGTGCTGTCATTTTGTAACATGCAGAACAGAGGTCAGCTGAGGCGCTGTATAACATAGCTAAAATTAATTAATGAAGCCTTCTGTGTGGACTCCAAATGAGAAACACAACTCCAGATGAATTGGTTAACCCTGTATCTTTTGTATATAGCAAGTTAAAACATTTTCCATATGAAGCTTATTATCATTCATACTGCTTATGTTGTAGTCTATTGTGTGATGTTAGGATTAACAAACTGGTTATTCTAAATTGATTCATTTCAGTAATTGTGAATATTATACAGTATGTTTGGTTTTGTGCCAAAAAGATATTTGTCAGGGAATGAACCAGTAAAGCAATTGCCAAAGTAAGAGAAGCTAAAACAGATGGGATGATTATGTTGTTTAGTGGTGGTAAAAAAAAAAAGTAATACAGAAATGCACTCTTCTTTTTAAAAGACACATAATTGTATTGCCTTTTGTGAACTTGAGTTATGCATGTTATTTCTATACCAGGCAGCTCTTTGCAGAGAGCACTAGTGCATATCGACAACAAGTTGCCCTAATGGGCTGTAAACTGTAAATCGTAACAACATGCCAATGCCGACTGCAACGCAACCATGTGAACGATGAGAGTTTTAAATCTTTCGCAAACCGTCTAGTATGCACTGTGGGTAAGAGCCATTGAATGTTACTAAACCTATTTATTAATTATGAAAACTCCACTTCATAACAAATTGCCTGTTTCTGTCCTTCATCCTTCATGTCTGTCCTTCGAGGAAATGAGACTTAAGTTAAATTTAGTTGAATGATTTGGACGTCAGTGTGATTAGTCATGATTTAAATGATGAACTGACTCCTGTTACCCTGATGCAAAACTGTCTGCCTGGCTATTAACTTAATGCCGTTAACGCCATAGCTGCAGCACATGGGTCTGAGCAGCTGTGCCATCTCTTCCTGTAAACAGACTTGCTTCTACCGCTTTTCTTCCAAACTTTGGTGTTTAGAGAAGATGTGGGGCTGCAAATTAGTGACCTAGGGTACTCCTCAAACCAAAAGCTATACAGTGTTGCTTTATCTGTTAATGTTTTTGGTTTTCATGGGGCTGTTTGCTAGAGAGGTCAAATCTAATAATTCTGCAAACGTGTTAACTTTTAAAATGAAGAATATTTGTCTAACTGTAGCTTTGGGTTGTTGGGGTAGCAATACTGTCATCTACAGTGTCTTTTTGGGTTGTGCCCCTGGAGGGCACCAAATTTAGAAAACGGTAACAAAAGCATAAACAGCATTCACTGCCTGGCCAAAAATTTCCGTTAGTCGCCACCTGGATCACATAGGTGATTAATCCCAAGTGGTGCAATGTGTAGCTACTCTTTTGTTAAGCATCTATGTCGAAACACACATCCCATGGTTATTGAAAAGATGTCAATCTTTTTGAGCAGGTTCAAATCATTGGCATCCAGCAGAGAAAACATCTTAGGAGATTTCAGAAACTACAAAACTAGAAGGACAAAGGAGATCCGGGGTGATGGGTCCGAGGACTGTAACAAAACCTGTAAAAGCATAAATCCCATCAGGTGTGGGACCATGGGACATATCTAGGGACAAATCAGTTGGTGGTCCACATTATAATTTCAGTTTAGTGTCCTTGACATTAAAATTTTGGAAAGCGGACAAATTAGGAGTATAGTAAACTGCTGACTTTTTTCTTATAGAACAAGATAAAGCGGGTCTATTACTTCCTGATAAATAACATGAAGCACAGTTTATGGTCCCAATGCTCTGGAGGAAACTATCACCCTGGATGTAATTGCTGCTGCAGCCCAGTTTGCTTGTACACACTGCAGCTATACTGTCAGAGGCCTCTGTTTCTGCCTATTACAGCAGATCTCATGACACAGTGGCTTGGAAATTGGAAATTGGGTTTCCGTTCTTAATCTAGAAATGGTACATTATGCTAGTGCCAGCGGTTTGGTCAGGCCTTTTGGTTATTATTGTGTGTGTGTGTGTGTGTGTGTGTTGGACTGAGAGGTTTTCTCTGTCCCCTCTTGTGGATAATGGAGGCTTTTAAAAGGAGAGCATGTGGCATTTGAGGAGGATTCTTTATGATGATTGGAAGGAACGAATATGAATATATTGGAAAGTTTGGAAAATGGACCGCTGTGAGTCATCGTCCACCACACGGATAAATTTAATGCATTGTCATGTGTCTCTAATGGATTTGATCGCACTTATATGTGGTTTTTCACGTTTAAATTCTGGAATGTCTGCAAACATTATAATGGTAGTGTCTTCTGAAGACGTAGCCAGTGGGTGCCAAGTCCTGGACAAATTGAGGAATGACGCAACTAATGTGGTAATTAATCATCTTACGTGCACTGGAACATAGACGTGAAATCTATCATAGATTTCCTGGATAGATAAATCATAGCTCTATCGATCAACTCAATATCATCGCTCAGTGTAGGAGGAAGTTTCCAGCTCTGGGCTTGTGAACTGCTCTAGAAAGACGTGCGTTTTCATCTCGTCTAGAACCACAGACAGACACTTTAGTATCAGAGCACCGCTCTTTAAGTTGAATTCTTAATTTAGGGCCAGGCTCTTGCTAATGCAACTCTATCGTAGTTGGAGATGGAGTTAGTTAATGAAGTGTTAAGTGCTCACATTGTTCCAAAAACACCAGCCACACTCAGAGTGTAAATGTGACATTTAGCAGATCAGAAAGCTCAGCGAAGTTCAGATGAGATGATTTCTGTCTCATCCGGTTGTCTTGTAATGCAGGGACTAAATTGGTTCAGGAAAAGCTTATTTCTCTTATTTAATTTATTTTCTGTTTGATACTATATTCACATTGAATGTGTCAGGAATATTTCCAGACACTTATTTTGTATTAATTTAAGGAGTGAACCTTGAAAATATAATTCAACAACATGTTGATAATTCAGTCTTGAATAGAAAGTGGTGGACCAACATTTCCATCCCTATTCCATACTCAGCTTATTTTGACCTTTTTTAGGGTTACGGCTAAATACTCATTCACCTTCTTTCCTGGTAAATTGTAGTAATAGAACTTAATATATATTGCTGTTCCATCATAAAGTTGCATAACGGAACACAATTAAAACATAAGGGTGAACAAGGTGAAACTAATACGTTTTTACGAAAGGTTTGTGGTAATAGAACCCTTTACAGTAACAGGCTCTTATAGGATTTGTTTATGTATATTATCAGTGTGATTCCAATGCTGATTAAACGAAACATTGTTCATACATGTATCATTTCAGATGAAAATAAACCACCAAGATGGAGGAATTACTGTCGAGACATCCTAATATGAAGATGACTGAACCATTGTCCGACATATTTTCCGCCGTAAGAAAAGTATAGAAATTGAGTCCAAAGGGGGCTTTGTAGATACACATTATTTCAAATGTCATCCTCCTGTTCAGCTAAAGGGCAGTCTGTGACATTCTTAAACATTCTAGATCTTCAGGCCGTTGGGAAGGAACCGGGCTTAATTGGCTAGAGCAAGGTACAAATCTGAGTCAGGTAGACAGCCTCACATTTAAATGTCACCAGTTACATGTTGGTATGAGACAGGTGACGTAGAGTAACATGTGCAGAGTTGCCCAGCACGGACTAACGGCAGTGTACCGACTGGGTGACCTTTCCTTTTAATCCTTTCCCCTGTTGGATGCGTAGTGACTGATACCACTAGTCATTTGTTAGATTGTATTAGTCAGCAAAAGTTACCCCTTGGTGTAGTCCCGCCTAGGTTCCTGCTTGTTCCATTTATACTGTTGAATTCAAAATATACTATAGAATATCCAAAACACCATGTACAGTGGTCACTTGTTGCTCCTGACCCAGAATAAAGATAGAAAGGATTTTTGAAGTGCTGGTCATCTTTTCCCCTTTGAACACAAGATTAAAGCTTTGAAAATGTAGGTTTTAATAGATATTTCATCCACAAATACACGTTTCTTTCCATACCTAAAAGAGAACCTTGTGTCGAGTCGTTTGCATTATGAGGGATCCTCCCTGTGAAGTTATTGAACATTAGCAGAAAATTGTTTATGAGATACGGCAGGACGAGGCTCTTAGCCATACAAATGTGAGCTTTCTGTAAGCACTACTTAACTCCTGCGGTGTTTAGTGTCATCACAATGGGAAATATGAGCAAGAGGCTTAACCTGTCGAGCGAGCCGTTCAGTCACGTTGTCCAGGCTGTGCCGACGAAGGGCATAAATGAGCAGTATGAATTTTCTTCTAGACTCTGTAGTAGCTGCCTAAACAGCACCAAGTCAGTGTTATCTTTGTCAGATCCTTAAAACATATTAATAGCATTTTTCATTTATTTGTAGGGTTTAATGTGAATGTATTATTTGCCGGATTTGATTTCTTATTGGATTTTCCGTTTTTAACCTCCTTTATTATAGGTTGACATTCAGGTGAAGATTTAGGCACAGTTTGTGTGACCCATACAGACATGTCTCATTAGGCCTGGGATCATAGGAGATCTCGCACAGCGTTCCCAGCTCTACAGCTATTAATCTGCTACATCCTAGGTGAGATTTCCCCGTTCCATGCTTATTTTAGCATTTCCATTACCATGGAATCATTCAGGTCCTCATTGGCGCTAGAAGGCAGAAGATCAGAGTGTCATGCAGGTCATGGTGTATCCAAAAGATGTTGTAGATTCTTGGAAATATTTCACCTGTCATCCAAGTGTTCCCTCTTAATTAAAGTTCTTGCCACCATGAGCCTGTGTAATGAACGTACATTAGGTAGTTGAGACATTTTAGTAAAGGTTAGCTAAAACTGGGCTGATATAATTGTTGTGGGTTGTTGTGCCAGTGGATTGTTTTGGCTGTACCTCTTCAATATTTCTTAAATAAAATAATAAAGTCTAATTTCTAAATTATTCTTTTGGGCAAAGCTATTACCTGAAATGTGTGGTTTGAAACCATTTAATGTATAAAGGCTCATCTGCACCCTTTTGTTTCTAAGAGCATTGGAAGATCATGTAGAAATCATGGCAATCCATCAAAGAGTGGCCTTGATATTCCAGTCTGAACCAAATACCGTATGTTATTTTATAGTCGAAAGAGAAAGTCAGTAGGATTCATCTCAATATCAATCCATCTAGTAATTGTTGAGATAATTCAATTCTGAATTGAAAGTAGTGGAGCATCTGTGCACCGTTTCCATCTCTATGGCTGAAATCATTTTGCTCGGCTTGTTTTGACCTTTCCTTCTGTAGGGTTATGGTCGAACGCTCGTTCAACTTCTTCAATCTCTCCCTTTTTAAAACCTTAAGAAATAAATAAATAAATATTGCCGTGTGGCTCCATCAGTGAGTCACATACCCGAGGACGAATGAAACGTAGACTTTACAATCTTCTCATGGTGTGATCAGGTTTTATCTACATATCCTGCTGCTGGAGCCGTTAGACCCGGGTCTAAATGTTTACAAAAGAGTCCAGAAATCCAGAACGCAGTATATGAAAGTCTTTATTACTCAGAGGCAACAGACTTACAGACCGGTATATCTAATCACAGCGGTCCCAGCCGGGCCTGCACACACACAAAATGACACATATCCAGGGGATTCGACGCAGCTGCTGATGAGGACTCTGATGGTTTTCAGCAGTTTACTTAACCTTGGATGTGAGGCGGCTCCTCAGCTGGCCAGGCTGCTCCTGTCTGATATGTGTGCTGCTTGCCAACCTGTCGTTTCACAGTATAGTGTCAACAAAATTGCCTGAGTGCTGATAAGATGTGAAGGCTTACGGAATGCAGAAATGTAAGGACTGCACTGCTTTTTTTTGCCCTTTTTGGCATTGACTCCATGGAGATTAAACATTACATTTGATGCTTTGAATATGCCCAGCAGGTATCAGAGGTTATGTAATGTAATTTGGACCATACTAAGTCATGTTATTTCCCTTCATAATGTTTGAGCTGGAGCCCCTGCCTCTGTAGACTCTGTGGGTTGAATGAGTTCATGAATCGATTCGTTGAGCAACATAGAACTCTTTCATTATTTAACCGTTCTAACGGTACCAGTCAAGCTCATTCAAGGGAATGCGGAAATGTGTCCAAACCTTTAACCGAATTAAAAAAAGAATATAGAATTGGAGCAGAAATACAAAGCATTTCCAAGCCCCAGATTCACATCTGCTGCTTTTCTCATTGTAAATTATTTAAATATTATAAAACAGGCCGTGCCCAACTTACCAACACAATAGTGTCTCAAAAATGCGGTTCATAGGCTGAATTGTGCTGAAGTTGTTGCATATTAAATTTCAATGTATAATTGCTTTTTGAGGTCATTTAAATGCCATTACTAAAGTAAATAGGAAAGTACTATTCCATAAAGTTTACCAGAAACCATTACAGGATATGAAAAAAACACATAAACATGATTATACACATATATAAAAAAAATTTGAAAATGATTGTAGTACCATACTGTAACTTACCTTTAGAGTGAAGTACAATGTACATATGTAGACCGTGGAGGAACAAGTAAGACATGACGTCTGGTCTGAAATACAGTACAAATGCAATACAGCATTTTACGGGCATTTATGCACCCCAATCAGTGGTCGCTCCTATCTATGAATGTTCATATCTTCGGGAACTGCCTATGTTGGGGGAATTTTTTTTGACAATTAATTAGCAAAATGAAATATATATTTCATTAGCTAACAGTAAGGTCAGTGGTCAGAGGGAAGAACATGAACACAAAGTTGAATGGCTCTTTTTCATAGCAGACATTTTACCTCGTCAAAGCCTGGTACTGACATTACTAGACTTAGACTTTATCGTCCCAGAGGGGAAATTCTTTTCCAGAGCATTGCATTTGTCAGACTCAACATAGAAATATACACAAAAACACATCGACATGGTGTGCACCATAAAATGTAGAAACACAACTAACATGTAGACACCATAAAAAATTGACACCTCCATCGGAGCTTGTTGTTCAGAGTAGCTACAGCTGCAGAAATAAGGCTTTTTCCCCAAAGCATACCTTCTGCACCTGGGTTTTTATTAATTAGCTGTTGCATTGTGATGCAATCTGTGCTGGATTCATTTGCACCTGTGGAAAGGTCAATGAATCTCATTCTTGGGATGATAAATGAACAAAGGAGGAGAATAAAATTGATGATGCTCATCAAGCAAATACATCTATCATGTCATGCATTTAGGTTCATTGTTGATATAGTAGGGGAGCCATGCAAAATTTCATCTTGGATTTTTCATTAGAGCAACAATCGGATGCTCATTAGAGGCATGCTGTGCATGTTGGTAATGTTTTTCTCTCAGCAGTTTTGAAAAATGTATATAATAGAATACAAATGTGATGCGACTGCAATATGATTGCGGCGAACACCATCGCCAACACCATCACAGGTCGGGTCGTGCTGTGTTTTCTATGTGAATCTGTACCTGTTAACTGTAATTGGCGGCCGTTAAGGCAGAGGTGGGCTCATCGGTCTGTGACCCTTGCTGAGTGTGTGGTAGTGCGCTGACCCCTGCTGCTCCAGGGTCAGGAGCAGTCACCCATCATACCGCCACCACCTCAACAACTACATGATATCTTCGCCGCTCTGGCTTCCACTCACAGAAGTGGCTTAAGTTGTCTGACTGTAGCGAGACGTGCAGTTTTCCAGCTCAATAGAAGACAGATTTTCGGACAGAATATTTTTTTTTTCCACCGTTTAAAAAAACACATCGAAACCTCTGAATAAATTCTCTTAAGTATTCTGGGTTTTCTGGTCCAAATATTTTCACTTCCACATTGTTTAACTGCCTTTCACTCCTGAAGCAGTGTAGAATCTCTTTTTCTGTTTGCACAGCCTCTTGAGAAATATTGATCCTGAAAGATTCTTGTATTTTCTACTTGTAGGTGCTCCAGCTTTCCGTGATGTAGGAGTAGGCAGACGTGAAGATGCTCTCGCAATTGCTGTGCACCCTTTGGTGTCCACTGTGACCCTGAGCTAATGAACAAGTGGAGATGCATCTCATTTATTTGTAAAGGTTCTTTTGTGGGTGTAGTTGTCATCATTTTTTAAGAAAGGTTATCTTTTGCACTAACACTAACAACAAATTTTCTAACGATTAATCGGTCAGCTAATTTTGTTATTAGTTGAATAATCTTAACGACGGTTGTAGTTGTAGTGGTTCTATTTCTTTCTTTTTTTTGTTACATGAGCGTAGTTTTCAATCTGATACATATAGGTTTGATATGAAGAGATCGTTGGGAAAAGAACTGCAGCAGCGTCATTCCCACTTGACTGTTGCCATAGAGATTTGAAGCACAACAGACTTCCCCAACTCTATAAAATATAAATAAAAAAACCCTTTATCAGTTTTTAATATTAAAAATATTAATAGTAGTTATTTTAATTGTACAAAACACCAGAATTTGACTTCAGATTTTCTCTCGTCAGTGCACATACACACAATATATCTAACAATATCAAAAATATATAAAAAGCTATTTACAGAAGTGAGGAATAGTATATTTACAAGAGTGCAAAATCTTTCAGTGGGGGTGGAAAATCTTTCAGTGATGGAATGCAATACCAGGTGGATTACAGAGATATTTATACTATTGGCATCGCACGGTACAAACAGATAATATAGGCTTTTGAATATTTTTCATTTTTGTGACTTTTTGCTTTTACAATGTATGAACATGCGCGTGCAACACGTTTTTCTAACATTACAAAGTAGTCTAATAGGCAACCTGCTTAATACTTAAAGAGAATATGTGGTTGTACTTCATAAGATTTGTAAAACCAAAAAAAACACAACTTAGCTTGATATTGAATAATACTTGTGTAGTTTAAATACCCGAAGTGGCTACTAATGAAATTGTATTTTACTCATTTTAATAGTTGATTACATCGACCATCTCTCTAGTTATCTTCATTTCAGCCTGTCCATTTCAACTCCCTTGTTGAAACACAGAGCCGAGCACCCATATTCAAACAGAAGACAGAAGAGACTCTAACTGAGCTGGAAGGAAACAAGTGCACATAAATTAGGAAAATAACAGATAAAACAGATTTAGTTCCTTTCATGAAGGGCAGTAGATCCCATAGGTCTTTTTTTTCCTGTTACCTAATTAACACACAGTTGTTTTATTTCCGCTCCGCGTACAGAAATAGAGCGACACAAACGGCCGCCTTGCTGCGTCTGTGATAGCGTTTTTTTTTATCACAGCACCTAAGCCTAATTACCAAGGGGGTGAAAAAAACTGTTAAGCACGTTTGCAGCATTTTGCCGTCTTTCATGATTGTGTTGGTTCTGCCCTCTTCCTCCATTCTGTGCGTTTCTGGGATGGAAGTGAAGATAATGTTTCTGCGCAAAAAGACAGAGAGACAATGATGGCGCAGCCTTTAAATCTGGAGTCAATGATTGTCAGGCCTATTCTACTTATTACCACCTCTGACTGCCTTTCAGACAGGGAGCCGGCCATTTTAGCAGGGAATAGAGCTCGGGTAATCCCCCAGATCACCTTCACTGGGGGATTTGCTTTGTGAAATTCTCCCTGTGCAGGCATCAACTTCGTGAAGATAGGACCTGCTTGCACAGTCATTTGGTGCAAAAAAAAAAAAAAAAGGAATCGCCCAGGACAATGAGCCCTGATTGACTAGAACCCTGATCAGCATGCAGATATGGCAAGCTCCCACTTCACTTTCCTTTCTTAGCTTATCTTCTGCTGAATAATTCTTGTAGGATTATTGTTGTCTCATCTGAGTTAATGATGTACATAGACACAGTGTGTTTTTTCCTTTAAAGTAATACCTTGGCTAAACCTGTGCTTTTTAAAAACTTTACCTTCTGCTTGCTCTGTAAGTAAGTCACTCTTTCCCTCTTTGGCTAACCCTCTTGCAGAAGAAGTTCTTGACAGTTCTGCACAGAAACCGCTCAATGTGTTTTCTTCACATAGATTTGTGAATATTCGGAAAAGTTGTCACTTCAGAAGCTCAGCACCTTTGTATGAATGCCTGCCTGTTATTAGCTGTTTTGTCCCAGCTGTTTTTTCAGGACGACTGCAAGTCTGTTTTTTTTCATCCAAGAATTGGTAACATTGGCTAAGATTATTGGCAGAGGTAGCTCTTCTGACGGAAGAAGCTGCCTCTTAGTGCAGTGACTCTAAATGAACATCTGAAGAAGGGTTATTTTTAGACAGCAGGGGTATTGTTTTACTAATTATGAAGATGCAATGTGTAGTTTATCTGATACAAGCAGGTTTGCATTATATCAGTTTTATATATAAACCGAATATTCTTCCTTCTTTTGCATTTTTGTTATATTGTTTATGGTCATTGACAAGAGCACATTAACTTGTAATTCTTAATTTTCTTAGTGACCATTGATTAAGTTGTGAGCTATAAGTGTAATTTAGCAATTCTGAGACACTAGGTAGCTCCCTGTAGATACTCCAGAATTGGAACCAGTATGAATATACAGCTTATCAGACTATATATTGTGATGATTTTTGTTGTGTGTGTTAATAAATCAGCTCCAAGCTGTCATGATATAACAAATATCAAGTAAACCGCAAAAAGCGGATCAAAGCCCTGCTTAACAGATGCTAATTGTCTTTAAGTCAGCTGAAAGTCATCGCTCGGGGCAACAGCAGTTCACTGGCTCCCACGGTAACCGCATCTCTAATTGCTGCCTCTAATTTAAAATAAATGACAGCGACTTTTCGCTGCGCGTGAATCTTTCAGCGCGTCCAACACCTTCCGGCTCGGGATGTGTCGAGAGCTGATTTATCTGTGTCCAGAATTTTAGAATCGAAGCCTTAAAGGATTTGCTGCTCTATAAGCTTCTCACTTTATTGTGATTTAATATGATTGATCATTTTCTACCAGCATGAGTTTCATTATATGTACCAAAACAAGGCCAATGTACTTATATATTTCAGTTTTATACATTGCATAAAGCTGACTTATAAGCCATCCAGTACATCTCCCTTCCAACCAGATAAATCATCGCAGTAGGCCACGCGGCACTTATAAAACATGCTTACTGTACCACAGTGGTGTAGCAATGAGAGCATTTAGTCGAAAATAACCGCCATGCCCTGGGTTCACCCCTGTACTTGCTGCTTACGCTGATGAGACCAATAACCAGACTTGTGATCTCTGAAGAGCTGCGGTGCTGTGCTGTTAAAGTTTTCACGACATGCTCTTTCCTTGGCCTTTTGATAAGAGCCAGGAACGGATGCTGTAGAGAGTTTACTGCACTGTCCGTGGGGGGAATTGTTAAGGCTTCCGTTTCTGCAAACTTTGCAAGACTCGTCCATACATAGTGAACAGGTTGATTTTTTTTTTTTTCTTAAAGGGTGGTGTTCAAAAGCAGATGACTCCAGTGGATGTATATTGTACACTCTCTGACTGGTTTGTCGGCAGTAATTACCTCTACCAAGGAGCTTGTGTTTTCAGCCAGCATTTGTCTGTTTTTCTTGTCTATTTTTAGGCTTACCATCATCTTTGGAAACAGTGATTTTACACCATTTTATAACCAAACAATTATTAGGAATTATTTCAATAATCCATGAATCAACTATAAATATAGTCGCTGTTTGCCGCAATACTGTTTTTTTTTTTTTTTTAAACCTGTTCTCATAAATATCTGAGCATGATTATTGGCCTGTACATACTTTTATGTAGGCCAGTTTGTTTTCTGAAATACTCGTCCATTCCAAATTCTGTCCTTGAAATTATTTTCATACAAAAAATAAACTTCCTTTTTTTTAAATGCAGTAAAGAAAACTTCCAACTATTATTGCAGTTTGCGCCATGAGCATAACACATTAGTGAGAGGAGATCGGGAAAATAAGCTATTTAGAGTCTTAAATAGTTTTGCTGACAATAAGGAACAAACAAAAGCCCTTTTGTCACCTCATTTTTGCCTCAGCCTATAATTTATAAGCGCCCTGCAGGGTTATTCAAATTAAAATATTTTTCAGCAAATGGAACTGGAGGACGGCCCAGGTTGACCTAAAATGTAAAAAGTTTTTCCCCTATATGTATCCATATTGGCCATGCTCTCATCTTCTACCTTTTTACCAAAGCTCTCAAGAGCTGTCCAGATAACCACCAACACGGCTCTAATGAGCCTGGGGTTGATGCCAGTAATTATCCTGCCTCTAGACCCAAGAGAATATATCTTTAAGCATTTATCCCGTTTCTCTTCCCTAGACACATGCTAATGATTCAATAGACACGAGATGTGTATTTGCTGCTGCAGCATTCAGTTCTGATTTACAGTGACCATATTATGAGCTCCTTACAAGTTGATAAACTGGTGGAACTGAAAATTTTTGCATTCAGTAGTGGCAGGGTTTGCTGACTGGAAAGGCTGTGGGTTGTTTACTGATGGTAGAAATCTGTCAGAGAGCCGGCGATGAGTTCAGTAACCTGCTTCAAATGTTAATCCACCTGCTGGGGAGCAAAATGAATCATCTCCTTCATTAGCTCTGCACTCAACATAACAGCTGTGACTCATGTTTACCGTAATTAACTAAATAATAGCCGCAGCATTTATTTGTTTCAATCATTTTACAGTTTGGGCATTTTTTTCAGACCAGATGGAAGTTTGGGACAGGAGATTAATTCCTTCCTGACAAAAAAAATTGCTGAGCAAAACTGGAAAAAATATGGTGATTTCTTCAAACGTATACGTTCCATTTTTTCAAAACTACAGTATTGTAGTTAAACATCTTGCAGCTGCTTCTCCTGAGCTTTCTCTACATATTTTACCCCAGAACGTTTGAATTTCATGTTGTACTTTTTAATTTTGTCAATTAAGCGACATTACAGAGAGGGTGTTCATTAATCCGGCCAGGATCGACACAAATCAAAATACACACCTGCACCGCCATTTAAAGGAGACCTGGTCTTTTTTTTTTTTTGAAACTCTACTATTTCATAATTTATGGTAGTATACCATAGTATATGATGTTTGAACCTGTAGTTTTTTTGTGTCCACTTCCTGTACTGTTAAGTTAATACAAAGCAAAACAACAAGATATGTTTCATATATGCACTAACTCAACTACTTTTTGTCATTCGTAGTATATGTATATTTATGTTTTCACCAATATGTAAACTAAAAGCAGAAGAGGGAGAAGGATGATATTCAGTTTACTTCAGTAGGAAGTATGGCACATACAGTGAGTCCCATGACCTGCCGCTTTCTAAAATGTAAAACCCATAGCTCACAAAAGCGTTTATTTTTTTTTTTTAAATAGGTGGATGACATCCTAGATGAGGAGAGTGACAACGAGAGCGAGGGCCAGGGGAAGGAAAAACCAGGGAATGAGGTGGAGGATGAAGAGGAGCGGCAGCCAGGAGCTTCACACATACCGGGAGGGAGGCTCGCCCCTCAGGAGCTCGGCAGGGAGGAGGCCATCCAGACCACGTCCAGGGAAACCAGTCTGTCGACTAATGTGCCAAGGTGAGACACAGCATTCACGGCAAAACCCGCCTCTCTGTCTCGTCTCTCTATATATACATAGATATATATATTCCTACATCTTTTAACCTTTTTGTGCCTCAACAACTACTACTTCATCAGCCCTTCTTGGATAAATGGAGGTGAAAGGTTCAGGGAAAACATATCTATAATATAATCTCTCCCTCTCTCCCCCCCTCTCTTGCATCTTGCAGAAACACATGTAGATTTGGAGGATTATTAACTTTAATGTCATCTGGCAAAGGTCTAAGTCCATTGAAAATCCCTGCCGATGTACCATGTATTTTCAGGTCTCACTTCCCCAATGACTATTATAATAACAAACTACTTGATCAGCACGTCTGCGCTTAAGCCTTATGGTCTGGTCCGTTGCTATGGAGACAAATCCAAACGGACAGCAGGCAGTCGAAAAATTCTGAATATAATGGAGCCTTTCACTGCTGAAAGATGGGACTGAGGCAATCTTACTGAGTGCCAGTATTCAGTCTTGACTCACAGATTATTTTTGTTACCTTTTTGTACATCCTGTATATCTAACATTTGTCTGTGCAGTTGTTATCTGCAAAGGAAGTTTGATTTTAAAGTTCAACACCAAATCTCAGGAAAAAAAGGAAACACTCGCAACACACAATGTGTATTTTATCACATTTTTTTGCAGTTGGTGTTTGTGTGTGATCTCTTTATGTGATTGGCATTTTGACTGTGGCCTTGTTTACATTTACATCATTGCAATGTGTGATGTTTTCGATGTGGTTTCGAAGTTCTTTTATTAGCTATCTCTGCATCTGTATGGGCACACTGTGTGTTGCTGTTAGGATAAGATAAGAAAAGATTTAAAAGGAGTCACCTGAAAATCGTTATTTTTCTTTTTATCTAGATGTAGAATGTAGATATCGATCTTAAATGGCATACGCTACGGTTACTTTAAAGTCCCAACAGAAACCAAACCACAAAGCGAATTAGTTGAATGGCCTAATCACTTCATCTAAATAATATTATATAATAATATTTTTTATTTAAGAAGAAAATTGCCTTTAGATTTTAAATCTCTATTACAACAGCATCTTGGCAGCAGCATAATCAACAGACTTAATCGTGTAACAATGACATTAAAGATACTTTAGAGAATCATAAAAATATATACATAATTAATATTCATTGTCTTCAAAGAAAGAATTCCAGTTGAGAGGAATTTCTTTGGTGTCCAACGAGGATTAAAAGTGAGAAAGCTGGTGGGATAAAATCAGCTGCCAGCTTTAGGAATTCCTGTTATAGGACCTGACTATTTTCTTGTCTAAACGTTTGAGGGCTTTATGCACCTTTCACACTACCCAGATTAAACTTAAAGGATTCATTAGCTGTTTGATTGAGAATTCTCAGATCTGAGTGTAATTCTGAGGAACCGGAGGCGATAAAGGGGGATATTGCAGTGACTTTGACTGAAAACCGCAGCACTGAAAACGGCCCTGATGTTAGACCCCTATACGTATTGTTCCAGATGCTGCTTTCCTGTCCGTAAGTCTGTGTTCACCCTCACAGCACTAAATGTCAGACCGAAAAAGAGACAGGACATGGTGTGTGTTGTTTTTTCTTTTTTTTTTTTCTTTTTTTTTTTCCGCCTGCAGTCACCGCGAATGGACACGTCTGTCTGTAGCACCTGTTCTAACACCTTCTGTTGCAGCTAATGAGTCGACCTTGAAATTCACTGTGTTGCTTAACCGCTGCTGCTGTAAACCTCTGGAAGTGCAACTCCAGTCAGAGCAGTGGTGCAGAGCACAGGAAGAGACAGCCTGACAGTGTAGATCTGATCTTAAAAACGGCGTGGACTCAAATTGGCAACTCGGTCTTTGAGACCTTCCACTAAAAGATACCAGCAATGTAATATAAATATACATCTTCCTAGGCATAGCCTGCTTATTCTGTTTTTATTTGTCTCGCCGGATAAACGATTCATTTAAATGAATTCTCAAATATTAATAAATAATTGAGCACCAATTTGCAGCCGCGTTCTCAACTTGTCGTTTCTGTCCTCTCCACCCGACGTTGTCTCTATTCTGATCTAATTCTCAATATAAAAGCAACAATAAACCATGAACTATGAGATGAGCTGAAAGGACTCCTGAAAGAGCCTAATTAGCCCCAATTTGTTTTTCTGTTTCCCTCACCGGCAAATCAACGGGCCTCTTAAGGATAAGTAGACACCATTAAGGATTAAGAGTGGGCTGGGAATAAACAATTCATTTTTAATTGATAATACTAGAGATTATTTTTGATTCGTTGATTAATCGAACGATTCATTTTTTCCATTAATTACCAACAGGAGCCTGAAATATTTAGTGCCCAAAAGGCCATTATAGTCTACTCTGCTCCAATGAAATGCCACTTTAGTCTCACAGAGATGGCAGTTAACGGAATCACTTATTTTTTCCTTGGAAATATTGCCATACTATTGAAGAATGTGTCTGTGTGTTAAACTTAATAGCCTCAAAGGAACCACTGACTTTATTTCTCACACGCATATTTTACGTCAATGTATTTTTTTTTATGCGGACATCATTGATTACATCATCCTGCTGTCTGGGCCCTACTATCGGTCTTGCTGGATTCATGACAAACGGCATCAGAAAAGGGAGATGTGCATGAATGACAATTTTAATGATGCAAAGCAATGTAAGATATCCACAACCTCAACAACATGGTAAATAGATTTCCAAACTATATCTGTCCTCTCAGCAAACACTTCCAGGCAAAGAGTTAAAAAATGACTATATATATGACACCCAGTGTGACTGTACTGTCTGCCAGAGTGCATTAATGTAATTCTCCTGTCTGGCAGAGGAAGGAATGTGTCTCTATTGTTGCCAAGTAGGTCATTACTGACAATTTAGGATGTGGGAAGTCTCCTAAAGCTGCTCCTTATTGATTTGGACTCCAAGGCGGGTCCTCAACTCCTGGGGAAACAGCTTAAGAGTTGCCGTCCTGTCAGTCTCCATCCGCGGCTCCACCACTTGCATAATTGACATAAAAACAGACTTGCATCTGTTGCTAAGAGACAGTAGTGAAGTGAATGTGCTTTGTTCATACCATCATTCAATATCTGCTCCTGCCTTCCTTTTTTCCTTTTCACTGCCTTAAAAGTAAAAATAACATTACTCCTATTCATGTTTTTTTCCAGTCATTCTTCTATAATCCATGTAACCACAAAAACTAAAACCAGCACTGAATATAGGACCATATCAGCATTTGAATTACTCTCTTTGGCCTCATTGCATGGATCTGTATAAGAGCCATGAATGCTACCATTTGCATAATTAAATGCTTAGTTATTAGAGTAGACCTGGGAGAATATGCAGGAGGAAACTTCCCCTGGACTTTGTTTACTTTAGTTTGTTTCACCAGAAATTTAATTATGTTTGCAATAACGCAGTAAAAGTAGCATTTCTCATTTGCTGCATTTTTATGATCCTGGGCTGCAACTACGGGTTATTTTCATCCTCATGTACAATAGATGGTGGCGATTTACGATACTTAATCTCATGATACAATACAGTATGATAGGAGTATTTTTTTTAACAATCTTAATGAGGAACTTGAACAAAATTATTTATTTGAAAGACGCAAAATACAAAACAATTTTCTTTTCATCCTCAATTGAGAATTGAAGTACATAATGTTTTAAGCTTACCATGCTAAAATTTCAGAATCTCAATGGATTTTCAGTCTTGTAAAACATGTAAGAGCGTCATTAAAAATGTATGCATCTTAATAAAACAACACATACCCATCAGATTACATCGTTAGCTTGACGTGTACATGAAAAAGCTTTGATAAACATTCTCTCGTTTTGCATGCAGGGAGTTTGTTTGTATTGTTTCTCCTTGACCTGCTTGAAATTATTTTTCCCTGCACCTAAGTTGACATAAATGATTTTTTTATGTTCCCAGAGGTCCTTGCTTATAACAGGGAAATAAATAAATATCAATCACTAAGTGCATTTGGAAGTCATCTATGATGCTGGGTAGAGTCGTTTCTGAAGATTTTCATAATTAGTGGATATTATGGGAATTTGTGGCATATTGTCTATAATTAGTGCATACAGGATCCTGTCCATTACTGTAGCCACTAATTATCTGCTGAGCGAAAAGAAGAGTTTGTTGATTTTGGTTAATTAAAATCAACCTTGAACTGGCTTAACCCCATCTGTCTTAAAGGTCCTGTATCGCAGAAAGTACTCATTTTAAATGCTGTTTTTAATATAAGCAGGTCTAGATACTGTATAAATACTGTTCCATGTTTCAAAATGCCCAATCCACAGAAAAATGCACACAGCCCTTATTCAGAAAGTGCCTTAGAACAAGCAGTGGGGACTGTTAAACCACAATGTCACAGTTATAAAACGGAGGAGAGGCTTGTTAATATTAATGAGACAGACAAAAAACAGTCTGTCCTTTCAAGAGCCCTAGAGATATAAAAATAGGATATGAAACTGTAATTTTGGTACTTGAACATAAATGTGTCATCAAATAACATGCAGGAGCTTTCACTTTCTGTTTGTGGACTCTGTGTCTAATAAAGTTGACATTGATTTGTTATGAGAGTTAGAAATGAATCCTCTTTCAATAAAGGGGAAAATTCCAGCAAGCTGGTATTTCAGCCTTTTTAGGGACGTGTTAGTGATGTCATTTAGCCCGAATTAATATGCATGATTTATTACGTGCAGCGGCACTTACAGGGCTCTAACGGATTGAAGACTTAACAAGGACGTTGCAGGGTTGACGGTTGACATTATGGATGAATTTTCACCTCCTGGCAGCTCATAGAAACTCTCTCTCTCTTTTTTTTTCTTTTTTTTTTTTTCCTCTTTCTTCCCCTTCCCATCTCATTCGCAGCAGTGCAGTCCGAGTTTAGGCTGTTCGCTGTGCATGTGTGTCTCGAGGCTGAAAGGCTTTGACTTCTGAGTCAGACTAAGTGCCTTCCTTAAAAGTAGCTCACATCAGAGGCTGCAAACTTTTATGTATTTTTTTTTTTTTTTTTTTTAAATCACACGTCTCATTGTGTCTCTGTCACATACATCAAGGTCAGGGCAGGTCTTTGCAAGGAAAACATCAGTAATGTCTTTGTAAATTAATCTTAAAACAAGTCATTCTTAATCTAATATGGACAGCATGAATATTTGAAATTTGTTCCTGGTAGGAACAAAAGTGAATGGTACATCTAACCAGGCACACGGTGTGGCTTTTAATTAAAGCAGCTTCGATGGTTTTACCCCTCACTTTAAGGTTTAAACATTTATTTTCCCTCTGTCCCACTTCTTTCTTGTTTTTTCCTTGCCTAAAAACATGAATGGGGGGGGAAAAAACAGTCTATATTTTTGTCATTAGAACAAAATGTAAACTGCAATACATTGTTAAAATGGAAGTTCTTCAAATAATGTACTTTTCTATTCAGCGGTTTTTCATTCAAGGGATTTTATAGTTTACAAAACCTGATTTAGTTACATCCAGTGTAACCAAACCCTAACCCTGTATGAGGCACTAATAGGCCCAGAGAATCCTGGCCTCAAATCAGCTTCATCGTATCCCATAACAATCTTTCAACCGTTTAAAATTGTCACTTAGTCACTTGCAACATTTGCGATTTATAGAATGACAGAAGCGTATTTATTCCAATAACCTTGGCTCCTGTTCCTCACATTTTTATTCAGGTGGGTTTAATAGAAAGTTTTACAACACGAGGGGTTGTACAGCTCTAAAATCAGGCTGTCAAGAAGAAGTTATGAGACTGTATGCTCACGGATTATGGGGCTGAAGCCAAACCACAACCTGAGGCTTCCAGCGGAGGATTACTGAGTGGATTTTTTTAATGCCAAGCGATGCATGATTTAAGGGCTTAGTCATATCTTCTGTTAGAGTTTACTGCAGAGAATATCTTCCTGTCCTGATTTTATTTCATGTATTTTTATATTTCATCTGCCATTGGGGTAATTGTTGGGGAAAAACTTGCACTGTATACATGTATACCTTCACCTCTGTCTTTTCATAGCTCTTAAAAGTGTTTTTTTAAATGAGTCGACCGGAGGCTGTTCTCCACCAATTCATGAAGCTAATCTTGGTTTAATTAGCTAGTTTGCCACAGATGATAACATCTGCTTCTGACAGCTGTTGCAGCTGGGTAAAGATTGAGTGAGCGTGTTATTATAATATCACCAGGCTGGAGGCGGAGGAGGAGGCAAATGGATTGTAAAGTTGTCCGTTTGGGTTGTCAGACAGCGAGGGGCGCCCTCTTTGTTGAACACCTTGATTGGATTGTGTGTAGTTGTTCTCATTACGCGTGTGTGTGTGTAAATCTTCATAAGTGCAGTCAAGGCTGTGTCTATCATCGCTTTGTTTGCTGATGATCCTCTGAGCCAGTATGAAAGAAGAAGACACATTTTTTTATGGTACATCAGAATACGGTGTCGCCAAGGTTAACGCAGCTTTATTGTAGTCACTTTAGAGCGCTGCCATATAGTTTTACAGATGTAGTTTAAAAGTGTGTGAATCTCCCCTTTGACTTTAAGTGGCCCTGTTCAACCCAAGGGGGGCTTTGCATAGATTAAATGGGTAAATGAATCCTCAGAGGGAAGATAAATAACACATCCCTACTCTCTGTGTAATTAAAGACTCCAAAATTAGTATGCCCAGGCAGTTAGCTAGTGTAGTGTAAATTAACCACCCATGGTTAATGAGATGATTTAAAGGATAGGTTCACATATTTCTCTCTTTTAAAACAGGGAGGTGCCAATACTGTTTGGACACTGAAAACGTTTTTTTCTTCACTATAAGCCCTGTTGGAAGTAATTAAACTTTAGCTCCCATGTTGTTAATGGAGGAGAAAGCTGTTTCACAAACGGAAGTCTGAGCATCCTATTTTTTTAAGAAGGGGTTCAATTTTTTTCTTGTTATCCAGAGCATATACGTGCCGCAGCGGATTAAGTCGCGTCTTCGTTATGACTGCACTGTGATATCAAAGGGCTGCTATTGCCTGCGAGGTTATGCACATGAATGAAGCGGAAGCCTGGTGGCTGAACAGCTCCAGTTAAGACAAGTCCCCAACAAGGCCCAGGACCTTTGTTGTTTCCTCCATACCTCATATTCTGTCTGCTTCTCCTTTTAAGTCTATGCATTAATGAGGAAAAAAACGCCCCAAAATATATCTAAAATAAAAAAAAAACAGATTGAAACTGAGAGCAACAAAATACCCTGGATATAACAAAAAGCTCACAGTCAATAATTTCCTGCTGCAATATACACTGACTGGCCACTTTATTAGGTACACCATGCTAGTAACGGGTTGGACTCCCTTTTGCCTTCAGAACTGCCTCAATTCTTCGTGGCATAGATTCAACAAGGTGCTGGAAGCATTCCTCAGAGAGTTTGGTCCATATTGACATGATGGCATCACACAGTTGGCACAGATTTGTCAGCTGCACATCCATGATGCGAATCTCCCGTTCCACCACATCCCAAAGATGCTCTGTTGGATTGAGATCTGGTGACTGTGGAGGCCATTTGAGTACAGTGAACTCATTTTCATGTTCAAGAAACCAGTCTGAGATTATTCTAGCTTTATGACATTGAGCATTATCCTGCTGAAAGTAGTCATCAGAAGTTGGGTACATTGTGGTCATAAAGGGATGGACATGGTCAGCAACAATACTCAGGTAGGCTGTGGCGTTGCAACGATGTTAAATTGGTACCAAGGCGCCCAAAGAGCGCCAAGAAAATATTCCCCACACCATTACACCACCACCACCAGCCTGAACCGTTGATACAAGGCAGGATGGATCCATGCTTTCATGTTGTTGACGCCAAATTCTGACACTACCATCCGAATGTCGCGGCAGAAATCGAGACTCATCAGACCAGGCAACGTTTTTCCAATCTTGTATTGTCCAATTTCGATGAGCTTGTGCCAATTGTAGCCTCAGTTTCCTGTTCTTAGCTGAAAGGAGTGGCACCTGGTGTGGTCTTCTGCTGCTGTAGTCCATCTTCCTCAAAGTTTGACGTACTGTGTGTTCAGAGATGCTCTTCTGCCTACCTTGGTTGTAACGGGTGGTTATTTGAGTCCCTGTTGCCTTTCTATCAGCTCGAACCAGTCTGGCCATTCTTCTCTGACCTCTGGCATCAACAAGGCATTTCCGCTCACAGAACTGCCGCTCACTGGATATTTTTTCTTTTTTGGACCATTCTCTGGTCCAAGAGAATGGTCCAAGAGATGGTTGTGCGTTGTGCGTAAAAATCCCAGTAGATCAGCAGTTTCTGAAATACTCAGACCAGCCCTTCTGGCACCAACAACCATGCCACATTCAAAGTCACTCAAATCACCTTTCTTCCCCATACTAATGCTCGGTTTGAACTGCAGGAGATTTTCTTGACCATGTCTACATGCCTAAATGCACTGAGTTGCCGCCATGATTAGAAATTAAGTGTTAACGAGTCATGCTTTTTTACTATCTAACTTGTACATATTTATATCTTAAAGTAAGCCAGTGAAACCAAGGTTATAATTGAGAAAGGATTTAATCGTGTATTATTTTAACATCAGATCATTAGCCAGAGTTTCACAGACCTGTAGGCTGTTGCAAAGTCCTTTTTGAAGGATCCTGATAATGAAGTAATCCTAATCCTCCTCTCTATTAAACTGAGATATTACATGGTCCAGCTTGCTGTCTATTGCAATATCCCTATCTATTCTTTCTTCAGATTCCCCCGTAGGGAATAATGGAACAATCTTCCAAACCTTCCAAATGTCTTCTGCATTGGACTTGCCCAGTCGTAACCACAAAACAACATTAATAATTCATCATTCAGCCCTAGCATGCAGCAGACATAGACCGATAATGAAGAATTTAAACTCTAATTTGCTCACACTCACCCTTGACTCTGGTGCATAGTATTTAACTGTCCCTGTGGCCTCCGCAGTACAATGTAATTGAATGGTTATTGCTTGACATTCATCAATATTCATCTAAATTCCAGCGATGCAGCGTTTCTGCTTCAAAAGCTGAGAAAATGCCCCTTTTTATTTTTGCTTTTTTTTGTAGAGATCACTCTACTGTATGTACCAGCCGCTCATATAAATAAATCCCTTACGAGGTGCTTTGTCAGCTTGTCCCGCTGCATTAGATGTGGAGGCTTTTTTCTTAAGTAAAAGTTGTTTGCAAGTAACAGACGCCCTTGGAAATGTTTCACATAATGGTGCATGTCCACTTCTTCTCGGAGGCTGCTCTCAGTGCAACAACGGTGTAACCCGAGGCACATTTTATGAAATAGGTTCAACCAAACGGGCCACTTTTGTTAAACTAAAGGCAAGACGGCGCAATATGGGGATTTGGCCCCTGGCACCTGAACAGGCTGTTTGTGCTGATTTCGCAGTATTTATTATACAGTAGCTTTAGATGAATTATTAAAGCGTTCATGTCAGTGTTTTTTTTTTTTCATAAAGGGCTACCTTATGAATCCATAAGCAGTCATGCGATTCCTTGTATCCAGTCACCCTCTCAGGGGCGCTTTGCTGCGTTTCCATTCAGATCCCCACTGGAAATATGTGCCGTTTTCAAAATATTGCTTAATGGAATGTTGTATAACTGTGTAAATGTTTCCATGTAAATAGTCAGATTTAGAGGTCATCAGGTAACACCAATAGCTAATGTATAGATTAAAAAAAGAAGTATCACTATCTAAAATGATGATGTGTGCATCTCACTGTTATAGTGTGTTGTGCTTGTCGGCTCTGCATGAACTAATCATTCATTTAAAAGGGGGTTGTTGCACAGTCAGGGGTTCCGACACAGAGAGCACTGCAGGTTCATCAACCTTTTTATGCCAAACACCACAAGGCCCGGTGTTGGCCAATCACACACACACACACACACACACACAACATCCAAGTGTACATTCCTGTGGAGTATTCTGCAAAGTGAGTATTTGAGTGTTTACACCGTAATTGTTGTTGTGACAAGCCATGATCCCGTGCACCGTTTAATGAGCATCCCTTTCCCAGGCTGTACTGAAAACAGATTCCTCTGCCATCACATCGAATTGGAGTAAATCAATGGTCAGATTCAATACTCGCACAGCTCTCCATGTTGTATAAGCAGTGCCTATATCTCATTGCAACTGGCGTACAATGGGACAGCCGGGATACATTACAGGCTGTTTAATGCAGCGCGCCTTGATGAATGAGGCAAGCCGAGACCTGCAAGTAATTCTTCTACTCGGTATCTGAAATAACCGGCCTCTCCAGGACCTATTTTTTATCTCTCTCATGCTGGCATCTTTACTGAATTTCTAGGGACGGGTGTATTTCCAGCAACAACTACAGCTTGTTGTTCTTGGCACCCGAGATTCAATGGAGGAAGATTGTTGTTTAATATTGGGCAGTTTGTCAGGAGCATCAGGAAAATGACACTGATTACCGCAAACATAACTTCCCTTCCCTTGTCTCGCTTTTAAATTACAGTTGATCACTGAAAGAGCGATGGCAGGCTGTTGACTCATAATTCATAATTATTCATAAACACAATGGTGTGGTGAACTAGATAAAATGGTCGTTCTTCTTGTCATTTGCAAAGCAGTTAAATAAAAAGAACCCAAGGAAAGAATGCAAAACCCATTTTTTCATGTCATAGACGCTTTGACAAGCTCATTTAGAGACAAATTCTCCATGCTCCCCATTTAATCATTGTTTTCAGATGTTCCTGTTGCTAAAGAGGAGATGTTCATTCTGCAGACATCATTGGGCACCACCTTTTTGTTCTTTCTTCAATAAAGACTGTTTGTTTTTCTCCTAGAAAATGTGGGAAAGTTCCACCTCTATATTCTCTGAAATCAGGATATTCAGAATACACACCTTCTCCCTGGTAAAGCTCTAAATCTGGGCTTTTTATTTATCTGTTGCATCTCGCAACTTATGTGACAAAGCAGTTCCCGTCTAACATTCAGCAAATTAACTACTACGAAAAAAAGTGAAATTTTGGTGTAGTAAATTCTATCATCATGTCTTCTTATATTATTAAGATTCAGTGAGAACTACGGTTTTATAAGTAAAATCAAACATTGTATTATTGTAATACATGAAGTATAGTGAAATAGTTTCACTTCTTTTTTACTCATGCTGTGTAAATGTTCAATAGCTATATGTGCCTAAAACTAGAAATACTACATAAACTTAACTGTAAAAGCCTAGCATTTTAAAACGCATGCTTTCAGTACAGCACAGTATTGGTTACATTTATTTGGTAACATTTATCAAGGGTACATTCATCAATTTTGGATACTCTTAAACTAAAACTTAAGATGTAATGAAGCAAGTGTTACTTAATATCTACACAACTGTTATGTTTTATGGTAAGTAAACTTTACTTTATACTGACAGGTGATTGTTGCTTATTGCAGCATCAAATTTTACTTGAATCATCTGCGTGCAATTATTTACAGTATATTTGTGTACAGTATACAAGTGAGCCTAATATATATATATAGGCATTTATATCAAATTTTTCTAGTACAATTCTTCAAAGTGTGCAGGTTGAAATGCGAAATACTACTGACTAGAAAGTTACATTTTAAATGCACAAAACTTTTTCTAATATTTTGTAGTAGACGGTTTGTATTTCATGATTGCTGTGCAAGTAAGAACAAATGAACAGCATTTTCAGCGGGGTGAATGCATGTTTGGTACATTTTAATCGAAGCCAAAAAAAAGAGGGATCAGGCAATAGCATATAATTGAACGATTCAGTGTATTGTAGTGATGGAAGAGAATACACACAGCACAATACCGTCGATTCCTAATGTCCCTTTTTTGTCATCTCTTTAGCAGCGTTTGTGCCAGCATACATTCATCAAGGCATAATCAGTAGTATAATGGGCTGTATGAGAATGGCAACTTCAAAACCTTTTCCACTTCTAATAATGATACAGAGCTGTCTTTAATAGCACGATCAGTTCTACAGACAAGTTTCGGTTCCAGGCAGTTTTGTTTCTGCTCTTCTTCTATTGCATTTTCATGGAATTATGCAAAATGGAACAAGTCATTTCAGGACGAATGATGCTCCTCTTCACGTAAAGTTAGTTGATATTTCTGTGAAGCTGCTGCATGATGGCTTTTAATATTCAGAAAATGTTCAGACCCATTTATTTAAATGATTTATACATTTTTGTAACTGTCCATCCAGGCAGCTCATAATTTCATAAATCACAAAGCAAAAACAGTAGAAATTATTCCAAATTTCTTAAAAAAGAAAAATAGAAGTATCACTTTGACAATAATTTGACATAATTACACTTAACTCAGTAGCACATTACTCGTATCGCAGTTCAAGCAGTGATTACAGGAGTGTCATCATAACAAAGCATCCAAGTACCCATGTTTTTGAGTTCCTGTTTTATTATATTTGTCCAAAAATAAAAAAAAAATTTACCTTACTTTTTCATTATGCATTATTGAGAATATTTATGATGCGGGGAAAGGAATATATAAATGATTTTTGCTGCTATTTTGCTATTTCTCCCACTTAGAAATCATGGAGGGGTCTGAAATTTCCATCGTAGGTGCATGTCCACTGTGAGAGAGATAAACTAAAAAAAAAAAATCTAGAAATCACAATGCATGATTTTTTAATGATTTATTTGTGTGATATAGCGGCAAATAAGTATTTGAACACCTGAGAAAATGAATGTTAATATTTGGTACAGTCGCCTTTGTTTGCTATTACAGAGGTCAAACGTTTCCTGTAGTTTTTCACCAGGTTTGCACATACTGCAGGAGGGATCCTGGCCCACTCCTCCACGCAGATCTTCTCTAGATCAGTCAGGTTTCTGGGCTGTCGCTGAGAAACACAGAGTTTGATCTCCCTCCAAAGATTTTCGATTGGGTTCAGGTCTGGAGACTGGCTGGGCCATGCTACAACCTTGATATGCTTCTTACGGAGCCAGTCCTTGGTTTTCCTGTCTGTGTGCTTTGGGTCGTTGTCGTGTTGGAAGACCCAGCCATGACCCATCTTCAATGCTCTGACTGAGGGAAGGAGGTTGTTCCCCAAAATCTCACAATACACGGCCCCAGTCATCCTCTCTTTGATGCAGTGCACTCGTCCTGTCCCATGTGCAGAAAAACACCCCCAAAGCATGATGCTACCACCCCCATGCTTCACAGTAGGGATGGGGTTCTTCAGATTGTACTCTTCATTCTTCTTCCTCCAAACACGCTTAGTGGAGTTATGACCAAAAAGTTCTATTTTGGTCTCATCTGACCACAAAACTTTCTCCCATGACTCCTCTGTATCATCCAAATGGTCATATGCAAACTTAAGACGGGCCTTGACATGTGCTGATTTAAGCAGGGGAACCTTTCGTGCCATGCACGATTTCAAATCATGACGTCTTAGTGTATTACCTACAGTAACCTTGGAAACGTTGGTCCCAGTTCTTTTCAGGTCATTGACCAACTCCTGTCATGTAGTTCCGGGCTGATTCCTCACCTTTCTTAGAATCATTGAGACCCCACGAGGTGATATCTTGCATGGGGCTCCACTCCGATTGAGATTGACCGTCATGTTTAGCTTCTTCCATTTTCTAATGATTGCTCCAACAGTGGACCTTTTTTCACCAAGCTGCTTGGCAATTGCTCCGTAGCCCTTTCCAGCCTTGTGGAGGTGTACAATTTTCTCTCTTGTGTCGTTGGACAGCTCTTTGGTCTTCGCCATGTTACAAGTTAAAGTCTTGCTGATTGTATGGGGTGGACAGGTGTCTTTATGCAGCTAACCACTTCAAACAGGTGCATCTGATTAAGGATGATACATGGATGCAGGTGGACTTCTAATGGGCGGACTAACAGGTCCTTCAGGGTCAGAATTCTAGATGACACACAGGTGTTCAAATACTTATTTGCCGCTATATCACACAAATAAATCATTAAAAAATCATGCATTGTGATTTCTGGATTTTTCTTTTTAGTTTATCCCTCTCACAGTGGACATACACCTACGATGACAATTTCAGACCCCTCCATGATTTCTAAGTGGGAGAAATAGCAAAATAGCAGGGTGTTCAAATACTTATTTTCCCCACTGTGTGTGTATATATATATATATATATATATATATATATATATATATATATATATATATATATATATGTGTGTGTGTACATGACCGTTTTTTTTTTCAGAATACAGTTGATTGGTTACTCAGTGTCTCTGCATTAGATTTTTTTTTTTTGCGTGAGAATTGTTTTAAAAGCGGTGGCTTTTAAAAGACACACACACTCAAAATGATCTCTGGCAAGACGTTCATGCTGTTTATACAGCTGCTCTTCTTTGTGGGGGAAAAAAATAAGCCTTGCTCAGAAATTGCAGGATTACATAACACGATGCAGCATTTAGATTTTTTTGCACTCCTCATCCAAAAAAAAAAAAAAAAGCTAAATTAATCGCAGCTGAGTTATAGAATTTCTTCTAATCTAATGAAATGATATTCATCAATGAATAACCAAGCCTAATCATGATATTAAAATGCTGTGTGTGCTCGAGTAAGATAATGTAGTACAACTAAAAAACCTGATTATTCAAATTCCAGAGCTTATCTTCCCCAAGCTCCATGGTTGGGCTGCTTCATCTCAGCATTTGCTGCTTTTTTGTTGAGTGTGTGCTTTGACCTAGATGAGATGGGGAAAGAATACAGCCCATCTCTGTGCTGCTCTCTGGTTTCGTTCGTCTCATTCAGGCTCTTTTTTTCTCCTACTGCTACCTTTTCATTTGTCTTTATCTCTAGGCTATATTTGAGTGTGGAGCGGCCCATCTACTTTATACTGGGCTAAACCGTACGCTTCGTGTATAGATTGACGTGTTCTCATGCAATGTTTCCTCTTCTTTGACTGCTTTTAATCATTCAGTGTGAAATCACGATTGCTTTGCAGAACCTGTTATGTAATTATCGGTCTATTCATTGGTTCATTGGTTTAGTTACCTAAGTTGGTTTTAAAACAGTTGGAAAAATCAGCAATGCATTTCGTGACAAACAAGTCAAATATACAAATTCAAAGGGCCATAAACAAGACCTTCTTGGCAAAGCTCCATTTGAAATTCTCCAATGTTTTTTGGCCTTAAAACACAATGCAAGTATAAATTAGTGACTTGTGCAGCCCATAAGGGAGAACTAAAGGTTTTAATGCGAAATTTCCGTCAAATGCAGGAAAAAATACTAAGATAAAGGAAAACATAAAAGATATTTATTTAAGTATCATAACACAATAAAAAAAAATACTAAATAATCCATTACAAGTATACGTATGGTCTTCATTTGAAGGGAAACATTGTATGTTTCACATACCAATCATCTATTTTACATGTAAAATACTGATCATCAAAGTATTTTATAATTAAAGTGAAGTAAAAAGTACAATATTTCACTCTAAACTGTAGTATAGTCGAGTTTTCTAGTAGCACAAAATTGGTTAAAGTTAATTGCAAGTACCTCAAAACTGAAGTAGAGTACTTATGCAAAACATGTCTGCAGTGATAGCAATAGTAAAGTTATTATAGAACATTTTTGTTGTAATGAGTTTTTTTTTTTTTGGACGTTTCAGTCAAGTAAGCACTTTACATATCTTTTTCCTTTAGTCAAATTTTTCTGCATTTACACTGTACAATTACAGTCTTAACAATAAAGCAAGCCGACAAAAATTTCGCTGACCACAGTGTTTTATGGGATAATGGTAAATGTTAACATGGAGTTATAGTAATAGTCGCAGCAGAAGATTATTTTCTACTGCGGATAAAATTCACATGCCCTCTCTTTTAAAAGAAAATTGATCTTTTCATATTTAGTTAAAAACATGAATTAATGTGTTTCCAACTAAATTATAATTAAGACACTTAATCAAAGACTGTTCTTTTTGAATTTGATTTAAATGTATTCAAAAATGATCCATTATCAGGGATCAGGTTTCTATTAAGGAAAATAACTACATCTTAAGTAACATAAAAATCGCATTCCTTTTATTCTGTTAGAATAACAATAATCAATAAGTGAAATAATGAATTTTGTATTTGTTTTTCTTTGCTAGATTGTTATACTTGCAATTAAAATGCATTTTACAATGTGAGGGGGAAAACAAAGAATGAATTGAAGCTGTGATGCAAACCAAGTCTATTTTACAGTTCAGTGTAATAAATACGATCTAATTCTCGACAAAACATTGTTTAGGAGCCTGAAACCTTGTTAACACGGTCAAACTTAAAGAAATTGCCTTTAAACACCCGATCCGTTCATTAAATTTGTGTAGCCGTTTGGAACAGTTCAATTATTTTTTTAACGGGGAGGGCGATGGGAGTGTAAAAGGAGGGCTGTTATCTCCATGTGTGTATTGTAAGTTAGATTCCTTGAGCTTTCCAATTAGAAACGTCTGCACCTCAGGAGCTCAGTGTGGGTAATTGTTTTTCAGGAGAGGCCTGTACCCTGAAGACTGTCGTAATGGCTTCATATTTCCTCCAGTATGTGTTTAAATTTGCATTTATGGGAGCTGTTGTTTTCAACCTGTGTTTTTCCCTCTTTTTCTCTTTCTCTCTCCACCAGCAAAGCTCTCCCATGTACCCTCCGCTGTAGGGCATGTTGATGCTCGCTACAGATTAATTAAATGTCTACCGGTGCAACTGGAACTCGTGAACGTGTCTGACATGTGACGTGTGAGCGAAACAAACAGCTTAATGAATTTAGCCTGTCACTTAAATCTGTCCCCCGCCCCTCCGAACCCGATTCGTATCGGAGACACAATCGGAGCCGTTTTCTGTTCGACCGTGATGTGATTTGTCAGGTACAACGCTCTTTGGCAGCTGTACCCTGGCTCAGTCCTTTTCAGTAAACGGAGCCTCCGTTTTGCTTCTCCCCAGAGTTCCCCGGAGTCGATATGAAGTCAGCTGTCAGATTAGTTGAGGGTGTACAGTTCTGCGCAAAGTTTTTCCAATAGGCCTGGATTGTTTGGATGTAAATTAAAATGGATAAACAGCCTCGCAAATCCAGCATCAGTCAGGCTGGAGCTTCCTTGTTATTTTCTACATCATCATAATCTGTTCTTTTGCATATTATTATGCTGTATTATAAGAAAGATGAGTGTATCTGCATTTGGGATTATTTAGGGGCTGCAGATTTTTAATAGTGGGCACAAATGTTCACAATTTGCAGGCTGTTCACTTCATGTCAATAGAAGCACAACACAGATTTTGTATATATCTGTTATGAATGGAAGAACAAAATATACAGTACGGTCTAAAAGGTTCAGCCACTAAAAGAGAGAGAATTTTTTCAAAGTAATGCAATGAATATACAACTTTTATTACTATAAAACAACTTCTTACAAGATGCAATAAATGAAAGAAACTGCCCTAATCACACCTGCATGCAGTTTATTCTGGCTGCTTTACAGGTTGTTCCAAGCATCTGTGGGAAGGTGTGTTGCTTCTGTCTCATCATGTAATCCCAGACTGGGCTGAGACCGCAGCTCTGGGGTTCATACCATCTGTTGAAGCTGGCTTTTTTCTTCACTGAGATTCAGCAGCAAACACCTCCCTGATGGTATTGAATAATGGATACAAATCTTGAACTGCCTATACTTTGCCTGGGGCTGACCCCTATAGAACTTAATACTTGTGAACAATACATGTGCGGAGTTCTTCCCAGAACTTCTTGATGTTATGGAGTAAAGAAAACTACAAGAGCGGCACTTTCTCCTCCCTCATTAACATTGCTCGCGCAAGCCTCTTAACCCCCAGCCGCTTTGGTGGAGCTGCTCATGCGGCCAGCAGATAATATAATAATATATTTAACATTAGGGTTCCCAGAGCGTCAGCTAGAACAAAGGTTGCACTGTAGAAAACAGATAAAACATTTTGATATGATATAAAATATTAAAGACCAGCATTGACCAGTAAAATATATGATGAGATGAAAGGTCAGAATAAAAAAAAAAATACTTGAGAAGCTTTTAGAAAAGGTGTGTGAATGCATGCAGCTGAGTGCAGTCGCTTGGCTTTTGGTGAAATATTCATGAACAGATCAGGGTTTTTTTAAAATGATCCCATTATTGCCCATATCCCATACCCCTGCCCCTTTCCTTTAAAATGATAACAATTAAAGCTGAACCACTTTCCGGCAGTAGTACAACAGATCAGCTAAATATTGAAACCATTTCTCATCTACTGTACATGTAAGGTCCAGACAGACTCTACCCTCCTATTGACTGCACTATTTTCTTGTAGTAATACATTATAGGAAACTTGAAGAGTTTAGAAATCCTTAAAAGAAGCTTCTTGTTTTCTGTTCTGCTGTTCTGGTTTTCTGATGCCGTATAAAACAACAGTTAGTGCCACTTCATGACATAAGGTGACTATATTAGTGCTAATATTACAGTAGCTGTCTAGCTTGATGGCTGACTCCCACTATATTAGAGTGTTTTTCTGCCCAGTTGTAACATATCATGCAGTAGAGCTGGGCAGATGACCAACAAATTATATCACTTTTTAAAATCATATCAGTGTCAAGGTATTTGATGGTATATTTTTTCAATTCCATGCATTACTAGGTGTTATCCCCTTTTTCTTATAATTTAGAGAATAATTATAGCAGAAAGTTGGCTTAGAATGATCAGAATATTGTTAACAGTATTCAATACACATATGGTTCCATAAAATGTGTTTTTGAGTTATGTCAGACTTGCATTTAACGTTGCCTGCAGACGTGAAAGACGACATCTTAGTTCCATGCATTCTTCATATTCTAGGACATGTTTTGACAAAGGTGGTGAAGCAAATTACTTAAAAATGTAGCCCTTAAATATTTACAGATTGTGGTTGTTTGAGCAGCCTTTTTTTTTTTTTTTTTAAAGCCATACAACAACCATCAGGGCTCCTCTTTTATCCCCTCTGTGTCTGTGACATTCTCTCCATCCAGGTTGTTCACTTGCTCAATGCACACACACACACACACACACACACACACAGGCCAAGGCCTCACATGGAGCCGCATGCAGCTTGTTTGCTACAACCGTGAAACTGTCCCCTCTAGCAAACCATGCCCCGCAGCTCTGTTTCCATGTTGTACATTACACACTCACTGGTATTGGTGTATCTGAAAAATTCATAGGATTTAAAAAAAAAAAATACACTGGTATTTGGTATGAAATGCTATAAAGCCCAGTCCTACCATGCAGTATTTATACTACAATTTGTTTGCTCAGGGCTGCTTGTTATCTGTGGTACTGTATGTGGCCTGAAAACTGAAATCCATCAAAGTTTTCATGAGAATATGAAAACAAAATACTGTGCATGTGCGGAGGAAAGGTTTTGTCTCGCTGAATGGAGTCGATCGGCCCAGCTTTGCTCTTAGACGCGAATGTAACTGGGATTTTAGAAGACGCTGACAGTGGCCGTCGGCACACACAACAGCACGTGTTCCTTCAGCGGTGCAGCGGGGGGGAACGGCCGAGAGCTGATAAACACAGGTCAGCGGTGCGGCGGGGGCGACAGACTGTGAGGAGAACCGATGCTTACTCAGGCTTTTCACATATATACGAAAAGAGGGAGGAAGGGGGAATACATAAGTGGGTTAAAAAAAATGAAAGTGCAAGTAATCTGACCCAGTTTTTTCCTCCAGGCTCTGCTGCTCCCGAGTTGGTGAGGCAAGCAGTTTTTTTTTTTCTTTCTATTTTCACTTTTTGGTTAGATTGATCTCACCATGAGGCAAAAAGATGTATCAGGCAAGGCTGATAGCCATCGTTCATCATGACCCATAAACACATGCATAAGCTGTTTTTCCTCACACGGAGGACATCACTCGGTACATTTTCTGCATGAGGATAAAGTAGCTTTGTTAAGTTTGTGAGGATGATGATGAATATCTTTGTTCCCCGTGTGTATTCACCACTCCAAGGTTTTTTTTTTTTTATATTGAATATACTTCTTTTTTTTTTTTGCTTAATGCACTTTTCTTTAACCTCCCTCATGTACTTTTAGATTGTGATTGATTGCATAACCAGAATGCAGTTCTGCATTCATTATATGAATAATGATTTCAATAATCAAAGCTTTTCTAGGGCTCCACATCAGGAAACAGACGGCTGTTCCTCACAGTGTTTCAGGTAGAGGTGCGAGGAGAGGAGCGCCTCATTAGGTCACGCCGGGGCAATTAGTTCAACCGGCGAGGAAACACTTCGAGCTTAGACGCCGCTCGATGCTCTCTGCCCCCAGAAGGGTGTGATGGAGAGTGGGTAGAACATGACAGTAGCAGAGGTTTTAAAGTTGCCCTGGTGCTTCAGTGCAATATCTTCATGCTAAAAGCCCTTTTTATTCCAACTATGATGTCTTTCTGAACACCTTTTGTCAGGATAAAGAGTACCTCATCGTAAAGTAATTGACCTCAGCAGGTAACTTTAGGCTTCTCTACATGCTTTTTTTTTACTTCAACTAATAGGCTCCAAGTACGAAATCTTGATTCGCTTTTCCACACTTTTCTATCCATTTCGGCCTCTGAACCACACAGACCGCTCTGGGGATGAAAAAGCTGAGAGGTTCGAAATATCAGAGTAGATTGTCATGCCCCGATCTGGATCTTTGTGGGATTCATGATCTTTTCTGTTTCAATGGCAGACGTGTGTCAGGTTATGTCCGTGCTCTTGATACTTTTAGAAGCTTTTGTAGCTTCACAGCTGAATTTGAGATTCCTGCATGAAGCTGAGATCTCCTCCAGCAGACAGAAGCATAGCCTGTGTTCTGACTTGTTGGCCCACACTGTCCACTCTTCAATGTCTGTCCAGAATTACTGTGCTCCTTCTTTCATACAGGTATTCAAAGTGTTGCTTATCAGACACTACTGGCTGGGCATGGTATCTCATACTTATATGCAGATCATATTTGTGTTGATTTAGTGTAGCTTGGGCTTCAAATTCTGTTTCAGGTACAGTCAGGACCCCGAGCTCTCAAAGAATAGATGTTAAAAAAAAAAAAAAAAAAAAAACCTCTATCATCAGTAGGGATGGGTATCGTTAGGATATAATAGTATATCGGTACTACTACTCCTCAATATTCCTCATTGGTTTGTGTCTTTATCAAATCTCTTATCAGTTCTCATCTGTGTTGTTTCCTTGCATTAATCCTGCATCTCTAAATGATAACTTCCTCATGGGTCTAATTAGTCTGATCCATCGGGTTCCTCAGATGTAGTTCAAAAGCAAACAGAACTGCACTACAAAGACTTAAAATTTCAAGTCTAATCATGAGATTATTTCCTCTGGGTCCAAAGTACCTGGAACTTTTGGTGGAAACAGGACTTAATGTAGCAGCCTTCCAACCAGTAAAAAGTAATGACGCAGGTACTTTTTTTTTTTTTTTAATATACATCTATTCTTTGAGAGCTCGGGGTCCAAAACCATTTTCTCAGGAATGGAGCTCTACTCTGTATCCGGTGCTGCCGGTGACCAGAGATGATGTAACTTATATGAAAGGCTGCCCGGGGCCTTTAATCAGATCTTGCTGCCTGTGGCCGACCACGGATGAGGTGGCTTGATGCAGACATGGGCGATAAGGGAGATATAAATGACACCTGACAGCAAATCATCACATTGAATCATACCTTTATCACACTTTTTTTTTTGCTTTGGGAGCATATGGTCAGCAAGGAGTTGTGTGTTTGCCTCCACCTGTGTAGTCTTGTGAAATTTCAGAAGGGAAAATAACCCTGAATTCACTTATATATGTTGAAAGTCATTAAATGTTAATAACACAACTGGCATCTGTTATCTACCCAATATTGAATATATTGATATTACATTCCGATAATTTCCTGTTTTAACATTTAGGCCAAAAAATATAATATTAAGTCATTGGCGGTGTAACTTTCTTAAAGCTGATATAGCTGATTTTTTTTTTTTTGCTCTCTCACACACACACAAACAGATCAACAGCCATGCATACCTGTCAATAGGGATATACCTGCACTGTCCTGACGTTTTCAAGCGACCCAACTTTACCTCAAATAAATATCAAAATAGTTGTACCAGATCTCCTTCCTGACCCAATTACTTTAAAGGGTAAAGACTATGTTTTAATCATGGCCTTTTTTGTGTCAGTAGAATGTTTAAAACAAGGCGTTACAATGAACCAGCTTTATTACATTAGTGCTTTTTGTCCTTGTCTTGCACAATTCCTTATTATAATATTGTTACCTCATACTATTTTATTTTTTTATCCAAAAAAAGAAAAAGTTACTAAGAACAAGTCTTCAGGCCAATAGAAATTAGTAGAGACGGAATGTTAAGCCCCGAATTGTCAGTTGACAGATACTTGCAGTTCTGAAAAACATCTCCAGCATGTGTTTTTGAGTGAAAACAAAAAAAACATGGAGCCTCCAATCCACCTTTTCCCAGTGTGCCAGTCTTTGCTCACTGTTTCCTAAATTCCTTGCAACACTGTTGAAAGTCGGCTCTTTTTTTTTTTAAGCATGGCTAAGCAAAACTGACACATCCCTGACAGTTAAAAAAAAAAAACACCCCCCCCCTCTTCACACCAGCTCTTATCCCTTTATCCTCTGCTGTTTTGTCAGTTTTCATACTGAGATAATATAATGAGCGGCGGGGAAGGCTGTCGGTACAAAAACAATCGTTTAACGGCGCTGCTTATCTGCTCCGTGCATATGGAGGCGCAGAACGCGCGGGGGGACGAGAGTCTATATATCTACCCATCTGCGTTTGACACCGCTCTAATTGATACGGGGACTGTGGTATTGTTGACGGGGGGAGGTGATATTATGTAGGACTGAGGTGAGCGGCATTGTTTAGTCCGTCCAGGCCCGTCTTGTTAAGCGATAATTCACTAGCAGCAAAGATTAAGTCCATTGTGACACCTCTCATTGTAGCTAATCGACCCAAATGGACAGAAAGCGATTGTCTCTCTTGCTTTCCCCCTCACTCTTCCACATTTTATTTCCTCCTTTCGTTCCGTTCCCCCAGCTCCTCCTTCCTTTCTTTTTTGCTGGAAGCAGAGCTGTCAGAAGCTGTTTGAAGTCCTTGCTTCTTACAGGGCTTCCTCCTCCTCTCCTCATTTCTTTTTTCTCCCCTCTTTCCTCCTTCCTCTCCCATCCGTTAACTGAGATGCCTTAAGTATAATTTTTGGAGCCTCGGACATCGCAAGATTCAGCTGTAGCCCGGCAGTTTCTGTAAAGACTTTACCCCAAATAAGACCTTCTGAATGCTGTTTTATACCATTTTCTATCACTTATGCGTCTCTAATGATGTGTTGAGGTGGGTGTACTTTGGGGCTGTTTGTTTGCGACTCTGCAGCGTGTGCTTGCAACACCCCATAATACGCAGGGATGACAACATTTGGGAAGCATCACAGACACATCATTACCCTCTTCACCCTCATAACGAGCATTTCTGGCATCACTCTTTTTTTTTTTTTTTTTTGCAGGGGACAGAATTTAATTCCTCACACGAGCTTTTTTGAAATTCATCCGGATCGTTCAGTCTCTCTGGTCCCGGTTTTCACACAGTAATTGGAGGTCGTAAAAGACGCGTAAATAACCGGAGCTGCACCTGATGATTTCCAGCTCCCGGGTCAGGACCTCCCTCGCTTCTCTCGCGTCATCGACAGCCGCCTGATTTAATCGCGTGAACGTGCTCACGGCTCTGCGCGTTCATCCGTCAGCCTTTTACAACTTCTTGACAAGCCAGCGTTTCTGTCGTGTTCTGAACTCTCACTGGAAAAATAGAGGGAAATAAGAACACTTAAACTCATCTTTGTTTAATCAGTTAAACATTATCCAGCAGACTAATGACTGACTGATTCATCAATGGTATCATGATTATATCACTATTACTCAACTGCTAATACAGACTGCTGCTATTTCAATATTGATTCCCTAGTTTGATTAGTTTTGGTGAGGTTTTGTGGTTAGAAACTGAATTGGATTGGATTTTTTAGGGTTGTAGGGAAATTAAAGTACTTTGTTAGAAACTTTTTTTCCCCTCCTGTTGTTTTGCACAGCCACATCTTCCTCTTTCCTCCCCATTATGAGATCCAGTAATGTCAACATTTAAATGAAGGAAGTGTATTCTCTTTGAAGCCAAATTTAACTGTGATAATGTGTATCAGGCACGTTACCCAACCCTGCAAAGTCCCACCGATGCATTCCCAACACTAGCCGCAGCTAAAAAACTCTTAAATTTAATCTCTTTCGCTTTAAGCTGAGCAAAACTTCCATCACTGCTTCTGCTTTTCAGTAATGTCGCTTTGCCGTGAGTCTCAACTCTGACCACTGAAAATCAAAATGGAGTTTTTAAAAATTCTCTCTGTGGCATGTTAATTAACATGTCTAAAATCAGATTAAACTACAGGACACCCCTTTTGTAGCAGCGGGGATCGGATTAGAACTGGAGCCCTTTTTTAGGGTGTGTGTGTTTGTGTGTGTGCGTGTGTGGGTGGCTGGCTGGATTAATAGACGAGGATTTAGATTGGATGTAATGATGCGAAGCAGAAAGCAATGGAAGAACCCCCCCCTCCCAACACCACCACTAACTCCTTGCTGTCTCCACTGTTAATTTGGAAATGGGACAGAGCTGATGGGGTCCTGGAGTAAAAGCATGCAAAAATGCACACACCACATTTTTACTCATCCTCTGCATGTGTGTGTGTGTGTGTGTTTGACAGACTGCACTGACTCACCGGGTCAGGGATTTCCCTAAATGTCCTCACATTTCGACCAAAAGAAACGCACAAATCGCTCATCCCTTTCCCGTTCGGCCTCGTTCCGCCCTCCCACGGCCTCACCTCGACGTTACAGCTCGAGAACTCCGCTGTAACACCTCCCACACGCCACCCAGCCGGCGGGAGTCCAGCGTTACTGTCATGTCACAGAGCTCCTCGGCTCATAATAGCCGACATCTGACCTTTAATGAACACGCGACCGGAGCGGCGCCGCTATGAGAGGTTAGCGCGGCCGTCTGACAGAGCGGTGGCCTAATGAGTGGGGCTCCCGGTGGGGCTGGTGTCAGACCTCAGCAGAACCTCTGTACACCTCATTAGCATCATGCTAATAAGCCGCTCTCTGCAGAGGCCGGCGTGGAGAAGACAGGGCTGGCATGTTTCCAGCCACGTCAGAGAATTGCCACTGTGGAATGTGCACTTTTCTTCTTCTTCTTCTTCTTTTTTTATTTTTAAATCAGGGCCACCACCTTTTGAATGAGCTTTGAGTTCCAGCATTATGTTGCATTCATTCCGTTCAAGATTCTTCCACAGGTTCCTGAGTATCTGTGAAGATGTTCCATGTTGTATTTGATCAAATTTGGTTTGGGATTAAATCTTTCTCCCTTTCCCCTTTCCACTCGCTGTTTCTCTGTTCATATCTCTACCATCTCCATATCCCTGGTTTCCCAATCGTTCTGAAATATTTATCATTACACTGCGGTTCTCTTCTCTAACATTCGAGGGTCTTTCCAGCTTCCCTGAGAGTTGTGGGTTTGGCTGCACAGCGCATATAGCCTGTATGGATACATGCTTGTTAATTACATTGTGTGGTTCTCAAAGGACACAGAGCACAGCATGTATGGAGAACCAATCTCATTCTGTTTCCATGTTTTCTTGTTTTATCCGGGGCTATAGTGTACGCCACTTTCATTCCAGTGGATCCACTGGATTTTTTTTTTTAAGAGAAATGTTCATGATTGCAATATGCTAATGCTTAATGTAAATGGGTTTTTTTTTTTGTTTTTTTGGCAGCAGCAACATAGCATAGGAGAGATTTAAGGTTTACACTCTTTCTAAATCCTCTGTCTTTATTTCTGTAGAGGGCACAAACGCAAGCATGACGACGCCAAGGAAGAAGAAGAGGAGGAGGAAGAGGTGGGCGGCGACAAGGAGGAGCCCGACTCGGCGGACGAGTCGTCCAAAGAGTCCAACGAGGAGGAGGAGGGCAGCAGCTCGGAGGCGGACGAGATGGCGGCCGCTCTGGACGCGGAGCTCAATGACTTTATGTGACGTGGAAAACGGAGAGACTCATTCATAGATAAAGAACAACAATGAAAAAAAACAAATCCCTATCAGCCCTTAAAGTGGTACCTAAATATCTTATTTTTCTCCACTTTGGAATCCGTGTGTACGTAGGATGTATGAGCCATGGATGCGTGCTGTAATAATAATGAATGTCCTGTACAGATGTTGCTGTGTAAATAAAGGCTTAGATTCTTTTGTAGCATTGATATACAGTATAGCCTCTTTTGGCATAAACACTTTGATGTTAACATTTTATTGTGAGATAAAGTAGTAAGCAATGATTTTTGATACGTTTTTTTTTTTCTGTTTTACTTTTTTGCTATTTCAATTTTTTATATCGGGTGGAGAAGTGGAGGGGGAAAAATAAAAATTTATGAACCTTTAAATTTTTGCTGGTCGTACATGCCAAAGAGTTTAGAATAGGTTTGCCGAGGCGCGCAGCTAAACATTTTAATCTTGACTTCCACTTGTTTTGGTTTTTTTCTTAGGGTCATGAATGCAACCAGCAGATTTAGACATTTGAATGTGTGTTTTTTTTTCCCTCGGTTGTTTCCTCCTCGTCAGTGTTTGTACATTTGATAACATTATTAGTGCACTATCACTGTGAACTGAACCTGAATTTAATGTTGTTTTTTTTATAAGGCAACAGGTGGTATCTCTACTTTACCTTTTCAGACCACTTTTGGCTGTCGCTTAATTTGACCTCTGTATGTACACTGGAGCAAATAACCTGCGGAACGACGTTTTCTCACTTACTCCTGATGGTATCCCGCCATGCGGGTGGTTTAGACTGCAGCTCTATGTTCTGGAATTTATCTAATCTAAAACCAAAACAATCGTGAGATATCAACACAACACTTTTGTGAGGGAAAAAATAGAAAAATAAGAAAAAAATAGAAGAAATCACAAATACAGTGGGAAATACCTTCACCAATTCGGCACGCACACGGCACAAGAAAAATTTTAAATATGCAAATTCCTACCACAACTGGAAATGTTTTGAGTTTTTTCTCTATGTAAAATATACTAAAAGTCTTCCATTCACATAACTGTCGTCTAAGGGGTTTGAAGGCGTTTCCTTCATCTCCACTCTGTGTATTTTTATTGTTTTTCATGAATTTCAGGTACTCATTAAAAATTTATTTTCCCATAGACAATTTTTACACCTGGCAAACGAGCCAAAAACTAAATGCATTATTCAATACTGCTAGTTGTAAGTGAGAAAATGATTATTCTAATAACTTCTTTTTTGGTCATTTCGTTAAAGCTGCACTAGGTAAGCTGCTTCACACACTATGAAAACAAATGTCTGAAATCAGCCTGAATTTCAAATCACGCATATATTGAGATTATATTTTCGCCCTGAGTTTCCACACGTCTGTGCACTCGCCAGCATTTCATCCCTCCGGTGTCTTCCGGTGTGAAGACTCACGTTCAACGTTACTTTGGCATCTGTTCAGAAAAGTCTGCTTTCCCTTCACTCCAGGGAGCAGAAACCTTTGCATTTAGCTTGAGAAAAAACAAACTGTACTTCCATCTATGTAGTATGTACATTTTTACCATCAACGTCTTTCTTTCTGTACTGTGCAGAATATTTTTTTCCTCCCTTTGCAGTGACAGTCACCCTGTTTTTCCCCTCCTTTGTACTTGTGAAGATTTTATCCTGATTTTCACCCGACGTGTAAAGTATTTGTAAAGTCTATTTCCTACTTGACCCCCGAGAGAAAAGATACTTTGATTAAATAAAGATGTTGTTTATAAGTTACACACCTGGATGTGTTTTTTCCCCTGACTTCCATACTCCAGATGAGGTATGACGGCTGTTTCTTTCCTGCACGGCCGCTGGGTTTTAATGTCATAATCGCCACGTGAGGCTCCCACCAGGACATGCTACTCTAGTTAATGGGCTCTTTTGTCATAGGAGCTGTACCAGAACCATCGGGCCTTCGCTCCATCCAGAGATGATACGTGGTGTCGTTATTGAAGCGGATGCACAAGTCATAACGCGACGTTGGATGGAGACGAGCTCTCAGCGTGAACCGCTGGGTCTGTTTCTGCATTTATTATATCGGCTGTCCAATTTCTCTGTTTCTGCGTTATCTGCTTGTTCTAAAAATCATCAGGGGGGCCTCGAAGGGCTCCAACGTCTGTGATATTACTCTATCACCCTGTCACTCGCTCAGAGTAATGGGTCGTCAGGTGAGACGTCGATTACAGGAAATGGCGAGATAAATCAGGGTCATAAAGTCTCCTAAGAGCTCTTCTCTCCCAGAAATCAGATGCTCATCCCACTGCCTTGAAAGCCAAAGCAAACGGCAGTAAAAAAGCTGCATGTCTAGAGAAGAAGCCAGATTAAAAACATCACAGCGTTCCTCAAAGAGTCAATAAATGTGGGCAATTTGGGATAAATTGAATCTCAAATAAGCGAGACGTTCATCATGAGGCGGTGAGGCGACCTGCGGCGCGTGCGGAGGGCTTCATTAATCTCTTATTGTTTTTCACTCGTTTTCTTTATTTCCAGCCGAGGCACAACCCACGAACACGAGCCAGCGTGGGGCCAGGTAAACACGTGTTTTTATCGCCTCACCGAGAGGTTTATGGGCGTCATTCGAGGCAGAAACTGCAGCGTGTTTGGAATAAATATGACACGGGGTTAATTGTGTCAGACACGGAGTGAATGAAAGTACAAAAGCTCTGCTGTGTAACTTATAACTTTGATGCAATGGCATGATGTTTAGTTTGAAACGTGAATGAAATAGCGTTTTCAACAGGAATCTAATGGCTCACCAGGTAACACGGATATCTGAAGAGGTTGTTCCTCTTACATTTATATGACCCCATAACAGAGATAGGTGGGTCTTTATTTTATTTGTAAATTATCTGTCCTCTATGTATTAACCAAATTAATCAATATAATCCCTTTACGTTACTCTTGAATGCTTTAATTTGTGTATATAAAATCCCTATCTCATACTACTGTTTTACATGTCCTTATATTTTTTTAGGTTACTTCCTTATAAGTCTACATCAATATTACCTTTATTTTTTTAGGTTTTATTAAGTTTTAAAGCTATTCTTGCCTGTTTACCCCCTAATTTCTTAACCCTCTCTCGATTTTATTTTTAAAAAAGCAGTATGTAACATATGCACATATGAAGTGTGATGAAGGCAATGTTTTTCCATACTATAATAGGCTATACACAGGAAATGATCGCTATGACATTTTTCCTAACTTTAGACATACATAGGATGTGATTAAATACGTTTTTATAACACTGAGTCTTAAACTCCATTATGCAACATAACACATTGTGATTATCTCTATGCAAATTGCATTTTGTTTTCCTTCAGCACTTCGCAGTCATAAAAATGATGTTGCAGGAGTTTATGGACCAGCTACTTTTCTTGTTAGGAGGAGGTGGCTTTGTGTACCAGATAACAACATTTTTTTTTTTTTTTTGTTCCTGTAGCTCCTCTGCTGTAGAGTCATGACGTCACCTGCACATTTCAACATTTCAAACCTTTTTGTTTGTGGGTTCAATCCCCACTTCCTACTTTATGAGTCCAAAGAAACCACAGTGATCCCGGCGTGTTAGACTGTCTGAAAGTTACAAGGTTGTGAATTGGATTCTTGCTGAGGCCGACACCCAAAGTGCCCAGAGAGCTCATATCAGCGTGAAGAGTGCTCGTGGTGTGGCGGGTTTATCGATGACCCTGCAGCGTCAGTGAAGCAGCCATATGGTGGTTTGAATCCACCGGAGGGCGAATTAACAGAAGACTCTCTTGAAGTTTTGATACCGTGACTTTGAGCTTGGCTGAATTTAAAAGAGAAACGCTGCCGGTGTGAGGATGACTCCTGGTGGGGTGAGATGCAACACTATCGGTGGTGCCTGCTGGTTCAAAGCCTACTCTAGGAATAAATATGGAAGTTAACTTAAAGGTCAAACATCAGCACTGTTTGCTATTAGGCAAAAATGTGAAGTTTACCAAAGTCAACATGATGCAATAGATTCACTTGAGTCTGATTGGCAAAAGTTGTTGATCTTAAAAATCTCCTAGGTAGACATTTCATAAAGATTATTTTGCCATATTTATTTTGGATTAACCTACACAAACCTCAAGGAGAGTCAGCATTTCCCTCATGTTTCCTAGCATAAAGGAAACGTAAACCACAAACAGGGTTAAGCAACATATTTTGTTGTAAAATTGTGTGCAATGACAATAAAGATTATGTTATTTATTGTATCTGTAATACTTAATGAATTGTCACTATCAACTAATTATGGAAATTATGTAATCTTTACTATGTATATTCTTTTTCTTACATCTTTTGAGGGAAACAATTGAGTTTGACACCCCAGCCATAGATAACTGTACATAACATAAATGTGCACATAGAGACCTTACCAGACTATGTTGCAATTGCAAGTTGCATATTTAAGCTCGTTTTCATGGTGGGCTTCTCCGTCTCATGCAACGCGATTGCATGTAGAAGCCGAAACACGGCGGCCGTCAAACAGGACTCAGATCAAGAGTTGCTGAAAGCTTTCAGGCCTTTGATGAGCAGAGAGCAGACATGCAGCAGCTGTTGGAGTTCAGTATGTAGGGCAGCAGTAGGAGGTGGAAATAACAGAATGATTATTAGGACTCAGGGAGCCTCTTCTGGAGCAAACATCCACTTTGGATTACATTACCTACATATACATATATACATATGAGTAGTGCAACTTGTGTATATACAGTACACATACAATATATATATATATATATATATATATATATATATATATATATATATATGCATGGCTGGATAGCACAGCAGTATGTGTTGCTTCTTAATTGCTCATGACTAAAAAGTATAGAAGATTCTTTTCACACGTTGCTATTGTGACATGGACAATGATATTTTTAAATTGACCTTTGTAATTTTTTCAAAGGGAGACCTGGCAAATTTGCACATATTCCATATATGTGAAGTCAGAAAAAAAAAGCACATCTGAAATAAAATTAACATTTCGTAGGCTTGTGACTTCAACCGCAATCATCACAAATGACAGAAAGATAATAAAAAAACACAAATCAATAAAAAAGAAAGAGTTCATCTAGGCCATTTAAAAGCAGTTCAAACAGGACAAAATGGCAGATTTAATTAATATAAAAAATTATAAATAGGAGTAAGAATTTAACTTCACTCGAAATTAGTTCCTAGATATTTTTGATGGATCATTAATGTCTAAAAGACCTTCTCGAGAAATAAACATTTTTTTCTGAACATACCAGTCACTTAGCTGCATCTACATTTTTTTTTTATTTTGGACATCAAGGTATCCGTAACATATGCCCATGTTAAAAGACATGTTGAGCTGCAAAACAAACACACAAGTGCATAAAAAACCTCCACAAAATGCAACATTTCTATGAATCAGACCCCAAACATATCATATTTCAGCTTTGATTTATTTTACACCACACACTGATGTATGGTCATTTATTCTACTGAAATTTGATGATTTATAAAGGTATATTTCAAAAAATATGACTTACTGATATAATGAATAGATACTTTATACACTTTGACGTATAAGCCGTGAGTAAATAACACTCACTATGCAGGGATCCGTCATGGTAACACGTCCACGGATCAGTAAATCCCACTTCCGGTTATTGCTTAGTTGCAGAAGAACCCGGCGAAGTCGGAGCTTCACCAGCAGCCCTGACAGTTTGACTGCTCCCCATTATTAATATTACTACAGGCCCCCGTGCCCTTAATGATACATATGTTTCTAGCCGTGTAATCCCTCAAAGTCTTCAAAATGCTTTTACTGGAAACTCCTTACGCAACATCCACCGCCGTGGTCATCAATCATTCCCCCGGGTGCAAGCTAGATAACGGCATGGGCTAAAAGCTGCATAATGAAGCGTGATAAATCAAGACAGATGTGTGCTTTGCATGTAGCAACCCACTGTAAAATAAAAAAGGGGGTTAATAAAGTTACAAGTTCATTCACTTTTTAGATATGTTACTGTCTTAAAGGAAGGAAATGGTTTAATAACCTTTCCTCTATAGCTCTGATATCTGCTCCTGAGTCATTATTGACTGAGAATATTCATCAAAATCCCACACCTCAGCTGTGGCAACGCTCCATTCCTCCAGAAAGGCAGCATTCACTCACAATGGGGCTATTTTTGTCCTCCAGGGGAAGTAAGTGTAGTGGATATTTTTTTTTTCATTGTGGCTCCTTGTTTTTTAACATATCAAAGGGTTTTCACAGATTATATGTACTGGCAGACTCGTGTATGGCCTTTATGCGCTGGTTATGTAACTGGGATTTTAGCACCGAAAGGAGCTTTACAAAAAGAAAAAAAAAAGGAAGCCGGGCTGAGCTCCTTATAGAGCAATAATGTCCATCATCGCATATCATTTTGTCAGGTAATTAGTCTTAAAATATGAATTAACAATGCATTTTTTTCCCTCAAAGAATTTATTACTTTTATATGCTATAAAAGTAAATGAAACTGCTGAGATTATTTCTTACAATTAATGAGGCTGCTCATTTGTATGGGTTTAAATGACTCAGGGTTTCTCAAAAAAACAAAAAAAAAAACATACATGAACATGATGCTTAATACCCAAATAAGCAGATTTTGGAGCAGCAGAGCGTAGGAGGCCAGGAAGGAAAAAACAAGACTTGTTTCCTGTGGAAAATCATCACGCCGCCGATTTCAAATCAAAAGCGGAAGCCCGGTTAGCGTAGTTCCATCAGAGCGCGTTGGACGTGATGGAAAGTCATCGGATGACCGGGTTGCCTGACAGCTTTATGATGAGCCAATCACATTTCCCCGTTCCCCTCTGGACTCGCTGGCTACTTCACAGCCGACCTTCATAGGACCGAGCCCTGTACCAGGGAGATCAGCTGTATTCTGGGTCATGCATATTCCAATCATGTTTTGTATGATAGCTTTGCTTTTGTATTTTAATCATTCTAAGTAAAAAAACAAAAATGGTTTATGAGCCTGCTCTCGATAAATATCTATTTGCATGTCTTTTCATTTGCTTGTTGGTATCGGCTGAGCTCATTCTCACAGTTTAACCTGATTTCCGTTCGCTGATAACAAACATCTTTAATTAGATCATGCAGTTTATATGGATAATTATCATTTCACGCAGCAGCTGGGATGCCAAGGTTCATAACAACGGGGAGCACGTCATACCGCGCCGTTAGTGAAAGGCCTTATTATACCTTATTCACCTAAATTCGCCTAAATAAATAAGTAAATAAAAGACTTTACAAAGTTCCGTATCACTGCCACATGGATCAACAGTCCTCATGAGGCCGGTGGCTTCAGTAGGTAGAGAAGAGCAGACCGGGGTTAATTAATCAGGAAGTGGCTGCAGCAGAAGCCGGAACTTCACCGCCATGCCCGGTGCTCGGCTCTAATTGCCTTAATGACTGCAGGGGTTATTGATTTGTTGTAAAAGGAAAAAAAAAGGAAAAAGAAAAAAGATTTCATGACTCCTAAATGCAACAGCAGCAAACGAGCTCTTTAAGTAAAGGTCCATTATATGGATTTCTTTAAGAAGCCGCTTTAAAGGCCCTATTTTGGTGCATTACGGCCCGTTCGGATTCTACAAGTAAAGCAAGGCAGACTGTTTGTGCACGAGTAAAAAAAACTGTTTCTATTCCTATTCCAGTTATTGATCGTCACGAGCCATTAGAAAGCACCGATAGCTCAAGGTTAGTAATTTTACGCAGCGTTAATTCTGAAGAAATTAAATTTAAAAAAAAAAGAAAATCAAGATTTAGATTCACACTCCAGCCGGCTCCACCACTGCACTCGGGTTAGTGACAAATAATAGTAACAAGAGGAGAGGAAACTTTAAAACAAAGCATTCATCAAGTCTCTCGAAGTGTACATTTTGTGCTCATGTTGGTTTCATGTAAATGGCCTGCATTTATATAGCGCCTTTCTAGTCATTCTTGACCACTCAAAGCTCATGTCACATTTATTTATTTATTTTTACAAAAATCACACAGAATGTGGATTTTCTGACATGAATTTGACTGTATCCAATGATCAGCTTCACTGGGTTTTCTAAGGAGGATTTAAAAAAAAAAAAATGATAATAACTGTTGAATTTGAAATTTCGTACAGACATTTAGGGTCCTCAGAGGATGAAAAACACTTATTAAAGAATAGAAGCACAATAATAGCTGTACAACTAAAGTTTATTTATATTTTCATGACCACTAACAATCCTCAATTTGGCTTCTTAACTCAAACGCTGATTAGTGAGTCCAGATGATGAGTGGGGCTTCGTGTGCTCGCCTGTTTACTCTGACTGAATTGGATAACTTGTTTACATCGCCACTCTTCATTTTCCCGCAGCTCTGACCCTGCAGCAATGTCATGTCGCCCCGGAGGGGGCGGACGGACAGGGAGTGTGGTGGTGATGATGAATGGCTGTCGGACGAGACGGAACGTCCTCTGACGCCTGCAGCCTCGGCTCTGTTTGTGAGGCGTCTCCTGCAGCTGGTGACGGGAGTAATGGGAATCAGGGAATCCGCCCAATATCCCGATTGTACATGGAACAGGTGCAACAGCCCTAAATATACCTTTAGTGAGACTAAACCCTAGATTCTAATGTGCTCAGGGAATCATGTAGGCTAATTTATCTCATGCCTTTGAGTCCTGCCCTGTGTTTTCTGTGTTTTCTCATTCACAGAGCATGCTGCAGTGCAGCCACTGAAGGATCTTCACTTGTTGGAGCTTCTGTTGCTGTCCTGCTCCACCTGGACGCTGAGCTGGATCCTTTCACCTCATCCTCCACTTACCCCGCAATTCAGTATATTCTATCTAGTGTCATATTCAACTTTTCCAGTTCTAACCACGTTGTCTCCACCCTGTTCACATCATCTACTGCAGCCTGTCTGTCCTGTGGAATCCTCCTATGTTACTCTTCCTGAGGGTTCTTCCTCGTTTGTTTGTTTTTCCTCGTACGATGTGAGGGTCTAATGACAGAGGATGTTGTGTTGCTTTTGTACAAACTGTGAAACCCATTGAGGACTCTGTGATTTTAAAGTAAAATTGACTTGACTTGAAACCTTAGAGACAGAAGCTGTTCGACAGCTATTACCTGAGCAGCGGCAGCAGGGTCCTATTAACTTATTCTATTACTGTGACTCTGAAGGGGGTCGGTTTATTTAGATCCTACAGCATTATTTATTCATTCTATAGCGTCTATGCAGTCAACACAGAAGCAGTGACACTGACGGCTTCTGAAGAACAGCAGTCGTCCCTCCAGTGAAATGTTTAAATGGTAAAAGGACTGCATCTGTAAAGAGTCTTTCTAGTCATTTCGATAGTATCCGCCGCCATCAAGGGGCCAACCAATCACACCTGTTCGCGCGCCGCGTGGTGCAGCCGTCGGGGGCAAATCGGAGTTAAGTATCTTGCCCAAGGACAAGGGCGTTTTAAATATTCAGAATATTAGCTTTAAATAATTCAGTCATTTGGTTCAATTGGCTACAGCCTCCAGGGAACATTATAACATTAAATAGTACACACACACACACACACACACACACACATTATTCATCAAACTCCTGTTGTCGTCTTCTATCAAATTCATCCTAACAATCCACGAGTCATTTGACTCAGAGCCACTAATGAAAAAGCCATGACCAGAGTCATTTCACTGCGAAGGGAACCTTGAATGTACAAAATTGATAAATTGATATCCGCGCTAACACATTCTATTAGGCAACATTGTAAGAATGTTGTGGCGAATGTTTTATTTTGCCTCAACAGAAAGGTTATGAAGAGAGTTGCATCGAGCTCACGAGTGATGAAAAAAAAGTGATTTTCTTTCTAATGAGCCAACACTTGAGCCGAGGCAGAGACGTTTTCATCAGCGTTTCCTTTATTTCTGGTGAACGGTTCCACAGTCTGACGGAGAGAGTAAGAAACAGCCATTACGCACAATATATTTACTCCTAGGGTGAAATAATCTTGTCTGCTGGCAAAAAAAATGTTCTGCTTTTTCACAGCTTGTTCTAACAATCGCTGACATTTTCTTCTTCCTATTCTTCTTTTTGTGAGCATTTGTGACATCTCTATTTTCTGAAGGTGGCACAAACATATTAAAACAAGTTGTTGTAAAAAAGGGAAAATAGTAAAAGTTGTTAAATTGACTTAATATAAACAATTCATTCGGTTTAACTTGTTGTACTCCATGTAAATAATATTTTAAAGTTTGGAGCAAGGTGATTTTTTCTGTTATTTTTCATTCATTTACTTAATTCAGATTTAAACACAATGATGAGAAGGTGTAGTTTAAATTAGCAAACTAATCATTTTAGTGGAGTGAGAAGAAAATTCAATAAATGAACTATAACTCTGTTTTAGTTTTCTGTCATATCATCATCCTATTAATAAAACGCCTGCATCCTTTTCGAGTTTTTGTCCTAAATCATCCTTCATCTCCCCTTAATCCTGAGTAGAAAGGATCAGTAAGGACCATGGCCATTTTACATTTTGTTTATGTCAATTTTCTTTTGCCCAAGTCAGAAAAAACGGACAATTTACCAAGCTGCTTCTATGATGCAGAAGAAGCCCCATGATACTCGAATCGGTTTCTACTGAATATATATAGAATGGAAGTTCCAGGATCCTCAGTCCATTAAACACATGAGTCATCACCTCATTTGCCACATCTCAGGTTTCAAAAAGTCGTTGAAACTGGATCTGGATGTTGGAAATGAGTGACATTAGAAACAATAAAAACAATAAAAAACTGACAAAAGAGACCTGGGAAATATAAAAAAAGGACTTGAAATTTGTTTATTTAACTCCAGGTAAAGTAAATTAGGGTTTTTTACTATGAAAGGACAGTTAAATCCCGCTTCAAGAATCGATTCATTTTGTTCTTAAATGTTATAAAGGTGACACACGACGTTCTATGTATGTCCACAGTCATTCACAGTCAAGGCTTTTTTTGGTTGAAATGCTTAATAAATACGATAATGTTTTTTTGTGTTTTTCTAAAAACTTAAACATGAAAAAGACCATTACCATTATTATAATAGGGTGATGATTTTCCTCATTTTTTTATTGTTGGCATTTGTCCAGAACAATGAGAGATAAAGGCAAGTGCTCTATCTGCATGTGGTGATAAAAACTCTACGCCTCAATATTAGAGAAGCGTGCCAGCGTGTTGGCACACAGAAGCAGGTTGTCAGAGGTCAAAGGTTCATCCACAGATGCCCTCTATGCTGCTGTCGGACTGGCAACGCCAGGATTCCACCCGCCGCTCCTCGTGGGTCTGTGGCGAGCTCGCCAAGCGGCTGATGTAAAACCAGCAGTGAGTGCCTCTGTTTCCCCTCGTTCTTCAGACGCCTGACGCGGCCGTTTTGCTTCCTAAAGGACTCCCTGATATTTTCCTCTGCTGCACTGTTCCTCTCCCAAATCGAATCAAAAGCGCGTCGGAATCTAATTTGAAATTCCCCTTGTCTTCTCCGTGAATCCAATGGCGTGTATGTTGAATGCACGTGTGTGTGTGCAGAGTGTGCAGAGATGCACGTTCAGGCTGTTCCATTACTATCATATACACTGTCTCATCCTCATGTGGGTGCCAGCCATGTAAAGATTTAAAGTTTTCTATACTAAGTCAAATATAATGAAATTTTAAAAAGTGTCAAAGCATTGTTGCTGTGGTATTTTCTCCCTGTGTTACTTTCTCCTCCTTCAGTATTAACCAACAGCAGCAGAGCACAAGTCAACCTGATCAGCCAATAAAAAGTAAAAGAGAACGACTGTAAAAAAAGTTCAGCCTGGAGATTCCTTATTAGACTTTATAACCCTGACATCTTTGAAAACACCACATAAAAACACCCCAGTTACTGAGTGGTTACTGTGAACCGGGTATTGTAGTATTGTTAGTATTGTTTAATTCTCCTCAAATATTTGCACTCAGACGTGTCTGTCCAAGGTCAGCAGTCGCTTTGTAGCTCTACAAACCGTGGTCTACGTTGTGAAGCTGCTGTTAAATGTATTCCATCACTCTTGTGAACCCCTGGCCCCAGTTTCACGTCAGTCATTTGTTCCATTGCCAATATGAAAATATGAGTCAGGATGCGGTGCAGAATTCAACATTTCCTTCTTTTTTATTCTGTAAACCTCCCTCTTAACTCCGCCATGAGCATTGGCGCTTTTTAAAAGAAAGCATAAAACCATACAGTGCATACCGAAATTCTAACGCAATTTTTCAAGAATTCATAGCGAGCTAACCAAAGGAAATTCTCAATAAATACAAATACAAGAATGGACACACCCAATGGCGCATTTTTTCGCGTTTTCATGTTGTTTTTGCCATCGTAGCATCTTCCACGCGCTATGAACTGGCTGCAACATCAACACTAGATGGCGCTAAGTTCAAAAAAAAAAAATCAATCACAAAGTAAGGTTCGAAAAAACTATTCTAACAAACTTGTTAAACGGACCTTTCGAAATGCCTTTAAAATGATCATCATCTATCACATCTTTAGTGATTGTGTCACCTGTGCATGTCAGGCTAAATTTATCAGGTAAGTGCAGGTGGGACTGTGACTGACAGTCGGCCAACTCAGGCCGTCACGGATGTCTATTACATTAACAGCACTGTAATATTCTTATTTTAAGCCACTTTATAATTAGTTTGAGCTTTTTCATCGTCTCCTTTCTGCCTCGCAGCGCCGAGGTCTGGCTTTGATTGATACTTCCCGTGCCCACCTCCTCTTCAAAGTGGAATGACATTTAAATCCACGCAAAAAGCCCTCGAAACGAAACAATGAAATGCATTTATGCAATTTGCTCAACTCCAAAGTGCTTTCTTTTTTTTTTTTGCGAAATTCATTTGACCATTAAGGCTCATTATCTCATAATGATTGCTGGATGTTTCTCACCGACCTTTCACGCTTTCCTGCAGGAGGAGGAGGAGGGACACGTCTCCTCGCCGAAAAGGTAAACGCCTGCGAGGCTGATGTGGGCATTAATGCCATTCAAACGTGATATTTGGCTTTTTTTTTCTCCACTCCGTGAGCTGAGCATTTATTTTACAGCTCCGTTCACATCCCCATTAGCCATTGCTCCAGTGACTACTTGTCTCACTGTGGTCCTCGCGAGGAAAAAAGTAATGGAACAGCTATTTCCATTATGTTTGACAGATGATATGTGCATGTGGATCTGTGTTTCATTCTCTGTCTCTCGCTGTGCTGCACTGCTGTCTGAATGCGTTTGTGACGAGCTACATGGAATGGGTCTCTTTCCCGTGACAATGACACTTTATCCTTATCTCAGTTACTTGTGCTGTGGTAGAGGTCCAGCTTTATAAAAATAATGTTGGACTGGCAGCAATTAATATAAACTGAGAATAGGATTTATCATAGTTTAATTAAACTTTTATATAATGCAATATGTATATGTTGCAAAAAAACAATGTTGCTGAACTGACTCGTAATTGTGGCCTGTTGCACCCGTGTTTCTGTTAAAATCAAGTAAAGGGTTTGGTAAAAAATACAAGAAGTATACTGTATATATGCATGGGGGGGCAGTCACCTCGACCTGAAGAAAGCACCTTTAAGTGCCTGCTTGAAAGACAAAAAAACTCTAAAGAGCCCTTTTGAGTGAAAAACTCACTTTGAAATGCTCCCTTTGGTGGCAAAAAAATAAGCTGTAGGTTCCCTTTTTTTCCTTCTTTTCACCCCTGCCATTCAGAAGGTCAGCGCAGGTCACGGACACGAAGAAACGGCTTAACATGAGCAGGAGTCTCGGCCTGTACCCATTAAATGTGTTTTTGTGCCGCTCTTTGCCCACACCGCCGCTGTTCTCCTGAAAAAGACGAGAGTTCACATTTCCAGAGGAGTCATTGCTGCTCTGAACAGGTTTCCTACAAATCAGAAAGTCTGTCACAAATTGACTTTATTTTTCTGAGCTTTAAAAATTCAGTCAGTGAAATTCAGTCTTGACACCAAACACCTAGTTTCCCATCATCTAGAGAACCAATCACAGAACAGGGAGGGTGCAGCGAGATGATGACGGAACACTGTGGATCCAACATGGCGTCAGATGGTGATTCACCTTTAAATGCAGCCTTAGGTTGTGTTTATGTTCAGGTCTTAATGTAGTCTGAGATATTTGTTGGATCAGATCAGTCTGTGGAAGGGGATTTTTTTAACCAGCTGACAAAAATATCTGGTTAAAAAAAATTGTAGCTGGGGCCTTAGGAAAACTCAAACTGATAAGTAGATTGGCTGCAAAAAAAGTGGATGCAGACCAACCTTTTTAAAAGCTACCATCATGCATACACAGGTTTAATGAATCTGATTATCATCCTCAACATCGACCACCTTCTTCATCTCAAACCCCAGATGAAGAAGGTGACCCAAGCAGCTCTGTTTTGTTAGGTAAATACCGTAAAACCTTTCCATTTATTTCACGTGAATCAGGCGACTCTACTGCTCTTCGCTTTGTCTTCCAGAACAATCATTTGGCAAACGACATGTGATTCAGAGCTCCTGCTGCCAGGCTTGTACTAGAACAAGAAAGTGAGAGCACACCGCCGCAGTTTTGGGGAACGTGCACGCGCTCCGAGGCTCTTTTAGGATTAATTTAAAGTGCTTTTGCTTGTTTACAAGGCTCTTAATGTTTTGGGACCAGCCTATACTACTAATTCTATGTTGTTTTCATAATCCTTAACGGTCTCTTAGATACTCTGCTGCCGTTTGAAAAAAAATAAAAATACAACCTCTTGCATATTTTACACGTTCTGTTGCTTTATTCATATCTTACATATACTCTTTGTTCTTACTTCTTAGTATATCTGTTCATGATTGCTTGACTTTATTTCACAGTATTAGAATTTGTTTTTACTTGCCTGCTTTTATATATTCTCTTGTTTCGGCCCTGTTTTTTGTAAAGCATTTTGAGTTGCAACCCCTGTATGAAAAGTCCCCAAAATAAAAAAGGTCAAATCGAAAACTCCCAGACAATTTGAAGGAACTAAACTTGCCTGGTGCAACTGCCCATCTGTTCATGTGGAAAACATCAGCCGCCGCTCACAATGGCCATAGGCTTTGTTCACATGCCCTCACCGAGACCTTGACCCTTTCTTTTTCTCCAGAAGCTCGTGGCCCTGGGCAGACTGACAGGTAGCTGCACATCCACAGCTTGGTGTCATTAATATTGAAAAACCCTCTGCCTCGGATCATGAGGAGATCTCGTGCGAGGTGAGCATCTCATTATGACGGCGGGTTGCATTGGTAAGAGCCAAACACAGTACTGGATGATTCATGATTTACATCACACGGAGGAAACCGTGCGTGTTCTCTCGGGTGCCCTTGAATAAAAGCAGGGCGGCGTGGTGAAAATCAATCAACAATCCCCAGCAGGCCCAGATCTCACCTTTACAAGCTAAAAATTGTTCCCACAATCAAAAAATGATTTTACAGACCAGGGCTGTGTTTTAGGTATAGTGCGCATGGTTGACCCTCCACCATTTTATTTGAATGTCCAAATTGTATTTGATGGATTCTATGTAGAGGGCGACACGGTGGTGCGGTGGTTAGCACTGTTGCCTCACAGCAAGAAGGTCGCAGGTTCAAGACCCGCCTTGGGCCTGGGTCTGGGGCCTTTCTGTGTGGAGTTTGCATGTTCTCCCCGTGTCTGCGTGGGTTTTCCCCGGGTACTCCGGTTTCCTCCCACAATACAAAAAACATGCTCAGGTTAATTGGCAAATCTAAATTGCCCATAGGTGTGAGTGTGTGTGTGAATGGTGTGTGAATGGTGTGTGTGCCCCACGATTGGCTGGCGACCATCTGGGGTGTATCCCTGCCTCTCGCCTTAACGCGCTGGGATAGGCTCCAGCAGACCCCTGCGACCCCGAAAGGGAATAAGCGGGATAGACAATGGATGGATGGATGGATGGATGGATTCTATGTAGGGCGACACGGTGGAGCAGTGGGTAGCACTGTTGCCTCACAGCAAGAAGGTCGCAGGTTCAAGACCGCCTTGGGGCCTGGGTCTGGGACCTTTCTGTGTGGAGTTTGCATGTTCTCCCCGTGTCTGCGTGGGTTTTCACCGGGTACTCCGGCTTCCTCCCACAATACAAAACATGCTCAGGTTAATTGGCAAATCTAAATTGCCCATAGGTGTGAGTGTGTGTGTGAATGGTGTGTGAATGGTGTGTGTGCCCCACGATTGGCTGGCGACCATCTGGGGTGTATCCCCCTGCCTCTCGCCATAAAATGCGCTGGGATAGGCTCCAGCAGACCCCTGCGACCCCGAAAGGGAATAAGCGGGATAGAAAATGGATGGATGGATGGATGGATTCTATGTACTATGAGGTAAAGTGCCACGCAATAAAACACAGAACATATCTAGTGACCATGGCATTTTCTGTTCTTTGTTTTTGCTGAACCTGGTGTCAGAGGCCCCCATCAGTTACATTTCAAACACAATGAAGGGGATCTTTTATGGTCAGAATGAACAGGAGGAACGGTTACAGCACTGTTCATTAGGGCACCTGTGTGTTGGTTTCAGACAGATATATAAAGTTGCAAACCTACCCTTTAACTATTATTTTTGCAGCTCACTGAATTAAATTCTGAAGTCAGAATTGCAGCATGCTCCTAATAAATCAAGATCAGCTTATGTGTGAAAATACACACAAAATTAAATATATTAAAAGGTATTAACAAAAGAAATCAAGATCAAAATACACTATATTGGCAAAAGTAATAACATATGAAGTCAAGGGACAGTATCGTTCTCCTGGCAGCCACCAAACCCAGACCCATCCATCAGATCACCAGATAGAGAA